>JAECWR010000034.1:2090000-2407500 GCA_018150935.1 Drosophila pruinosa
TGACTTCTGCCTTTAAATGTATCAGGGTAAATAAATTAATTAATTAATTAATTAAATGTATCATGTTAACTTAATAGGCTTATGCTTAAAACAAAAGCTGTTAAAGTCTGATAATTTTGATCATGTACAAATTGCCTAAACAATTACAAAACTTTGCAGCAATATTCTTCCAAATATAATAATTTTTAACCAAAAATTTTTAATTGTTATTGATAATTGTGGTAAGTACTATTTTTGTTTTAAAATCTAAATTTTGTTGCATGTTGTGGAGCCAGAAATTTAGAATGCCCTTTGGGTAGGCGAGCAAACACAATCTTATATGTGTAATATTGATTATTGAATTTTAAAATTTTTCCTTACAATTTTTAAGTTCACAAATTGACTTAAGTAAATGCATTTGAAATGTATAAAGTAATTAGTGGCACCTGCATCTATTACTAATGTAAGGGTTAATGCATGACATGCTAATTTTTATAAAAGGACGGGTTAGACTTATTTTATTTTCTAATTGAATTGATCTTGTTTAATATTGTAGTGTCTACAGGATTTTGGGATCTTGGTCTAAATGGCTTTCATGTACAATTGTTCGTCATTGCTGTGATAATTATTAGTGTTATTATTCTTGATGGTATTGAAGTCTGTATCCCTTAAATGATTGTCTCCAGAATAAAATGAATTACTGTCGAAATTACTGTTGCAGTCATTTCTATTATTTTGGAGATATCTGGATAACATTTTCTATGTTAGTTGAGTAAAGTATATATATTCTTAATCAGCGTCAACAGCCGAAACGATATAGCCATGTCCGTCTGTCCGTATGAACACCTAGATCACAGAGACTATAAGAGATAAATAAATTTTGCAAGACAGTGTGTCATAGATTTTGGCCACGCCCCCTTCCGCCCTTGTAAATTCAAAAAAACTAATTTCAATTTCATTTTTAACCTAGAACGTTCACGTGCACAATACTAATCACCATCTTAGTGATCTCTGAAAATTTGGTTAAAACACAAACAACACACAGAAGTTATTAAGAAATAACTTTTATAAGGCGTAATCACGTGCAGCTGCACCTAGTTAGATGCTGTGTCACTCCGTGACATAATAATAGTGTTCAATAAACCTACTTAGGTGTCACCCAGCTAATAATTTCGAACAAAGAAAATTTAGATATATTATTGTGGTTTATATTTAGTATATTTTTGCATTATAATTTCCAGTATATTTTTTATAAATATAATATTTCGATTGTAAGATTGGGTGGCGGGTATCTCACAGTCGAGCAAACTCGACAGTAGCTTTCTTACTTGTTTATCTAAATAGTGCTTTAAATTGATCTCTTAAGGCATTAGTACATACTTCATTGTATACAACTTTATCTGCTTCAATGAACTGTCTTATATGTTCATTCCTTTTACAAATGAAAAATATTTGACGTCTGATTTTAGAAATTCTGAGGAATAACTGTCGTAGGACGTACATGAAATTCGTTTAAGAGATAAGATGCGCTCTTGTTATTCGAGTAGGAGTGTATAAGGAAGCTCTTAATGTTGATGCATATTAGGGAAGTGTTAGATAGATCTAGTGCTTCATCCACTATGTATTTGTATTTGTAGCATTGCGGGTGAGTCACCCACAAAGCATTTGGTTTGTACCCTGTAGGGTAAAAAAAAAACATCGGCGTTCTTGGGTCTCTTATCTCTTGCAATCGATAGTAGGTAGGCGACTTACAAAAGTCATAATCTATATAGGATAACATTAATAGTTAAGGAAACTATGTGTAGTGGAGGTGAAATGGGAATAAACTATCTTATTACAGAGAGGGAAGGGATAGATGTTTTTAGGGCAGCAGGATGTGTAATTCTAGTAGGTTGCAATAGCGTGATAAACTCCATGCAAATTTGTCATATTTTTTGTATATAAGAGATTACAATTAAAATGAAATAATTTAATTTGGGGGAAAAAATGAATAAATAATTATACTAGCAAGTAAGTCCGTTGCTTTGACAACCTTATATATTAATTTTAAAACAATTTTTTATTGTGCTTTTACCATAGTTATAACGTAGTTTAATTTTGTTTACCGAACGAAGTAAGGTATTATATCTTAGGATCAACTTGAATTGTACTTGACGAAACTGTATGCGACATATGGACCGCGACATTTCTCACACTACCTATGCACCTCTTTCTGTATGCTATAGTCCGCACCCTTATTGTCAATTAAGTTTATTGGCTTAGATATTAGTCATGTTCATTTCGCCTACGCAAAATAAGAAAATCGTTTCCATGCCAATTTTCCTACTCAACAACCATGGCGATGAATTCCATCAGACTATTGCTTTCATAGTTAACCGATTATTTCTGCCCAAATTAAATTTCAATTGCATCGCTAATTAAAGTCACCGGAATATAGATCAGACGTTTTGCCGTCACGCAATATACCTACCCAGTATCTACCCTCTGGGTAAGCGGGTATACACATATTATGAATTTTTAAATAATAATTGCGCAATGTAATAATTTCCTTTTTGCTTCTTTTTAATACAACTTTTAGATAGATATACGAACTAAACAACAGTATTAAATATGACAACAGCAAAACGAACTTTTTTGTTGCGCATATTACCTTTACACTTTCAACTGTTTTAATAAGTCCAAATTTGTAATTGTTTTTGGACGAATAATTTTAAATTATGTGCAAATCAATCTTATTATTATTATTATTTATGCTTAGAAAATGAAATATATTCTGTAACGCGTATGGTGTTGTTTTGACAAGAAGCTGCCCTTCTGTCTACTACGGTTGCGGCCGTGCTCAGAGAAAGTGGGGAGTTCGTTGGCGCTGCTAAAAATCATTCGATATCAAGTCGAGACATAATGAAGAAATCGTAGACAGTGTAGGTATTATATAACTGAATAACAAAACCTAAATAATCGGACGAACTATGAGATGCACTTAAAAAATTGAAACCTAGGATGGAATAGTTCCTAGATCTATACCATCCCAACCTGTAGAATACATGATTCTACCCTTATGACCAAAGTTTGGGCGTGAGCTGCTAATAGGTGCCCAACAAGAAAAAGTTATTTTAATTAATTATAAATGGAAAATATGTAAATTTATTATGAAACTCAAGTCCATTTTGAGAGAATGCAATCGATAAAGGTAAATTAATATATTAAAGGCAGTTTGCTTTAACCTTAGTACGTTTTAATTTCTTTATAATAAATGTTATTTTCTTTCTATAAAACTGACAATTCTGTAAGACTATCATGACTTAATATCTTGGAAGTGGACGTACTATCGGCAGTACGATCAAGTGGCCCAGCGACACCAGGCTCGGGCTTGTTAACGCGCGGACCTAGGCAGACAAGACCACCCGCCCATCCGACCGAGGGACAACCGCATAACGTGCGGGATCGGAGGTTGCGAACAATTAACACAGAAAAAACAACCAAATAGTATTAATAAAAAGAATAAAATAATAATAATATACTAATACTTCTAATACTAATAATGAGAACTATTCTTAAATACGAGCTAATGTATGTAGGAGTAATGTTTTTATTTCTAAGGTAGTGTTTTATTAAGTGGTAGTGTGTATTATTAACAAAATAAGAAAATTTATTATAATTTACACATAAAATACGAAAAGGATTGTGACTGGCATAGTTAGTACTACAACGGGAAAGAGAGAGGAAAAGAAAATTTCTAGTCGTTCTGACCGGAACGGCAAAGCTAATCTGGCTTTTCAACTGCAAGGAGTCAATTTCGGCAATAATTAGTCTATGTAGAAACACTGCATCTAGCATAGTTCTACGGTCAGAAAGAGAAGGAAGGTTTAGTAATAAAAGTCTACTACGATACGAAGGCAAACTAATTGTGGGATTCCAGCTAAGACTACGAAGAGCAAAAAGAAGAAATTGTTTCTGCACTGATTCAAGCCTATCTTGATGAACCCTATACTGGGGGAACCAGATATTAGATCCATACTCAAGAATAGGACGAACCAGTGAGATGTACAAGTGTTTAGTAATGTAGGGATCGTTAAATTCTTTTGACCAACGTTTAATAAATCCAAGGACACCCATGGCTCTATTAGAAGCAGCCAAAATATGCTTATCAAACTTTAATTTTGAATCAAGAAGGATACCTAAATCAGTTACTGACTCTATTCGCTCAAGTGGAGTATCATTAAGATGATAATTATTTAAATGGAGAATACCCCTAAAAAATGTCATAAGTTTACATTTATTGCAATTAAGATTTAATAAATTTATAGCACACCACGATTGAAAACAATCAAGGTCAGATTGCAATCTGAGGCTATATATGGGATCATTAAAAGTCAGACAAATCTTAACATCACCTGCATACATAAGTATGCGAGAGTATGATATAACGGACGGTAGATCATTTATAAATAATGTGAACAGCAATGGGCCTAAATGACTTCCTTGGGGTACACCAAACGTGACTTGGGCAGTCTTGGACACAGAGCCCTTGTAAAATACTCTTTGAATTCTACATGTAAGATATGAAGATATCCACAAAATTAAGTTCTGTGGAAATCCAAGAAAATTGAGCTCATATAATAAGAGTGTAAATGACATCCGTTTGCATTTTTGATTGGAACCCTTCAATAATAATTGATGAGAATTCTAATAAGTTAGTGGTAGTAGAGCTACATTTCATAATTCCATGCTGGTAGGGTGAAATTATAGATTTAGTGCAGTGCTGTAGTTGAGAAGTTATTAGTTTCTCAAATACTTTGGGAATGGCAGTCAAATTAGAGATACCTCAATAATTTTGAACGTTGGATTTATTCCCTTTTTTCAAGAGAGGAATAATGTTAGACTCTTTCCAAAGATAAGGAAAAGAGCACAACTCTACAGACAATTCAAATAATTTTAAAAGTGGTTTACAAAGTCTCTCTGCACAGAACCTAAGCATGCAACTAGGAACTCCGTCAGGGCCAGGAGAAAAAACTGGTTTCCATGACTTGGGTTCACGTAAGAGTAAACTTTCAGAAAGTAAGGGACCAAAAATGCCATTCGCTTGGTTCACTTGATACGGATAAGACTGGGCTCTATAAAAAATTGATGTGGAATAGGTCGTTTAAAAAAAAAAACAGCAAACAGATCGGAAATGCCACGATCATTAAAAGCTGTCTTTTTATCAAAAAATAATGTTTTTGGAAGTGTTGACGTTTTCCGCTTCGATTTGACGAAGCCATAAAAGCTTTTTGGGTCACGCTGAAACGTTAGTCTGCACCTTGTCAAATAATCCTTATAGCAAAGATTATTTAGCGTGGAGAAATCGGAACGAGTAACAGAGTAGCGAGAAAAATATAAGAGAGAGACAGTTTCCTTATATTTGCACACGCCTACCCAAAGGGTAGAATGGTATTATGGCTTTGCGCCGACCGAAAATGTATGTAACAGGCAGAAAGAAGCATCTCCGACCCCATAAAGTATATATATATTCATGATCAGCATCAACAGTCGAGACAATATAGCCATGTCCGTCTGTCCGTCTGACCGTCTGTCCGTATGAACACCTAGATCTCAGAGACTATAAGAGATAGAGCAACAAATTTTTCGCGACAGTATGTCTTTTTGTTGCATGCAGATCAAGTTTGTTTTTGAATTTGGCCACGCCCCCTTCCGCCCATGAAAATTGAAAAAAACTGAATTGCAAGCGTCGTTTTAAACCTAGAACGTTCAATTTTGGTACTAATCACCATCTTAATGATCTGTGCGAATTCGGTTACAATCGGATAAAAAGCACAGAAGTTATTAAGATATTACTTTTATAAGGGCCGTCAGCCATCAGAGGAGGCAAGGGGTCCAACATGTAATCCCAGTATTGGCTGGGGCACGTGCCGTCCTTGCTCCTACTGTCGGAAGTGCGACTATACTCTCCACGCGAGGGCGGCTGGAAGCAGACCCCTAACACGGTCATGTCTCTGCTAGAGGTGCTGACTAATTGTAGTCGGGCGAAGATCGTGAATCTATAAATCACCCCAATCCAAGGTGGAACAGCATACGCTGATGGATGCATGGCGGTGGGCTAGCCCGGTCTCTAGTATGCGGACTCTGGATACCTGTCGTCCTCCACTTTCATTTAGACTTTCCACGGTATGCGGGCTATGCCGTGGATGACCTTCCCTTCCCGCTTACTCATGGGATCTTTAATTCATGGATCAAAATTTCAAAATAGAAAAGTCTGATACAGCTTTCAAAATATCATCTCTGGGCGATGCCTTCACGGCTGAACCCTACACCAGCACTGCAGCCAGTAGGCTGGTGGCTTCCACCCCCAATACTACGGGTCTCGACTCTAGTATTCTAGGGGACCCGGATAGGCCACAAACTCCCTTGGACACAGGGTTCGCTGGTGCTGAACTTCCGTCCAGTAGCGGTTCAGTCCGGCAGCAACCCGTCGAGGTATTGTCCTCGGACGAGGAAGCTAACTGCGACCGAATCAGCTTTGCTGACGACGCTTCCGTGGCCTCTCAGAGGTCAGGCCTTACGGAAGCAGGCTCTCAGATCCAGTTGCTGCGGCTGGAATCTAAGGACGCCTTTATTAAACTGAAGAACCGCGAGAAGAAGCTTTTTAACGTTGCACTCGCAAAGGGTTCTAACAGAGAGGAAGCTCTGGCTATCGCCACTGCGCCCCCCGTTAACACCAAGACTAAACGGACGCGCGCCAACGATACCATCGTCAAGCGCACCAGCTCTTCAAAGAGGCCCAAAAAGACTCATAAGGAGTCCACGAAACCACTCTTCAGCCAAGTGGTTAGCAGCGTGAAATTGGGCTTCACTTCGGCTGATTCAACCAAACCCCTCTCAGCGGAGCAGTTGGCTACGTTGAAATCCAGCATATTAAAGGCGGTGCTATTGCACTCTACACCAAAGGTTAGTCCAGGTTTCGAGGGCTGTATACCCCGAAATGAGTGACTGCTCTTGGTGTGCGAGGATAGCAGCACTGCCAATTGGGTCAGGGGAGTTGTTGGACACATCAGGTCCATCAGCGCCCTTGACATCAAATTGCTGGAGGAAACGGAGTTCCTCAAGGCTCACCTCATCAGAGGTTACTTTCCCAGTAGTGCTGAGCTTACTCCTGCAACCATCCTGGAAATCATTGAGCTCCAGAACGCCAGCAGCTTCTCCACGAAGCAGCACAGCCTGAACGGCACAACGACTCACCTCGCAATGTTGGTTGACGAGGAGTCGTACAGGGCTCTGACGGAGTGCCAAGGGAAGGTGAAATTCTGCTTTGGCAGGGTCAAATTGATCCTAAAGAATTCAGCTCCCAAAGCCTCCTCCGCCACCCCTGCTCCATCCACATCCTGACCAGAATTAAAGTACTCCAGGCGAACCTGCACCACGCTAGAAAAGCGTCGGCGACACTGTGCAGGGTCGTCTGTGATGATCAAATCAACCTGGCTCTCGTCCAAGAACCATGGTTGATCGGTGGCCAAATACGTGGACTTTCATGTGGATCATGTAAGTTGTTATATGACCGTATGGGAGGTGCCCCGCGTACTGCTATACTTATGGATAACAGTGTCAGACATTTCCCACTAACTAACTTCATCCACAGAGACCTGGTAGCAACGGCTATTGAGCTAGCTACTGCAGACGGTGTCCGGGAAGTTGTGATCGCCTCCGCATACTTCCCGGGCGATGTGGATGATATACCCCCAACAGAGGTCCAGAGGCTGGTGGAATTCTGTCGTCGCAACAACAAGCCGCTCGTGATCGGCTGTGATGCCAATGCACATCACACGATCTGGTGGAGCAGCGACATCAATAAACGTAGTGAGTCGCTCTTAGACTACTTATTGTGTTGTCAATTAGATGTAGCTAACATAGGGTGCAAACCCACTTTTATTAATGCTATTAGGGATGAGGTTTTAGATCTCACCCTAATCAACAACTCGGTAGCGAGTTCGCTTGTCAACTGGCGGGTTATAGACGAAGCCACCTTGTCAGACCATCAGCACATCAGGTTTGACCTTCCTGGCCAAGTCGAAATTCGCCAAAACTCCTTCTGTCCGAAAAAGACAACTTGAAAGCTCTTTAAAGCCTCTGTAGCTTTCAAAGCAGACCTATTGGTCAGCAATCCTAGCTCTATCAGTCAGATAAAACTCGCTGCCAATCTGCTCCAAGATGTGCTTATCTCATCTTTCGAGTACAGCTCAGTCCAGAAGACCCTAAGGGTCAATCGGAAAATTCCGTGGTGGAATGAGGAACTGGCTGTTTTAGAAGGAGGGTTAGAAGCCTTTTTAATAAGGCTAAATCTAACCGTGCTAGTTGGAACGTCTATAGGGACGCTCTTACCAACTACAACAAAAGCATTAGACGAGCTAAACGCGATACATGGCGCAGCTACTATGGTAGCGAAGAATCGTTGCCAGAGGCAGCGAGGCTTCATAGAGTATTGTCTAAAGGGTCGTCTAATGGAATAGGGCTTCTTAAAGAGCAGATGGCTTTTTCACTCAAGATCGCAGGGAAACACTTAAGCTTCTACTGCAAGTCCACTTCCCGGGTTCTTTGGCGAATCCAGATCTCTCCGGTCGCGATGACGCCACTTTGTCACCGGACTCACGCGGATTCAGCCTATCTGGATCCATTTTCGACCCCGAAAAGGTCAAATGGGCTGTAGATTCTTTTGCTCCATTCAAGGCCCCAGGGGGTGACAAAATGTTCCCAGCCCTTATTCAAAACAGCATGGCTCATATTCTTGATCCACTGGTCGGCCTTCTTAGAGCTAGTTTTACTTGGGGATACATACCCATCTCTTGGAGGAGAGTTAATGTGGTATTAATCCCCAAGCAAGGGAATCGTCCGCTTGACCAGCCTAAGTCCTATCGGCCGATCAGTCTTACCTCCTTTCTGCTTAAAACGGCGGAAAAGCTTATAGATATGCAGATTCGGTGCTCTCTGCAGACGTCGACACCTCTGCATTCCACGCAGTTTACGTACATAGCCGGCAGAGCGACGGAGGTCGCTCTCCACAGGTTAGTCGGAAAAATTGAAAGAGCCTTCGTATCCAAGAACATTGCTTTGTGCTCTTTTCTGGATATAGAAGGTGCTTTTGATAATACCGGCTACGGATCAATCTCTACTGCTCTAGAACGTAGAGGAACTGCCCGTCCTTTGATCCGGAGGATTGAAGCTATGCTCAAACACCGGATTATCACTTCCACCCTGTACTCCACGACTGCATGCATTAATGCAGTCAAAGGCTGTCCCCAGGGAGGGGTTCTATCCCCCCTACTCTGGTCCCTAGTAGTTGACAAACTACTAGTCTTACTCTCCGAGCAGAGGGTTGAAGCGATCGGCTATGCTGATGACCTGGCTCTAATAGTGACCGGGAACTATACCAGCACCGTGACAGAGTTGATGCAATCAGCTTTGAACACGGTAAGTAGATGGTGCACAGATGTTGGTCTTAGCATCAATCCACAAAAAGCTATTATAGTTCCTTTCACTAGGCGCTATTCCGTTGACATTGGTCAACTTTATATCAACGGCTCCCCTATGGGGCTATCCAACGAAGTCAAATATCTAGGGGTAACCCTCGATAAAAGACTAAATTGGAACTCCCACCTCAGCAAAACCCTCACAAACGCGACCCATGCCATGTGGGCCTGCAGGAGATTTTATGGTAGAATCTGGGGTCTTAAATCCTGCACCATCCAGTGGCTTTTTGCCATGATGGTCAGACCGATCGTCACCTATGCTGCTATTGTGTGGCGGCCAAAGGTTACGCAGGTCACTGCCATCAGCAAATGCAATAAATTGCACAGGCTGCTGTGCCTCTCACTGACAGGTGCACTTCGTACCTATCCCACCGCAGCAATGGAATCGATACTGAATCTGAGTCCGCTGCATATCCAAATTAAAGAAGTCGCCACTATGAGCCTTCTTAGAATCAAGCTCCAGTCAGGGCTTCCAGCTACCGAATCAGGACATGCTATCCTGACCAAAGACATTCCTGGCATAGATATCTGCACTAGATCAGATACTATGACTAAGGAACTTTTCTTTGGTGCTAAATTCAGAACCCTCATCCCGGACCGGAAGGACTGGGACACTGGCAACCCCATCAGCGACACGTACGGTATTCATTGGTATAGCGACGGGTCAAAAACTGATCAGGGGGTTGGAGCTGGGATCTTTGGACCCAATTCTAAAACCTCAATTGCTATGAGCAAATGGCCCACAGTCTTCTAATCTGAGGTTCATGCCATCGAGTTCTGCTGCCGTCTGATCCTAGAGAAGGGGATTAGAGGAGCGAACATCTATATCTTCTCTGACAGTCAAGCCGCCATCTTAGCCCTCTCCTCCAAAAGAGTAAGCTCTCGACTGGTGGCCGATTGCTGGAACTGCCTCCAGAGACTGTCTCTTACTAACAACGTCACCCTTCTATGGGTACCTGGACACTCTGGTATCCAGGGCAATGAGCTGGCAGACGAACTTGCTAGGGCCGGTTCGTCAGCTACTTTTTCCGGCCCTGAGCCCTTCTGTGGCATGGGTTGGTCAACCATCTCAGCTATTGTGAAAACCTGGGCTGTTAGGTTGACTGATCGCTACTGGTCGGTCCAACCAGGGATGCGGCAAGCCAAGGAGCTTATCAATCCCGTGGTCGACCGGAAAACCAGCTTACTTTCCAGGAGGGATCTTCACCTCCTCGTTGGCTTTCTTTGTGGCCATCATACGGTGAACTATCACCTCACCAAAATGCGTCTATCTTCTGATGCTGAGTGCAGACTTTGCAACGAGGACGACGATACAACCAAATACATTCTGTGCGACTGTCCAGCCTTGGTGCGGACTAGGAGGAAACATCTGCACGTGGATACCGCAGGCCCCGAGCATATTGTGCGTTCCTCAACGAAAGATCTGCTCTGCTTCATTAGGGAAGCAGTCGAGCAAGCTCGACTGTAGCTTTCTTACTTGTTTTTATATAGCTTTGATTTTTTATTCTTTAACTTAGTTAGTTCTTTAGTAAACCATAACGGTCTATTAGAAAATTGTGTTGTACCAAGGGGAACACAAGCATCAAACAGAGAATTTAATGTAGAATAAAAAATTTCAACTGCCTTGTCCAGGTCAATACACGAAGAAAATTGGGACCAGTCAGTACGCGAAAGAAGCAAAGAAAGTGTTTTAAAATCGGTCTTCCGAAAACAACGAACTCGCTTCTCCGGTAAAACACCTGCATCCGATACACTTGTTGCGAAGTCAATCAATTTATTCTTTAACTTAGTTAGTTCTTTAGTAAACCATAACGGTCTATTAGAAAATTGTGTTGTACCAAGGGAAACACAAGCATCAAACAGAGAATTTAATGTAGAATAAAAAATTTCAACTGCCTTGTCCAGGTCAATACACGAAGAAAGTTGGGACCAGTCAGTACGCGAAAGAAGCAAAGAAAGTGTTTTAAAATCGGTCTTCAGAAAACAATGAACTCGCTTCTCCGGTAAAACACCTGCATCCGATACACTTGTTGCTAAGTCAATCAACACCTCCAAAGTAGGGTGGTAGGGACCCTCAGGTGAGGAAATAGGATTTCATCTGGACACCGTGCAGGTATTGGGATCCAAAACAAAAATCAGATCAAGCATTTTACCTAGACAATTTGGTATAGAATTGGTTTGAGACAAAGCTATATCAAAAAGGCTATCAACAAAGACATGAGTTGACGAAGGATTCAATACGTTGGACTCACATGACGAAAGCCACGAAATTCCAGAAATATTAAAATCTCCAAGAACTATTAAGAAATCACGATCAGAAAGCATTTCAGAAATACTATTGATTACAGAAAAATGGGATAAATACAGAGTTATCTGAGGCAGGAGGTATATATAAGCAGGTGATAAAACTAAATCTACAATAAATTAGTTTTATAGCTACAAATTCGATATCTAAATCACTACATAAATCCACGTGCTCAGAAGAGATATCAGCATCGACAGTGATAAGTACACCACCACCACGACGCCGCATGCGATCACGTCTATAGACAGAAAATTTGTTAGTAAAGATTTCAGTATTCAAAATATCATGCCTTAACCAAGTTTCAGTGAAGGCAATGTCATGAAAAGGAAAATTTAAGCTATATAATAAAGATTATTGAGTTTACTAAAAAGGCCTCTTACATTTTGATAGATAAGTAGCAGAGAAAATGTTAGTTTTTTGAGCTATCAGATGTAGTTTAAGGCTTAGAGGAATTAGTGGTAACATTTGGAAGTAAAATCGGTTGCCGATTTTTCTTTTTATTTACATACTCTTTAATAATTAAATATTCCGGCCAAAAGTCTTTAGAGCAAACTTTACTAAAATGCTCGGCAGGAACACTTATTTTGAATGATGCGATTTCCCGTTCATATGAGAAGTTAAATTTTTCCACCTTTAATAATGCTTGAATTTTGGACCGAATAAAGGTCCTAATGTCGTCAGATGACGTATTAGGGGCAAGCCTGGAAACAAAAATTTGTTTCATAGGTGGGACACCCACTATAGTGTTCTGAGCAACTGTAACAGAAGTTGAGATAGGAGCATCTGTACTAGCTGTTAGAACGTTAGATACAACAGAAGGTTGATCATGTTGAGTCTCTGCAACATTAACAACTACTGCAGGTGCCGAGACTGAAACGGTATTAGAACAAATGACATCCATGGGAACGATGTCATTGTTGGCAATCATTGACGCTGACGAGTGTCGAGGTGTGGGAGACGTAACGGACGAGTTGTTGACCAGTTCAGGGACATCAAGTTCGTTTGGGCCAATGGACAAACGAGTATTAGCTTTTTTACGCTTTGGAGACTCGGTTAAAAGCTTCATGCCCTTAAACCCAGAGTCCATAGTTGCGAAACTATCCCCAAGTTTTTTGAAACCTGCGAATAGATCACCAAAGCCTTGCTTCGTCTGACGTATGAATCCCGCAACATCCCTTTCAACATCCCTGCATGACTCACATCTTAAACCAGATTTTTTAAACATTTTTACAGAGCCAGCAGCAAACGAAACGAATTTTTGCGCTTGCTGGTACACGGCATTTTTTATTATAGCAGACAAACATACCGCAGGTTTTTAAAGCAAATAAAAATTAAATGAAACCAAAAGTTGAAATAAGAATAAAATTTGTGTTAATAACAGAGTATTAGTACGCTGATATCTACTTACAGAAAAACAGTAAGCAGAGAAAAGATTAACCAAAACGGCCAACAACAAAACACAGCACAAAGAGCGCGAGATCGGAAAGAGCGCGATATGTAATGATATACCAACAATGTGCTGTAGCAGTTCAAAACAAAACACAAATTGACTGTAAGATCTGAAAAACAGAAAATTAAGCCTCACAAATTGTTGATATATTAAAACACCACAATTAATTTTAAACAATTAAATGTAATTACACTGTGACTAAACAATCCGACGTATAGCACAGGTATTGTTAGTTTGCAAACAAAATTTTTGATAACAAGGCGCAGGAAGTGTAAAATAACAAATGTTAGTTTGACAGCAAAAAAAACACGTCCGAATGCGAATGCGAATACGAGCGAATTCCTATACTTAATATATATACTTAGATTGACTATGCACTTACGCATTTTAGGTAGCTATGCCATTCTTACGTTGTTATTGACAGATAATTACAATTTGATGAGCAAGTCCGGTGTCGACAGGCCATAAGATGCCGGATGAGCTGTTGGAACTTCCCAAATTCGGATTAGAATGATATATATATATGTAACAGCTAGAACTTCATTTGCTTACGTACCGTACCAGTTTAAATATTATACAAATGATTAGTTATCTTAACTTAAAATTACGTTACTCTGTACTTCTGCATTTCATATAAACTTTCGATAAGAATTCAAAAATAAGAAGAAGCATCCAGAGCGACACTTAGCAGGTTATTCATGGCCTCTTTGAGGTTAGAATTGACTTTTCCAGGTGGCGCTCAGTATGCCAGCTAACAATGCAAATTAACCAACTCGAGAACGTGCGTTGGAAAAAACTATTTTTTTATGGGAAGAATACTTCCGATTTATTTGATCGCAAAATTATTACTGCCGTTACAAAAATATTTTTAAGCTAAGGGTGGTAAAAGTCATGTCAAAGCTTCTGTCTCTGTCTCAAAAAGCTTAAAGCTTTGGGGACCGAGAACTTCTCGTGGTGAAATTATTGTTGCGCTTGGGCGAAGGGATATTTGTTTACAATGGAGCGTCGGGACGCAGGCCAATAGAGCAATGTTTACGCTACGCTCTTAATCGAGAATTTCGTTGACACCTAAATCGTTCCACTTAAAGTGGGGGCAGATTTGTTTACAGCATTCGGCTGCGCAGGATAAGTGAACAAGAGTTCAATATTTATGTCTTTGAGCTTCGGAGTTTAATAACTGTCTCTTGGAAAAAGTTGTTGTTGTTTATTGCGCAGAAGCGGACAGGCTTCGGATATTGTTTATGCTCTTAAGAGAATGGCGCAAGAGTGTGAAGAGATTTCCTGACAGAATTGACGCAATAGAATTGCGAGAGTGGCTATGAAAATTGTTTATAATTTCCATAGAAAATACAGAGGGACTAAGGGTGATAACTCCCCCCTTTCTTAAGATGAATCGTCCCCGATTCTAATGGGTATTTGTTAGTTGGTCAATTTTATCGTTTAATGATTTTAAAGCATATGGGTCAACTTCCAGTATCTGATTTATGTGACGTTTAGAAACTGAGTTTAATTTTATGAAATTTCCAATGGTTGGAAATATATTGGGGAAATAATTGTTAAGAAGCTTCAACATGATGAATACAAAAATATTTGAGATTATTACTAGTATTATATGAACATGGTTGTTCTTAAAAAGAATAATTATTGGTAATAATATATTTGTATTTTCAAATCTTAGTTCAGTATTGTTGCTTTCCAGATATTCGGATATTAAGAAATTTGTGAATCTATTGTTTTCGATGTTGTGGGAACCGGTGCGAGAGAGCTGTCAGCCAAGCAACGAGAGAGGCAATGGTTCTCTCTCAGACCGATCACACTGATGAGTAGTAAGAAATCAACCACCGTGAGAGACGGACACACACACATTGTGCAGCAAATTAATTACTTAATAAAGAATTTATAAAACTAAAACAAACTGAAATCTTCATTACTTAAGCGGGTTAATACAGTGGCGACGTGGTAAATTTCAAATTACAAACAAAAAGGCATATTAAAATATGTGTACATACATGAGTATGTAGCTAAAAAAAAAGTGTGTGCATACATACATACATATATGTATGTAATAAAAAACAAGTAAGAAAGCTACTGTCGAGTGTGCTCGACAGTGAGATACCCGCCACCCAATTTTACCATCAATATATTATGTTTTTCAAAAATATACTAAAAAAATACTAACAACAATATACTAAAATTATACCAAAATAATATACCAAAATTTTCTTTGTTCGAAATTATTAGCTTGGCGTCACTTCAGTTGGTTTATTGATCACCATTATTATGTCACGAAGTGTCATAGCAATTAACTATGACACGGAGTGTCATAGCAATTAACTAGGTGCAACTGCACGTGATAACGCCTTATAAAAGTAATATCTTAATAACTTCTGTGTTTTTTATCCGATTGTAACCAAATTCGCAGAGATCATTAAGATGGTGATTAGTATTGTACCAAAATTGAACGTTCTAAGTTTAAAACGACGATTGCAATTCGGTTTTATTCGATTTACGGGGGCGGGAGGGGGCGTGGCCAAAATCAAAAACAAACTTGATCTGCGTGCAACAATAAGACATACTGTCGCGAAAAATTTGTTGCTCTATCTCTTATAGTCTCTGAGATCTAGGTGTTCACATGGACAGACGGACAAGCGGACATGGCTATATCGTCTCAGCTATTGACGCTAATCAAGAATATATATACTTTATGGGGTCGGAGATGCTTCCTTCTGCCTGTTACATATATTTTCGGTCGGCACAAAGCCATAATACCCTTCTACCCTTTGGGTAGGCGGGTACAAAAATAACAAAGCTGACTTAAAGTCACTGCCAATACTTCGAGTATGAGGCGTTAAAAAAGATAAAATAAATAAAGCTGACGCCAAAATAATATATCAAAATTTTCTTTGTTCGAAATTATTAGCTTGGTGGCACTTTAGTTGGTTTATTGAACACCATTATTATGTAGCGGAGTGTCATAGCAACTATCTAGGTGCAACTGCACGTTGTAACGCCTTATAAAAGTAATATCTTAATAACTTCTGTGCTTTTTATCCGATTGTAACCGAATTCGCAGAGATCATTAAGATGGTGATTATTGTGCGTACCAAAATTGAATGTTCTAGGTTTAAAACGACGCTTGCAATTCAGTTTTTTTCAATTTGCATTGGCGGGAGGGGGCTTGGCCAAAATCAAAAACAAACTTGATCTGCGTGCAACAATAAGACATACTGTCGAAAAAATGAACTATATTGACGATATCATTATTTTTGGAACTAATGAAAAAGACCACGACGATGCCGTGCAGAAAGTCAAGGATGTTTTAAAGGTAAATAACGTATTTCTGAATGAGAAGAAATGTGTTTGAAAAATACAACAAGTTAAATTCTTGAGACACATACTATCGGAGAAAGGCATCGAGGGGGACCCGGAGAAAGTGACAACGATTCTTTCATTTAGATATCCCAAAAACAAAGAGGAAACCCGTAGTTTTTTAGGACTGGTTACATATGTTGGAAAATTTATTCCCGACTTGGCCAACCGTACAGGCCCCCTAAGACGATTGCTTAAAAAGGAGAGCAAATTCAACTGGGGCGAGTCAGAAACGAAAGCTTTTGAAGATCTGAAGGAGCAGTACTATTGCAATTTGATACGGCCGGTGAACCAAAGATTGTTTCGTTTGCAAGTCGCAGCCTATCAGATGTAGAAAAACGATACTCACAGACTGAGAAAGAAAGTCTGGCGCTAGTTTGGGCAGTCGAAAAATTCTATTTTTATTTAGCCGGACGGAATTGGTCACCGACCACAAGCTGTTAGAAACCATTTTTAAGCCAATTTCAAAACCTCCAGCTCGAATTGAGCGATGGCTCTTACATCTACAAGCATTCAAATTCAAAGTCATATACAATGCGGGTAAAGAAAATATTTCGGATGCCCTGTCCCGACTATGCGAATTTTCATCAACAAATTCTGGTTGGCGGAAAACTGAACTTAATATATTTCGGGTTATTGAACACACAGTCCCTACATCATTAAGCATTTCGGGAATCACACGGGAGAGAGCTGCTGATGAGGAAATCATGGACGCGATGACTTGTTTGGATGCGAACTTGTGGGATATTGGTACATCGAACAGTTTCTACCCATTTCGATTCGAACTTTCAATGCTTGGCACACGGTTAATTATCCCCAAAGGACTGCGAAAAAGAGTTTTAGAATTGGCCCATGAAGGACATCCTGGTGAGTCAGCTATGAAGCGTCGATTGAGAGTCAAGCTGTGGTGGCCTCATATCGATCGAGATGCTGAAAATTGTGTAAAGACATGCAAAGATTGCATGCTTGTTTCACAACCACCCCGTCCAGCTCCAATGCAAAGAACAGCTTTTCCAACAAGTCCATGGAATTCCATAGCCAGTGACTTATTAGGCCCACTTCCTAACGGGAAATACGTCCTGGTGTTTATCGACTATTTTTCCAGGTATATGGAATTAAAATTCTTACAGTCCATATCGTCCGAATCGATTATCGGGGCAATGAAGGAAATATTTTGCCGACTGGGTTTCCCAAAATATCTAAGAACAGATAATGGAAGACAATACATAAGTACCATTTTTGAAAAATACTGCGACACTAATGGCATAACATTAATAAGGACCCCTCCATATTGGCCTCAAGCGAACGGCGAGGTCGAAAATATGAATCGATCCCTAGTAAAGAGACTTAAAATTGCTCATCTTAATAAAGCCAATTATCAGCAAGAAATTCAAGACTTCATATTAATGCACAATGTCACACCACACAGCACTACAGGGACCTCTCCTTCTGAGCTAATGTTTAACCGTATGATCAGCGAAGTCCACGATTCAAGAGAAAAAGATACTGACTGCTTGAAGAAACATAAGGAGAAAGTAGAGGCAGATAAAAGGAGAGGGGCGAAGGAGATATGTAGATATTGAGGTGGGCGACCAGTCTTAATGAAAAATGTCGTCTTCCCAAACAAGTTAACGCTCAACTATGACACAACAACATATGAAGTAGTCGGGCGTGAAGGTAATATTGTTAAAGTTTCAGGTGGAGGCAAGACAATAATTAGAGATGTTAGTCATCTCAAGAAGATACCAGATGCCAGAAAAACAATAGACGTCGCGGAACTACCATCAACAAGCGCCGACTCGGAGATGTCACTTCAACACCATAAGGAAGAGACTACCCCACAAAACAGCACATCTTCTGGACCTGGGTTGAAGCTCAAGCTGATAAACAAAGGAGGGATGTGGGAACCGGTGCGAGAGAGCTGTCAGCCGAGCAACGAGCGAGGCAATGGTTCTCTCTCTCAGATCGATCACACTGATGAGCAGTAAGAAATCAACCACCGTGAGAGACGGACCCACACACATTGTGCAGCAAATTAATTACTTAATAAAGAATTTATAAAACTAAAACAAACTGAAATCTTCATTACTCTGTATTAACTATACAGATGTAATTTAACAATTTTTGTTTAGTATTGGTGTATGTGATTTAATTTATGTTGACAATGGTTTCAAAGGTAATAACGTAAGTTCCTGTAATTAAAGTGTGATTAACATAATTTGTGCCAGACACTAAAATAGCACCGTCTGTTATTATTTCTAGAGGTCTGTTTTTTTCATTTATTTTTTTACAACTTGCAAATTTTTTATTTAGTAAGTCTGCAAAGCAATTGTTTTTATTTTGAATTTGTGCAAAATTATTGTGTATTTCTTTTTGAAAAATTTTTATGGGGTAATATGTGTTATTACATTTGGCGACTTTGTCGTCAATGAATAATTTTCCGTCTTTCCCGCCATATCCCAGTCTTTAGCATGATATAACTTACAACTATTTTTGACAATAGGGTATTTTATATATAAAATAATTAAACCTTTATAAGATACAATGGAAAAAATAGAAACATCTATCAAATCTATTAAAGGTATGTTAAATTGTTCATGTATAAATATGTCTGCCATATCGTGGTTATTTAAAATTTTTGAATACAGAATGTGGTCTTTTGAGAATGTAATTGCATCTCGCATAGTTTGTAGATCTAATGACAGCAGTTTTAATCTATGTTTTTTAACTAAAAATTCTTGATTAAGTTTAAGGTTTTGTAGCAAGTTGGTAACTTTTTCTATTTCTTTGGAAATTACGGAATTAGATTTTGTTTAGTATTGTTGCTTATAAGATCATTAACTTTGTTTTGTATTGTAACCATATCATTATGATCTGATGTACATGTGATCCATTTAAAAATAGTACCAAGTTCATTAATACCTCTTTTTATTGTTTTGTGTGGTGTAGGTTATGAAAAAAGGGAGCTGGCTAGTTTCAATTGTAAATAAAAATCCCAATCAGTTTTGATGTTTCTATCTTTAATATATTCTATTTCTTCATCAATAATATCTTTATAACAAGTAAGAAAGCTACAGTCGAGTTTGCTCGACTGTGAGATACCCGCCACCCAATTTTACCATCAAAATATTATATTTATATAACAGTATAAAAATATACTAAAGAAATATACTAAAAATACCAAAATAATATATCAAAATTTTCTTTGTTCGAAGTTATTAGCTTGGCGGCACTTTAGTTGGTTTATTGAACACCATTATTATGTCGCGGAGTGTCATAGCAACTAGCTAGGCAGCACTAGCAGTTGCACGTGGTAACGCCTTATAAAAGTCATATCTTAATAACTTCTGTGTTTTTTATCCGATTGTAACCAAATTCGCAGAGATCATAAAGATGGTGATTAGTATTGTGCGTACCAAAATTGAACGTTCTAGGTTTAAAACGACGCTTGCAATTCGGTTTTATTCGATTTACGGGGGCGGGAGGGGGCGTGGCCAAAATCAAAAACAAACTTGATCTGCGTGCAACAATTTGTTGCTCTATCTCTTATAGTCTCTGAGATCTAGGTGTTCATACGGACGGACAGACGGACAGACGGACGGACGGACAGACGGACGGACGGACAGACGGACATGGCTATATCGTCTCGGCTGTTGACGCTGATCAAGAATATATATACTTTATGGGGTCGGAGATGCTTCCTTCTGCCTGTTACATACATTTTCGGTCGGCACAAAGCCATAATACCCTTCTACCCTTTGGGTAGGCGGGTATAAAAAGTTAAATTAGTTACGCGGAATAGTTCTCCATAAGTTTCGTATAAAAAGATGTTATCTGTGTCCGAATAATATATACATATAAAATATACATGCTAAAAACATGAAAAAAATAGAAAATGTAAAAAAATTGGTTAAAACTTTATATTATCTTCATGAATAATACGATCTTTTTTATTGATTATAACTTTATCTTTTAAATCCTGTTTAACTGTTTGTTTTTTATATCTTGGCTGAAGTTTGTTGCGTTCTCCGTGATTTTTCTCATAAATGACATCTCCTACTTGATAATTTTTGGGTGTTCTGTTTTGATTGTGATACTCTAACATTTTTGTTTGAACTGTTTCTTATCTGCTCGGTAAATTTGAATGATCTGTCTTATTAAACAAAATGTCATAAGGTTTTTGCTGTGTGGATGACTGTATTGAAAGATTATATTCTTTAACTGCTCGATAAACAATTTCGTTGTAGTCTAATAATCGGTATTCTTCTTGAATGCAGCGGGCAATTTCTATGATAGTCGAATGAACTCTTTCTACTTAGCCGTTAGTTAAACTATATCTGAGGTCTGCATAAGCAGACAATATATTAATATTGTTAGGCCAGCACGTGCTATTGTTGATTTGAATTGAGCAGAGGAAAAACTCGGTTCATTGTCCATCATAATTGATTTAGCGAAGTGGAAAGGTTGGATTAATTCTAAAATTTTAGACTCCATGCTTGATTTGTTTTTTATTTCTTTAATTACTAAGTATTTAGAGTATTCGTCTATGCAAGAAAGGAATATCAATTTTTGGGCATAAAAAATGTCAATGTGAAGTTGTTCACCTTCTTTATCTGGAATAGGTGCTTTCGATATTGGGATCTGTTTAGGGTGTCTATTATATTTATTTTTGTTACAAATATCGCAATTTCGAATATGTTGATTAAGTTTTTCATAAAGTTTAGGCGAGTAATAATATTTAAAGATTTGTTTAAGGTTTTCATCAAAACCTCTATGAGCGCGAGCATGTGTTTCTTATATTTATACCCGCCTACCCAAAGGGTAGAAGGGTATTATGGCTTTGTGCCGACCGAAAATGTATGTAACAGGCAGAAGGAAGCATCTCCGACCTCATAAAGTATATATATTCTTGATCAGCGTCAACAGCCGAGACGATATAGCCATGTCCGTCTGTCCGTCTGTCCGTCTGTCCGTCCATATGAACACCTAGATCTCAGAGACTATAAGAGATACAGCAACAAATTTTTCGAGACAGTATGTCTTACTGTTGCACGCAGATCAAGTTTGTTTTTAATTTTGGCCACGCCCCCTCCCGCCCCCGTAAATCGAATAAAACCGAATTGCAAGCGTCGTTTTAAACCTAGAACGTTCAATTTTGGTACGCACAATACTAATCACCATTTTAATGATCTCTGCGAATTTGGATGCAATCGGATAAAAAACACAGAAGTTATTAAGATATTACTCTTATAAGGCATTACCACGTGCAACTGCTAGTGCTGCCTAGCTAGTTGCTATGACACTCCGCGACATAATAATGGTGTTCAATAAACCAACTAAAGTGCCGCCAAGCTAATAATTTCGAACAAAGAAAATTTTGATATATTATTTTGGTATTTTTAGTATATTTTTTTTTAGTATTTTTTCAGTATTTTTATACTATTATATAAATATATTATTTTGATGGTAAAATTGGGTGGCGGGTATCTCACAGTCGAGCAAACTCGACTGTAGCTTTCTTACTTGTTTTATTTCCTGATCGTTTTTATTTGTGATGTTAGTAATAAACATTTTGGTATGTATGAATTTGTTCGTAAATGTATTTCTAAGTGGGATTTGAATTTGAAATAAATCTTCTGAAGTGCAGTGAATACCCGTAACGAAATTAGGTTCAAGGAATTCCTTTAGTATTGTTATTAAATTTTTTACCGTATCATACTCTATTATATACCTGATTTTGTTAAATATTTCAATTCTTTCATGAATGGTAAATCTATTTTTTGAAATCAGCAATTGTAGCTTCAACAACAACATCAACGGCAACGTCAATGACCTTTGCTGCTATGCCATACGAAAGGATTTGAGGCAAAATCGTCTGTCAACATTATAAATGGAGCAAAGATACTACAAACTCTTTTCAAAGTGGAATTAAGCCCTGAAAACAAACCCAAAAACAAAAATTCCGACCATCCAATCTACAAACTTCAGTATCTACTCCACCGCAGAATAACAGTGGAGGAGCCATACAAGCGTAACGCTCCTGTGCAATGCGCTAACTGCCAGGAGTATGGACACACTAGAACCTACTGTACACTACGCCCAGTGTGCGTAGGTTGCGGAGACGTGCACGAGTCTGGCATCTGTCCAAACAATAAAAGCGACCCTAATCTAAGGAAATGCGGCAACTGTGGTGGAAACTACACAGCAAACTTCAGAGAGTGTCCAGTCTACAAAGACCTAAAAAGTCGCATTTCTAAGCAAGCATTCCCCAAACAGAACTCTGTAACTCCATCTCAAACAAGACCGGTAGTCTGGTTCGCCAAAGCAGCCAGGTCCTCCTTTGAACCTGTAAGTACAATTTCACGAGTATCATTTGCAAATGCCTTGACATTAGGCATAGTAAAGCCAGCTTCCAAGTTGGCAATCTTCCCAACACCAGCTGCCCAATTAACACCACCAGAGAAATAACACACCTTAGAAAAGCCATCAACTGGAATTGAATCACTTATTATTTCACTTCAAAAAAGCATGATGGAATGTATGAAGTTTATGCAATCTACAATGCAAGACCTCATGCGAAATCAAAACGTACTCATGCAAATGCTTGCATCCCAACACTCCAAACCATAAATGGCTATCTTAAAGATATGTTTCTGGAATACTAACGGCATTTCACAGCACAAAACCGAACTCCTTCAATTCCTAAAGGAACATGACATTGACATAATGCTAATCTCCGAGACACATCTCACAAATAAAAATAACTTCTTTCTCAGCGAGTTTCCTTTTTACTCAACGAATCATCCAGACGGCAAAGCTCATGGCGGAACAGGCATCCTTATCAAGAGACGCATCAATCACCATCAATTGCAGCCATTTGCAACCAATTACTTGCAAGCAACGTCAATAAGCATTAAAGTGTCCTTCGGCAGTACTGCCCACCACGGTTTTCCATCTCGGGAGAAGACTTCATGGAATACTTCAACCAACTAGGGGCCCACTTCATATCTGCAGGCGATTATAATGCCAAACACACGCACTGGGGCTCCCGGCTTACAAATCCAAAAGGAAGGCAATTATACAAAACTCTAATCACAAGATCGAATAAACTTGACTTCATATCTCCGGATAGGCCTACATATTGGCCAGCTGATCTCAACAAAAAACCTGATCTTATAGACTTTGCGATAACCCGAAACATACCAAAACAACTAACGCGGATAGAAGCAATAGCTGACCTGTCGTCGGACCACTCTCCTATCCTTCTTCACCTATTCGAACAACCACAAACGTTGGAACGGCCTGATATGCTTACATCCAACCAAACAAACTGGCTTCGCTACAAAAAATATATAAGCTCACACATTGAGTTAAGCCCAACACTTCACAACGAGGCTGACATTGATAATTCTGTAACTGCCTTAGAATCCATTCTCACCACTGGTGCACGCGTATCTACACCTCAAATGAAACAAAAAGTAACACATCAGTACCGTACAAATAGGCAAATTCAACAGATCCTTTTAGAAAAAAGACATTTACGACAAGAGTGGCAAAAACACAGATCACCAGCAAGCAAAGCGAAATTAAAAGCTGCAACTCGAAAAATCTCTAGAGTACTGAAACAAGAAGAGAAACTCGCACAACACCAAACAACTCTCTCCAACATGTGCCAAAAACCCACTCTGGAAAGCGCTCAGTCTCAGTGCACCTACTGAAACAGACAGTCCTATCTGAAGTCTTACAGGAAGATGGGCTAGAAGTGACTCAGAAAAGGCGAACGTATTTGCAACACACCTCCATAAAGTCTTCCAACCAAATCCTGCGACCAACTTATTTGAGCTCCCTGCATTCTCAAGCTCTTATATAACACACACTCCGTCCCTGAAATTTCGATCAAACGAAATTAATCAAATAATCAAAGAGCAGTTAAAGCCGAACAAAACACCGGGCCACGATCGAATTACTCAATATCATTTATGCACGCTCTTCAACGCAATGGCTAAATATGGTTATTTTCCTCAAAGATGGAAAAAGTCAACAATATGATACCAAAACCTGGAAAAGACAAAACTTAAGCATCTGCATATAGACCAATAAGTCTTCTGTACTGCTTATCAAAGCTATTCGAAAAACTCATCTTATCGCACATCGGTCCCCATCTTAATATAAATAATATAATCCCAATGTATCAATTTGGGTTTCGAGAAAAACATGGTACAATAGAACAGGTAAACCGTATCACCTCGGAGATACGCACTGCGTTTGAACAACGAGAATACTGCTCTGCTATATTTCTTGATATTGCCCAAGCGTTTGACAGGGTGTAGCTCGATGGACTTATCTACAAGAAACTACTCCCCAATAGTATCTACAAACTCCTCGAATCCTATCTACATAAAAGAATATTCTCCGTAAGATGCAGCGCCTCAACATCTGCTGAGCATGAAATCAAAGCTGGAGTCCCTCAAGGAAGCGTTCTCGGTCCCATTCTATATACACTATACACATCGGACATTCCGACAAACATTCAACTTACCACATCCACGTTTGCAGATGACACTGCCATTCTTAGCCGGAGTAAATGTCCCCTAAGAGCAACTGCTATTCTACAAAATCACTTGGAATCTCTTGAAAAATGGTTAGCTAACTGGAGAATTAAAGTAAATGAAGGGAAATGTAAGATTCACACTGAACAGACAAACCTGTCCTCACCTAATTCTAAACGGAGCACGAATCCCCCAGGCAAATACCGTCACATACTTGGGTATCCTTCTTGACAGGACACTCACCTGGCGCTCGCACAGCCAAAAAAAATTCAACTAAAGTTTAAAACCACCAAGCTCCATTGTCTAAACTCTCAATCCCCCCTTTGCCTTGAATACAAAAAACTTCTCTACAACACCGTGATCAAGCCAATATGGAAATGCGGCTCTGAGCTTTGGGGAAATGCCAGTCGTAGTAACATCGAAGTAATTCAAAGAGTTCAATCTAAGACGCTTAGGCTCATCACTGGTGCTCCTTGGTATGTAAGAAATGAAAATATTCATGGAGATTTAAATATAAACATCGTTTCTGACGAAACTTTCAGCGGAATGAACTGTTTTGTTATCAGATGAGTTGTCCGATATATGATTTAGGTGTGTGATATTATTAATTTCAACTCTAGATAGTACATCTGCAACTACGTTTGTTCTTCCTGGTTAGTAAAATATTTTAGTAGAATACTCTTCTATAAAAGCATGCCATCTTTCATTTTAGAAATGGGGTTTCGTGCAGAAACTGCAAAAGAAAGTGTTTGGTGATCTGTATGGATTTCTAAATTAGTTACTCCAATACAAATAATTTCTAAGGTTTTTCAATGCCCATACTATGACATATAATTCTCTCCCGTTTGTGGCATAATTTTGTTCTGTGCTGTTAAGTGTTTTTGAAATAAAGGTAATTGGTTTGTTATCCTGAAAAAGTACAGCGCCTATAGCTATGTCTGACGCATCAGTAGTAAGGGTAAATTTCTTTGAATAGTCTGGTTGGGTTAATTCGATCTGTGAAATTAAATGTGACTCTAGATCTTCAAAAGCTGAAGTGCGTTCATCATCCAATGTTATTTTTATTTTTTTAGGCATGTGTTTCGACACCATGCCATCATGACCTTGTAACAATTTAGTGAGGGGCTTGTCTATAGAAGCGTAGTTTTGAACGAATTTTCTATAGTAACCGGTTAAACCTAGGAAACCACGTAACTCTCTTATGTTGCGGGGGGGTGGATATTCAACTATAGTTTTTATCTTTTGTGGGTCAGTTTTTATGATTTTGTATGACACTAAATATCCTAAAAATTCTGTTTCTTTTCCGAAAAACTTGGATTTTTCTAAAGGAATTTTCATGTTTGCTGTAAAAAGTATTTCAATGATCTCTTGTAGATCATATAAATGCTGTTCTACTGTTACAGAAAAAAAGATAATATCGTCAACATAAATGTGACAAGATTTTCCAATTTTTTCACGTAAAATGTTGTCCATTGCTCTTTGAAATATTCGAGGCGCATTAGCGAATCCAAAGGGCAACCTAAGAAATTCATACTTTCCATTGTTGATGGAAAACGCCGTTTTTCCTATGTCTTCATCCTTCATTAGGATCTGATGAAAACCTGACTCTAAGTCAATTGTTGAAAAGTAATGCGCTTTTCCTAAATTAAATAATATTACTGACGAGTCAGGCATTGGATACATATCGGGAACCGTGTTTTCATTAATTTTTTTGTAATCGATAACTAATCGATTTTTCGTAGTACCGTCTTTATTATAACCCTTTTTTCCTACAACCCAGACTGGGGAATTGTAAGGACTAAGGTTGTATAATGTTTTCTTGCAACATCCTATTTTCTTCCTGGTTAACAATGTTATAAACTGAATATGGATAAGGATAGTGTTTACTATAAATAGCGGTGTCATTCAACTTTCTTATCTCGCCATTGACATCGGTTCTAAAAGGCAGACACGTTTGAATTTGGGAATGCTTCGAAAATATTTCTTGAACAACTTGTTGCTCAAGAACATTTAATTCCTCCGTAACATCGACGGAAAAATTTTCTTTGCATAATACAGAAGAATTGGTAACAGAGGATACTGACGCTTTACGGCGTCTGCTCTTTTTAACCATTTTCCTTCTTTTCGGTTTTCTAACGATTTCACTATCGTCTGTAAATTGGCATTCAGCGTCACTTGATGACGAAGATTCATTCAAGTCGGACACTTGGAATAAGGATAACCATGTACCATTATTCCCTTTTTGAGAGTCCAAGTAAGTAGCAATGTTCAAATTAACATCTGAACACTGTAAATTACCAACTGTATCTTCAGCTGGGGTTTCATAATTAATTCTTTCTATTTTATCATTGTAAACAAGCGTCTCTTTTGATAGGTCAATGATGGCGTTTATACCTTTTTAAAAGGTTATAGCCGACCAATAGATCCGCATCTAAATTTTTGATTTCGTAAAACCTTTGGCTTTTGCCGAATATCGTGATATTATGAAAATGAGTTATCAAACTATAACCATTTACTGTCTTTATTCTTTTCTTAATAACTAGTTCTTGGGGATTATTATAAATACCGTGCTTAATGTAACACGCGGTAGCACCGGTATCAATTAAAATTTTAAATTTTTTATTTAGTTTTCGGTCTGTTCGGAAGATGTAGGGGAGCTCTCCCCCTCTTCCTCTAAAAAATGTTCTTCATTCAGATTATTAACACGCGTTATCTTTTGCGGCTGCTGTTGGGTTGCAGGCGGTGGGAGTTCGCACTTCAAGGGTAGATAATAATTTTGGTTTCCATTATCTTGGTCTCTATTTTGTATCTGGATGGACCTGTCGATGTCCATCGGTACCGGTGTGGGTTGTACGGTGTTATTGCCTGGAGCAAAAACATTTCTAGTCGTTTGTTGATTAGTGTTCAGATTTCGATTAACCTGATTGAGCCGTAAGTTATTATTATTGCTATTGTTATTTGGGTTATCATAATTTTTTTTCAAAAAAATAATATAAAATTTAAATAATATACATATGTTGTTGAAAATATACTATATTGAATATTAAAAATAAGGTCTCACGTGGATCTTCCTAAATTGGGGGTTGCTTGTTCTTGGTTTAGGGGTCTTCCTTCTACACCTGGTGGGTTGTTTTAATTTATGGTATTCCTCATTTACATTGGCTGGTCTTCCTTCTTTAATTGTTGTTGTTGTTGTTTAAAGATAATTGTTGTTTAATTTTATTAATTTGACACCTTGAGGATGCCTATTTATTGCTTTCAGGTCCTCTATAAAATGTTGAGTTTTATAAATCCACTTCACTGTTTAAGTCGTTGTACACTTTGAGGATAACCTTTTTATTTCTTTTGGATCCTCGTTATATGTAGCACTGTTACAGTTTAACGTTGTGGAATTGCAAGTGAGTTCCTAACGGCTTTTTCAAATATTCGCCGCTTTGCTTTAATAACCTGGTTTTGGTTCACTCGTGATACTGTAGATATTAGGGTTTTAATATCTTAAGTGTGTTTTTTTAAAAAAACTTTAAGCTAGTCCCACGTTTGGGCGCCACTTAACCAAGTCGAGAACTCGGGTTGGAAAAAAATAAATATTTTATTTTATAGGAAGAATACTTCCGATTTATTTGATCTCAAAATTATGACTGCCGTTACAAAAATATTCTTAAGCTAAGGGTGGTAAAAGGCATGTCAAAGCTTCTCTCGAAAAGCTTAAAGCTTTGGGGATCGAGAGCTTCTCGTGGTGAAATTATTGTTGCGCTTGGGCGAAGGGATATTTGTTTACAATGGAGCATGGGGACGCAGAGGGCAATGTTTACGCTACGCTCTTGATCGAGAATTTCGTTGACACCTAAACCGTTCCACTTAAAGTGGGAGCAGATTTGTTTACAGCGTTCGGCTGCGCGGGATAAGTGACCAAGAGGTCAATAATTATGTCTTTGAGCTGCGAAGTTTAATAACTGTCTCTTGGAAAAAGTTGTTTTTGTTTATTGGGCAGAAAATACCAAGAAGAGGGGCTCGAGACTGCGGACAGGCTTCGGATATTGTTTATGCTCTTAAGAGAATGGCGCAAGAGTGTGAAGAGATTTCCTGACAGGATTGACGCAATAGAATAGCGAGAGTGGCTATGAAAATTGTTTATAATTTCCATATTAAATACAGAGGGACTGAGGGTGATAACTTGCACAGGCAGCCTTTATTACGATGTCCAAAACATGCGTATTAGAACAGATTAGGTGGGATTAATCAATCCTATTGGGTGCCCACGAGGTTTAGTTAGTTGCGCTATTGGCTATCTTAATATAGCGCGCTGCGCATCACTTTTCTGCTTCTCCTCAGTTTATCCGGGGCGCTCCGTAGATCCGACGGCAGACGCCTTGTAAATGCCAATGTGAATCTAAAGGGTATATGAATTTACCATTGATCGATGGGAATATTCACAAAGAGTATTAAAATACTATAGAATATTAGTGCCAGTGTACTTGCCGTATTTTGGCGGTGTTCACAATAAGCATAATAGTATAAATTATAATATAATTGGGACAGATGCCAATTGATTATTTTTAGTTTTAACAAAACTTTCCAAGTCACTTGCAAATTGGTCGCTGGTGGAAATAGAAGTGAACGAGCAAAGAGATATTGGCTGCGATTAAACTTTGCCAGGTTGCCATTTAGTCGAAAAGGTCAACCTGTAGTAGTTTTGGCAAGGTTGCTAATTAGATACTAGTGCATCTAGTATATTAACGCATCCAGTATTATTAATTAATTACAGCTGATAAGATTGTTGCAGCGGATCGAGCTGCCGGACTACACGTATTATGCGTACCCAATTGGAAATTTGTCGATAATAGACTAACAAAATTTGAAGACATACCAAGTATGTCAAAATCAGTGGTTTAAAAATATAAATGGTGAATATTAATAATCCCCATACGACTTATACATTTTGCATATGACTTTAAATATGCATGGGAATTGCATCAACATTCTCAATAAAAAAACAAGTAAGAAAGCTACAGTCGAGTTTGCTCCGCCACCCAATTTTACCATCCAAATATTATATTTTCCAAAATATACTGAAAAAATACTTAAAAAAATATACTAAAAATACCAAAATAATATATCAACATTTTCGAAATTATTAGCTTGACGGTTCTTTAGTTGGTTTATTGAACACCATTATTATGTCGCGGAGTGTCATAGCAACTAACTAGGCAGCACTAGCAGCTGCACCTGATTACGCCTTATAAAAGTAATTCTTTAATAACTTCTGTGTTTTTTATCCGATTGTAAATTTTCAGAGATCATTAAAATGATGATTAGTATTGTGGGTGCCAAAACTGAAGGTTCTAGGTTTAAAATTACGCTTGAAATTGTTTTTTTTCGATTTACGGCGGCGTGGCAAAAATCTAAAATAAACTTGATCTACGTGTCACAATAGGAAACACTGTCCCGAATTTGTTGCTCTATCTCTTAAAGTCTCTGAGATCTAGGTGTTCAAACGGACCGATAGACGGACAGACGGCCATGGCTATATCGCCTAGGCTGTTGACGCTGATCAAGAATATATATACTTTATGGAGTCGGAGATGCTTCCTTCTGCCTGTTACATACATTTTCGGTCGGCACAAAGTTATAATGCCCTTCTACCCTTTGGGTAGGCGGGTATAATAAATCAATAAAATACAAAAATATTGAAATATAACAGTTAAGTTGAGAACTCAATTAATTTTAATTTTAATAATAATTTAAAAAACTTTATATTTATGTACATTATAAATATTTGAAACAATTACAAATATCGAGATTTACATTTTCCCGATAGTGGTTCAAACCGCTAATCGCTAACATCACGCTAATCCACCCATTACACCACTATCTCTTTTAGAGAAACGTTCTCTAATATCGAGAATATACTAAAAAAAAGTACCAAAAAATACCGCAGCATACTACTTTCAAAACTATTAGCTTGCACCATATCTCACCTTAAAAAGTATTTTTTGAAGAACTTCTGTGTGTATTATTCGATCCTAACTACATTTGCAGAAATCATTAAGATCGTAATTATGAGTGTGTATACCAAAAACGTGTGAACCAAAAATATTCGAACTTAAAAAGTCGCTGAAAATTCGTTTGTTTTTAAATTTGCGGGGGCGGAAAGGGGCATGACAAAACTCTAAATCTAACTGAAGTAGCTATAGTAATATATATTCTCACCAAAATTGGTTTTAAGCTCTCATAGTCTCTGAAAATCAGATTTTTCGTATAGACTGACGGACAGACTGACATGGGTCTATCGTTCTGGCTGTTTGTCTTAATATTTGTGTAATAATTAATAAACAAATATTTTGCTTCTTTTGGTTTTTGAGTTGAATTCTGTAGTATACAAAATAATGATAAATTTATAATAATGAACAGGTTTTATAGGTAAGCAAAGGAAATGTGGGCTTTATTAAAGTAGCAAGTTAAACTATTGAAGAATATAACGTGACCACGACTGTTGGGCTGAAATAATTAATGGTAACTGACTTTCTCCATCTTGTGACTTCCTTCATTTTGAGGTCTTACTCTGTGTTGAGTGCAGGGTATTTCGATTGGATTTTGGAGTATATTGAGTGACTCTGCCTCACTAGCGTTCGGAGCTCAAATGCTTCAAGCAATGGGTACAAAATTTCAATACAGGCTAGACATAGCCTGTACGCATTTCCTGGGTGACAGATTCGCCAGACGAGACAGCACACAGTAGTTGATTTCATAGGTCAAAAATAAAAACACAAAAGTTTGAAAATGGTCACACTTTGTCTAAAAAATACTCCTTAACATACCAATAAAACTAACTATAATTTCATTTTTGGTCTGTCACATTCGTACGCACTACGAATAGCGAGAGAAAAGAGACAAAAAAAACACGTGGAAAATTGGCTTTCATAAAAAAAATTTATTTTAATATTAAATCGTGTCTAATCATCGTCAAATAAAATGAATATTGAAAATAAAGGTAAGCACTATAAAACTGAGTAGTTTTTATGCTATTATGTGTTGTGTTATTGTTTTAAAGTTAGTGTTTAACCAGTGACCTGCCGAGTGGTGTATTTTTCTGTATACATACATATGTAGATTTCAGAGAAAGAAATAGTTGTGATACCTGTCTTACCCTTTAACGAAACTTATTTATTAATACTAACACATGTTTTCTTAGTCTATGTGTTAAATTTGAGCTGCAACTTTTCGCAACTTTCCGACTTATTCGCTTTTTTGTGTTCGTCCTTTTTTGCGTGTGTTTGTTTTCGTGCATTGTTTGTGCTTTGTTCATTTTTTTTCGAGTTCGATGTGTTAGCTGCGGATGACTTACGCTGGGCTTACAGCCAACCGAATTCTTCGATTTTTTCAGCAAAGAAATGTGTAGTAGTAGCTACATCTATATGAACTCATCAGAAGCTTCGTTAACAGTAAAATTGATGCTAAACTTTTTCCCTGCTATAATAATATTTTAAAGGAAAAACAGAAAAGCTATCCTGAGTTAATAAGCGTTACAGAATCTGAGATTGAAGTTTCGCTACAAAGTTTATTGGACCACACTGCGAAGCGCCTGGTACACGTAAAATCTCACGTTTAGCCACAAATAAAGACCTTATATGTCGGTTACTATTAACTTCCGATCCTTTCATAACCGGGCAGCGAAATTTACCCAACAAATGTAAAACGATTCTTCTGAAACGTGTTTTTGATTTGTTAAAATAATTTTTTGAATAATATACATTTTTGCATTATTTTTTTTTAATTTAGTATAATGTATGTCGTAAAAATTGTGACGAACGGAGGCAGTCAAATATTGAAAGTACGGCCGAAATGAGACAAATTGTTAACCGGAGATACCAGATGCCCCAGTAGGCAAAAGAACCGGCCCCTAGAAAACGCTGTGAATGGCCAGCCAGTCTACAACGAGCACTCTGCGGCCGCGAGGGTCGGTTTGTTATTTAAGAGGGTTGGCCACACGATGAGAGGATAATAAGATAACCTTCATTATATGTTGACGACATGGATGCTTTGACTTGTCCGCTTGACTTGAAAACCTCACTTTTAAATTAAGTCTTTCTTGGCTCTAGCCCGGCCATCGTCCGGGGGCCGTCTGCTAAACTACTTGATATTTTTGCGCTTTTGTTTTTTTTTTTTTAGATATTCATTATTCGAGCACTAGCAGAAATATAGCGTAATGGATTTAAGCCATAGCCACCAACTAATGATAAACACCGTTTCGAGCTTCATAATCGAGTGAAAGGGGCGCTCTGGTCAGGAAGTGGCAGGCAGAAAGCGCCAAAAACACTGGATGGAAAAAGATGTTAACTCCTTGCAAAACAAATTCTTTAAGTTTTACGCTTCACTACACTTCCCACAGGACTGCTATATGAGATGCACCTAGAACCCGTTAACCTCCCATGTTTTGTCCGTTGTCCGAATGAAGCTTAAGAAGACAGCTGAGTCTTGCAGCAAATCTTGTAAAAGCTGCAAGAGACTATTTAGCTTTGAGGTCCGAGTTTTAATACAACCTACAAAGGGAACGAACCAGTGAGATATACAAATGTTTAGATAGAAAGGGATCGTTAACGTTCTTAGACCAACTTTTAATAAATCCAAATACTCCCTCGGCGTTAAGATAATAATTGCATAAATAAAGGGAATTCCTAAAAAATTACACATGTTGGCATTTATTAAAATTTTGATTTAACAAATTTGTAGTGGACCTCAATTGAAAGCAATCAATATTAGATGGTAACCTAAGGCTAGCTAGATGATCACGGAAACTCAGACAGGGCTTAACATAGCCTACATACTTGAAAATCGAGAGTGAGATATTAGACAAGGAAGATTATTTAAAAATAATACACTTGGCCCTCGTTTAACACAATCTCTTTTAGTACGAACTCGGTTTAACACGATTCAAAATTTGGTTCTTTCCCCCTTTTAACACGTTGAAAACCTCGTTCTTACACGATTACACAAAATCGATTTTTGATTTTTACTATTTTGACTATTTTGTGATTATTTTCTATCTTAAATCGCTCCGTATGCAACCCTTAGTACCGCTGACTTCGGATAAATTAACACAGCAGTACAACTCTGTTTTAAACCCGCATAATGAAGTAACGTTCAAGTCTAGCAGATTCCAAAGGTCGGTGAATTTTCAGTAAATAAGTCTTTAATATTAATTTGAATTAATGCAGCATTAAAATGTCAGAAAAAGAAAATAAAGCACCTCTTTAAAGAAAGCTTATTTCTTTAGAGAAAAAGATAGAATTTCTTAATTGCTTCGACAGTGGAATTCGACACTGAAATATCAGAAAACCTTAGTTTAAATGAGGCAACAGTCTGCACAATCAAAACAAGTAAGAAAGCTACAGTCGAGTTTGCTCGACTGTGAGATACCCGCCACCCAATTTTACCATCAAAATATTATATTTATATAATAGTATAAAAATATACTGAAAAAATACTACAAAAAAATATACTAAAAATACCTAAATAATATATCAACATTTTCTTTGTTCGAAATTATTAGTTTGGCGGCACTTTAGTTGGTTTATTGAACACCATTATTATGTCGCGGAGTGTCATAGCAACTAGCTAGGCAGCACTAGCAGTTGCACGTGGTAACGCCTTATAAAAGTCATATCTTAATAACTTCTGTGTTTTTTATCCGATTGTAACCAAATTCGCAGAGATCATTAAGATGGTGATTAGTATTGTCCGTACCAAAATTGAACGTTCTAGGTTTAAAACGACGCTTGCAATTCGGTTTTATTCGATTTACGGGGGCGGGAGGGGGCGTGGCCAAAATCAAAAACAAACTTGATCTGCGTGCAACAATAAGACATACTGTCGCGAAAAATTTGTTGCTCTATCTCTTATAGTCTCTGAGATCTAGGTGTTCATACGGACGGACAGACGGACAGACGGACAGACGGACGGACGGACAGACGGACATGGCTATATCGTCTCGGCTGTTGACGCTGATCAATAATATATATACTTTATGGGGTCGGAGATGCTTCCTTCTGCCTGTTACATACATTTTCGGTCGGCACAAAGCCATAATACCCTTCTACCCTTTGGGTAGGCGGGTATAAAAATTATGTTGAAAGTAGACGTGGCGTTAGTCTTGATTCATCTGTTTCTATAAAATTCACCAATAGAGCACGTGCGCCTATATTGGTAAAAATGGAAAGAGCGGTAAGCATTTGGATCGACGACTCAGCGAATCATTCAAGAGAAGGGCGTCAGGATATATGGATTGCTCAAGGACAATGGAGAAGCTTCTTCTAGCACAGACTTTGCATCTAGAAATGGATGCTTTGAAAAGTTAAAAAAACGTGCTTCAATTCATAGCCTCAAAATTAAAAGGGGAAGCAGCGTCCGCCGATGATCAAGCTGCTAGCACATATCCACAGGAATTTCTAAAATTTAAAGAAGAGGAAAATTACTTGCCTGAACTTTTTTGTCAAATAAAGAAAATGTGGCTCCTGGATTTTTTTTTTTTTTTTTATCTTGGACGTTGACGTACTAACGGCAGTACGATCAAGTGCCCCAGCGACACCAAGCTCGGGCTTGTTAACGCGCGGACCTAGGCAGACACTACCACCCGCCCATCCGACCGAGGGGCAACCGCATAACGTGCGGGAATGGAGGTCGCGAACAATTAACACAGACAAAACAACCAAATTGTATTAACAAAAAGAATAAAATAATAATAATAATACTATTACTACTACTAATAATAATAATTAGAACTATTCTTAAATACGAGCTAATGTATCTAGGAGTAATGTTTTAATTTCTAAGGTAGTGTTAGTATTATTAACTAGACTAGAAAAGTTATTATAATTTACACATAAAATACGGAAAGGAGTGTGACTGGCATAGTTAGTACTACAACGGGAAAGTGAGAGGGAAGAAAATTTCTAGTCGTTCTGACCGGAACGGCAAAGCTAATCTGACTTGTCAACTGCAATGAGTCAATTTCGCCAATGATTAGTCTATGTAGAAACACTACACCTAGCATAGTTCAACGGTCAGAAAGAGAAGGAAGGTTTAGTAATAAAAGTCTACTACGATACGAAGGCAATCTAATTGTGGGATTCCAGCTAAGACTACGAAGAGCAAAAAGAAGAAATTGTTTCTGCACTGATTCAAGCCTATCTTGATGAACCCTATACTGGGGGAACCAGATATTAGATCCATACTCAAGAATAGGACGAACCAGTGAGGTGTACAAGTGTTTAGTAATGTAGGGATCGTTAAATTCTTTTGACCAACGTTTAATAAATCCAAGGACACCCATGGCTCTATTAGAAGCAGACAAAATATGCTTATCAAACTTTAATTTTGAATCAAGAAGGATACCTAAATCAGTTACTGACTCTATTCGCTCAAGTGGAGTATCATTAAGATGATAATTATTTAAATGGAGAATACCCCTAAAAAATGTCATAAGTTTACATTTATTGCAATTAAGATTTAATAAATTTATAGCACACCACGATTGAAAACAATCAAGGTCAGATTGCAATCTGAGGCTATATATGGGATCATTAAAAGTCAGACAAATCTTAACATCACCTGCATACATAAGTATGCGAGAGTATGATATAACGGACGGTAGATCATTTATAAATAATGTGAACAGCAATGGGCCTAAATGACTTCCTTGGGGTACGCCGGAAGTGACTTGGACAGTCTTGGACACAGAGCTCTTGTAAAATACTCTTTGAATTCTAAATGAAAGATATGAAGATATCCACAAAATTAAGTTCTGTGGAAATCCAAGAAGATTGAGCTTGTATAATAAGAGACTATGGTTGACCAAATCAGAAGCCTTACTGAAATCAGTGTAAATGACATCCGTTTTTGATTGGAACCCTTCAATAACAATTGATGAGAATTCTAATAAGTTAGTGGTAGTAGACCTACATTTCACAAACCCATGCTGGTAGGGTGAAATTATAGATTTACAGCAGTGTTGCAGTTGAGAAGTTATTAGTTTCTCAAATGCTTTGGGAATAGCAGACAACTTGGAGATACCTCTATAGTTTTGAACGTTGGATTTATTTCCTTTTTTCAAGAGAGGAATAATGTAAGACTCTTTCCAAAGATTAAGGAAAGAGCACAACTCTACAGACAATTCAAATAATTTTAAAAGTGGTTTACAAAGTCCCTCTGCACAGAACCTAAGCATGCAACTAGGAACACCGTCAGGGCCAGGAGAAAAAACTGGTTTACAGGACTTAAGTTCACGTAAGAGTAAACTTTCAGAAAGTAAGGGACCAAAAATGCAGTTCGCTTGGTTTACTTGATACGGATAAGACTGGGCTCTATAAAAAGTTGATGTGGAATAGGTCGTTTGAAAAAAATCAGCAAACAGATCGGCAGTGCCACGATCATTAAAAGCTGTCTTTTTATCATAAAATAATGTTGTTGGAAGTGTTGACGTCTTTCGCTTCGAATTAACGAAGTCATAGAAGCGTTTCGGGTCACGCTGAAACGTAAGTCTGCACTTTCTCAAATAATCCTTGTAGCAAAGATTATTTAGCGTGGAGAAATCGGAACGAGCAACAGTGTAGCGAGAAAAATATAAGAGAGAGCCAGTTTCCTTATATTTTTTATAAAGCTTTGATTTTTTATTCTTTAACTTTGTTAGTTCTTTGGTAAACCATAACGGTCTATTAGACAATTGTGGAGTACCAAAGGGAACACAAGCATCAAACAGATAGTTTAATGTAGAATAAAAAATTTCAACTGCCTTGTCCAGGTCAATACACGAAGAAAGTTGGGACCAGTCAGTACGTGAAAGAAGCAAAGAAAATTTTTTAAAATCGGTCTTCCGAAAACAACGAACTCGCTTCTCCGGTAAAACACCTGCAACCGAAACACTTGCTGGTAAGTCAATCAGCACCTCCAGAGTAGGGTGGTAGGGATCCTCAGGTGAGGAAATAGGATTTAATCTGGACACCGTGCAGGTATTGGGATCCAAAACAAAAATCAGATCAAGCATTTTACCTAGACAATTTGGTATAGAATTGGTTTGAGACAAAGCTATATCAAAAAGGCTATCAACAAAGACATGAGTTGACGAAGGATTCAATACGTTGGACTCACATGACGAAAGCCACGAAATTCCAGAAATATTAAAATCTCCAAGAACTATTAAGAAATTACGATCATAAAGCATTTCAGAAATATTATTGATTACAGAAAAATGGGATAAATACAGAGAGTTATCTGAGGCAGGAGGTATATATGAGCAGGTGATAAAGATACTAAAACTACAATAAATTAGTTTTACAGCTACAAATTCGATATCTAAATCACTACCTAAATCTACGTGCTCAGAAGAGATATCAGCATCGACAGCAATAAGTAAAATTTAAGCTATCTAAATAAACATTATTAAGTTTACTACAAAGGCCTCTTACATTTTGATAGCCAAGCTAGGAGAGAAGTTAGTTTTTTGAGCTATCAGATGGAGTTTGAGGCTTAGAGGAATTAGTGGTAACATTTGGAAGTAAAATCGGTGGCCGATTTTTCTTTTTATTTACATACTCTTTAATAATTAAGAATTCCGGCCAAAAGTCTTTGGAGCAAACTTCACTAAAATGCTCGGCAGGAACACTTATTTTGAATGATGCGATTTCCCGTTCATATGAGAAGTTAAATTTTTCCACCTTTAATAATGCTTGAATTTTGGACCGAATAAAGGTCCTAATGTCGTCAGATGACGTATTAGGGGCAAGCCTGGAAACAAAAATTTGTTTCATAGGTGGGACACCTACTATAGTGTTCTGAGCAACTGTAGCAGAAGTCGAGATAGGAGCATCTGTACTAGCTGTTAGAACGTTAGGTACAGCAAAAGGTTGATCATGTTGAGTCTCTGCAACATTAACAACTACTGCAGGTACCGAGACTGAAACGGGATCAGAACAAATGACATCCATGGGAACAATGTCATTGTTGGCAATCATTGACGCAGACGAGTGTCGAGGGGTGGGAGACGTAAATGACATTAGATTATTTGAAACAGACGAGTTGTTGACCAGCTCAGGGACATCAAGTTCGTTAGGGCTAATGGACAAACGAGTATTAGCTTTTTTACGCTTTGGAGACTCGGTTAAAAGCTTCATGCCCTTAAACCCAGAGTCCAAAGTTGCGAAACTATCCCCAAGTTTTTTGAAACCTGCGAATAGATCACCAAAGCCTTGCTTCGTCTGACGTATGAATCCCGCAACATCCCTTTCAGATTTTGAGCCAATTAGGTCGACTATACGGCCGGTGAAGCCAGCACATTTTTCATGTGAAACATTGTCACAGAGCCAGCAGCAAACGAAACCCATTTTTGCCCTTGCTGGTACACGGCATTTTTTATTATAGCAGACAAACATACCGCAGGTTTTAGAGTAAATAAAAATTAAATGAAACCAAAAATTTAAATAAGAATAAAATTTGTGTTACTAACAGGGTATTAGTACGCTGATATCTACTTACAGAAAAACAGCAAGCACAAAATCACAATCGCGGGCGCGACGAAAGCAGAGAAAAGCCAAAATAGCCAAAACGGCCAACAACAAAACACAGCACAAAGAGCGCGAGAGCGGAAAGTGCCCGAGATCGGAAAGAGCGCGATATGTAATGATATACCAACAATGTGCTGTAGCAGTTCAAAACAAAACACAAATTTACTATAAGCTCTCACAAACAGAAAATTAGGCCTCACAAATTGTTGATATATTAAAACACACAATTAATTGTAAATTATTGAATATTATTACACTGTGACTAAACACTCCGACGTATAGCACAGGTATTGTTAGTTTGCAAACAAAATTATTTAATAACAAGGCGCAGGAAAGGTAAAATAACAAATGTTAGTTGACAGCAATAAAAACACGTCCGAATGCGAAAACGAATACGAGCGAATATGTCACAAAAAAAACGGCTCACACTTCTGCTATGTGGCAATGCCTCAGTTGATAGCCAAGTAAAGCCAATGCTAATTTATAAATCGTTAAATCCTCGTGCCTTAAAAGGAATAGATAAGAGTGTATAGCATATTTATTGGAAAGCGAACTCGAAAGCGTAGGTAACAGTGGAATTATTTAATGACTGGTTTTATAATTGCTTTGTTCATGAGGTCGAAAAATATTTAAAAAGAAAGAATTTACACTTTAAAGCTCACTTGTTGTTGGGCAATGCTCCAGGTCATCCAAAAGAATTAAGTCATCGTAATGTTAAAATAAGATTTCTTCCACCAAATACAACTTCTCTTTTGCAGACAATGGATCTGGGTGTTATATACACCTTTAAGACCTACTATATAAGGCGCTCTTTATGCTGAATTTTGGATATCACTGAAACCGAGTGCATTGATGTAGTCAGTGCCTGGAAAAAATTCACTATAAAAGATTGCCTAAATTTAATTGAGGTACCTCTTAAAGAAGTAAAAGAGTCCACATTGAATGCATGCTGAAAAAAATTGTGGCCATCGTTTGTTAAAAACTTCGACCCAGAATTTTACACAACTTGGTAAAATTTTGGAATGTGCCCATCTCATTAAGAAACAAGGATTTGAGGACTTGACAGCCAATGATATGGAAGAGCTATTCAAAGAAGACTCAATTGATGATGATATGTTAATTAAAATGGTTCTAAACGAAGAAACCAATTTAGCAAGTGATGACAGCAACGATGGAGAGCCGACGAACACATCAACGCTGAAAAAACAAGTATGAAAGCTACTGTCGAGTGTGCTCGACTGTGAGATACCCGCCGCCCAATTTTACCATCAAAATATTATACTTTTCAAAAATATACTGAAAAAATACCACAAAAAAAATATACTAAAATTATACCAAAATAATATACCAAAATTTTCTTAGTTCGAAATTATTAGCTTGGCGGCACTTTAGTTGGTTTATTGAATACAATTATTATGTCACGGAGTGTCATAGCAATTAACTATGTCTCTGAGTGTCATAGCAACTAGCTAGGGGCATCTGCACGTGGTAACGCCTTATAAAAGTAATATCTTAATAACTTCTGTGGTTTTCCTCCGATTGTAACTAAATTCGCAGAGATCATTAAGATGGTGATAAGTAATGTGCGTACCAAAATTGAATGTTCTAGGTTTAAAACGACGCTTGCAATTCGGTTTTATTCGATTTACGGGGGCGGGAGGGGGCGTGGCCAAAATCAAAAACCAACTTGATCTGCGTGCAACAATAAGACATACTGTCCCGAAAAATTTGTTGCTCTATCTCTTATAGTCTCTGAGATCTAGGTGTTCAACGGACGGACGGACAGACGGACAGACGGACATGGCTATATCGTCTCGGCTGTTGACGCTGATCAAGAATATATATACTTTATGGGATGGGAGATGCTTCCTTCTGCCTGTTACATACATTTTCGGTCGGCACAAAGCCATAATACCCTTCTACCCTTTGGGTAGGCGGGTATAATTACAAGATGGATTTTCATATGCAGGTATGCTGGAAAATTGCTTTATAAATGCAGATCCAGTTATAGAAAGGCGCTTGAAGTTTAAAAGGGATTTGTAAAAATTACTTTTACCCTAAAAGGAGTTGCAGAACATCGCTATAAAATCAAAAAAGCCAACTAAATTGACAGATTTTTTTTGCAGGACAGAAGAACCACCAATAAAAAAAACATTGAATTAAATTTTATTATTCACCACTAATTGGGTTTAAGATTAAAAAATGTTGAATAATTTCGGTTTTAATTTCTATTAATGTATATTAATAAATTGAATTAATATAGTTTTTATACCCGCCTACCCAAAGGGTAGAAGGGTATTATGGATTTGTGCCGACCGAAAATGTATGTAACAGGCAGAAGGAAGCATCTCCGACCCCATAAAGTATATATATTCTTGATCAGCGTCAACAGCCGAGACGATATAGCCATGCCCGTCTGTCCGTCTGTCTGTCCGTATGAACACCTAGATCTCAGAGACTATAAGAGATAGAGCAACAAATTTTTCGGGACAGTATGTCTTATTGTTGCACGCAGATCAAGTTTGTTGTAGATTTTTGCCACGCCCCATTCCACCCACGTAAATAAAAAAAAAAACAAATTTCAAGCGTAATTTTAAACCTAGAACGTTCAGTTTTGGTACGCACAATACCAATCACCATTTTAATGATCTCTGAAAATTTGGTTACAATCGGATCAAAAACAGAGAAGTTATTAAGAAATTACTTTTATAAGGCATTACCACGTGCAACTGCTAGTACTGCCTAGTTAGTTGCTATGACACTCCGCGATATAATAATGGTGTTGAATAAACAAACTAAAGTGCCGGCAAGGTAATAATTTCGAACAATGAAAATTTTGATATATTATTTTGGTATTTTTTAGTATATTTTTTAAAGTATTTTTTCAGTATATTTTTGGAAAATATAATATTTTGATTGTAAAATTGGGTGGCGGGTATCTCACAGTCGAGCAAACTCGACTGTAGCTTTCCTACTTGTTTTTGTTAAATTTGAAAATAATTTTGAAATTTTTAATTTTTTACACTAGATTATTTTCGGTTTTGACTGAAATCTAGGAACGTAACCTCCCATTTTGTACTAAATTCATTCTTCGTTTGACACGCTTTTTCTTAACACGTCGTTTTTCAGGAACGTAACCCCCGTGTAACCCCAGTCGCTGTGTATTATATAAACAAGAAGACACTAAAACAGACTTGGAAAACAATTAAAAAAGCTACTCTCGAGTTTGCTCGACTGTGAGATACCCGCCGTCCAATTTTACCATCAAAATATTATATTTTTCACAAATATACTGAAGAAATACTAAAAAAAAATACTAAAATTATACAAATATAATATATCAAAATTTTCTTTGTTCGAAATTATAAGCTTGGCGGCACTTTAGTTGGTTTGTTGAACACCATTATTATGTCACCGAGTGACATAGCAACTAACTAGGTGCAGCTGCACGTGGTAATTTCTTAATAACTTCTGTGTTTTTTATCCGATTGTAACCCAATTTTCAGATATCATTTAGATGGTGATTAGTATTGTGCGCACTAAAATTGAACGTTCGAGGTTTGAGACGACGCTTGCAATTCAGTTTTTTTCAAATTTAATGGGCGGAAGGGGGCGTGGCAAAAATCAAAAACAAACTTTATCTGCGTGCAATAATAAGACACACTATCGCGAAATTTTTTTGGGGGCAAGGCAAGTGGCCTTGTCTCAACCGCCATCAGGAGGGAAAATGAGCAAACCTAAAGTGCTCCAGGCGAACCTGCACCACGCTAGAGGAGCGTCGGCCACACTGTGCAGGGTCGCCTGTGAAGATCTAATCAACCTGGCTCTCGTCCAAGAACCATGGTTGATCGGTGGCCAAATACGTGGACTTTCATGTGGATCATGTAAGTTGTTATATGACCGTATGGGAGGTGCCCCGCGCATTGCTATACTTATTGATAACAGTGTCAGACATTTCCCGCTAACTAACTTCATCCACAGAGACCTGGTAGCAACGGATATTGAGGTAGCCACTGCAGACGGTGTCCGGGAAGTTGTGATCGCCACCGCATACTTCCCGGGCGATGTGGATGATGTACCCCCAGCAGAGGTCCAGCGGCTGGTGGAATTCTGTCGCCGCAACAGACCATCAGCACATCAGGTTTGACCTCCCTGGCCAAGTCGAAATTCGCCAAAACTCCTTCTGTCCCAAAAAGACAAATTGGGAACTCTTTAAAGCCTCTGTAGCTTTCAAAGCAGACCTATTGGTCAGCAATCCTAGCTCTATCAGTGAGATAGAACTGGCTGCCAATCTGCTCCAAGATGTGCTTATCTCATCCTTCGAGGACAGCTCAGTCCAGAAGACCCTAAGGGTCAATCGGAAAATTCCGTGGTGGAATGAGGAACTGGCTGTCCTTAGAAGGAGGGTTAGAAGCCTTTTTAATAAGGCTAAATCTAACCGTGCTAGTTGGGACGTCTATAGGGACGCTCTTACCAACTACAACAAAAGCATTAGACGAGCTAAACGCGATACATGACGCAGCTACTGTGGTAGCTTAGAAACGCTGCCAGAGGCAGCCTGACCCTCGATAAAAGACTAAATTGGAACTCCCACCTCAGCAACACCCTCACAAAGGCGACCCATGCCATGTGGGCCTGCAGGAGATTCTTTGGTAGAATCTGGGGTCTTAAATCCTGCACCATCCGGTGGCTTTTTGCCATGATGGTCAGACCGATCGTCACCTATGCTGCTATTGTGTGGTGGCCAAAGGTTACGTAGGTCACTGCCATCAGCAAATGCAATAAATTGCACAGGCTGCTGTGCCTCTCACTGACAGGTGCACTTCGTACCTGTCCCACCGCAGCAATGGAATCGATACTGAATCTGACTCCGCTGCACATCCAAATTAAAGAAGTCGCCGCTATGAGCCTTCTTAGAATCAAGCTCCAATCAGGGCTTCCAGCTACCGAATCAGGACATGCTAGCCTGATCAAAGACATTCCTGGCATATATATCTGCACTAGATCAGATACTATGACTAAGGAACTTTTCTTTGGTGCTAAATTCAGAACCCTCATCCGGACCGGAAGGACTGGGACACTGGCAACCCCATCAGCGACCCCTACGGTATTCACTGGTATACCGACGGGTCAAAAACTGATCAGGGGGTTGGAGCTGGGATCTTTGGACCCAACTCTAAAACCTCAATTGCTATTGGCAAATGGCCCACAGTCTTCCAATCTGAGGTTCATGCCATCGAGTTCTGCTGCCGTCTGATCCTAGAGAAGGGGGTTAGAGGAGCGAACATCTATATTTTCTCTGACAGTCAAGCCGCCATCTTAGCCCTCTCCTCCAAAAGAGTAAGCTCTCGACTGGTGGCCGATTGCTGGAACTGCCTCCAGAGACTGTCTCTTACTAACAACGTCACCCTTCTATGAGTACCTGGACACTCTGGTATCCAGGGCAATGAGCTGGCGGTCGAACTTGCTAGGGCCGGTTCGTCAGCTACTTTTCCGGCCCTGAGCCCTTCTATGGCTTGGGTTGGTCAACCATCTCAGCTATTGTTAAAACCTGGGCTGTTAGGTTGACTGATCGCTACTGGTCGGTCCAACCAGGGATGCGGCAAGCCAAGGAGCTTATCAATCCCGTGGTCGACCGGAAAACCAGCTTACTCTCCAGGAGGGATCTTCACCTCCTAGTTGGCTATCTTAGTGGCCATCACACGGTGAACTATCACCTCACCAAAATGCGTCTGTCTTCTGATGCTGAGTGCAGACTTTGCAAAGAGGACGACGAGACAACCAAACACATTCTGTGCGACTGTCCAGCCTTGGTGTGGACTAGGAGGAAACATCTGCACGTGGATACCGCAGGTCCCGAGCATATTGTGCGTTCCTCGACAAAAGATCTGCTCTGCTTCATTAGGGAAGCAGAGCAACTTTTGTCTAGCTAGGGAGAGCCTATAGGCACAAAAGACCTCCATGGTCGCGGTGCCTCGCACCTTCTCTGTTGGGAGAATCCCTTTTTCAAATAATAATAATAATAAATCCCGAAAAAATTTGGTTGCACTATCACTTATAGTCGGACGTCAGCCGTCAGAGGAAGCAAGGGGACCAACATGTAATCCCAGTATTGGCTGGGGCACGTGCCGTCCTTGCTCCTACTGTCGGAAGTGCGACTATACTCTCCACGCGAGGGCGGCTGGAAGCAGACCCCTAGCACGGTCATGTCTCTGCTAGAGGTGCTGACTAATTGTAGTCGGGCGAAGATCGTGAATCTATAAATCACCCCAATCCAAGGTGGAACAGCATACGCTGATGGATGCATGGCCGGGGGGTAGCCCGGTCTCTAGTATGCGGACTCTGGATACCTGTCGTCCTCCAGTTTCATTTAGACTTTCCACGGTATGCGGGCTATGCCGTGGATGACCTTCCCTTCCCGCCTACTCGTGGGATCTTAATTAATGGATCAATTTTTAAAAATAGAAAAGTCTGATACGGCTTTAAAAGTATCATCTCTGGGCGATGCCTTCACGGCCGACCCCTATACCAGCACTGCAGCCAGTGGGCTGCTGGCTTCCACCCCCAATACTACGGGTCTCGACTCTAGTATTCTAGGGGACCCGGATAGGCCACGAACTCCCTTGGACACAGGGTTCGCTAGTGCTGAACTTCCGTCCAGTAGCGGTTCAGTCCGTCAGCAACCCGTCGAGGTATTGTCCTCGGACGAGGAAGCTAACTGCGACCGAATCAGCTTTGCTGACGACGCTTCCGTGGCCTCTCAGAGGTCAGGCCTTACGGAAGCAGGCTCTCAGATCCAGTTGCTGCGGCTGGAATCTAAGGACGCCTTTATTAAATTGAAGAGCCGCGATAAGAAGCTTTTTAAAGCTGCACTCGCAAAGGGTTCTAACAGAGAGGAGGCTCTGGCTATCGCCACTGCGCCCCCCGTTAACACCAAGGCTAAACGGACGCGCGCTGACGATACCATCGTCGAGCCCACCAGCTCTTCAAAGAGGTCCAAAAAGACTCATAAGGAGTCCACGAAACCACTCTTCAGCCAAGTGGTTAGCAGCGTGAAATTGGGCTTCATTTCGGCTGATCCTACCAAACCCCTCTCAGCGGAGCAGTTGGCTACGTTGAAATCCAGCATTCTAAAGGCGGTGCTGTTGCACTCTTCACCAACGGTTAGTCCGGGTTTCGAGGGTTGTATACCCCGAAATGAGTGGCTGCTTTTGGTGTGCGAGGATAACAGCACTGCTAATTGGGTCAGGGGAGCTGTTGGACACATCAGGTCCATCAGCGCCCTCGACGTCAAATTGCTGGAGGAAACGGAGTTCCCCAAGGCTCACCTCATCAGAGGTTACTTCCCCAGTAGTGCTGAGTACACTCCTGAAACCATCCTGGAATTCATTGGGCTCCAGAACGCCAGCAGCTTCTCCACGAAGCTGTGGCGGGTGGTGCAGCACAGCCTTAACGGCACAACGACTCACCTCGCAATGTTGGTTGACGAGGAGTCGTACAGGGCTCTGACGGAGTGCCAAGGGAAGGTGAAACTCTGCTTTGGCAGGGTCAAACTGATCCTAAAGAATTCAGCTCCCAAAGCCTCCTCCGCCACCCCTGCTCCATCCACATCCTCACCCGCTCCCTCTCTTGCCAGTGCCGCTCCGGCTACGGCGCCAGTGGTTCCCTCAGGGATTTCAGCATTGGCTGACCCTGTGGCCTCCACGAGCGCTGCGGCCGGATTGGTACCCAATGTTCCTTCCCCCACCCCACCGGCCATTGTGGTCACAGCCCCGAAGGGCCCAACTAGACGGGTGATAAGTGGTCACCGTCCGTCAACCGTCAGAGGTGCCTCGGCCAGGCCCACTGCCAGCACCTCAGGCCGCAACCCACCCGCAAGGGCACCTCCCACGAGCGGGGTCGCAAGGCGACCTCCCCCGAGTGGCTCGTCCCGACCGCCGAAGGGCATTCGCGGAAACGACTCTCGGGGGGGCAAGGCAAGTGGCCTTGTCTCAACCGCCATCAGGAGGGAAGATGAGCAAGCTTAAAGTGCTCCAGGCGAACCTGCACCACGCTAAAGGAGCGTCGGCCACACTGTGCAGGGTCGTCTGTGAAGATCTAATCAACCTGGCTCTCGTCCAAGAACCATGGTTGATCGGTGGCCAAATACGTGGACTTTCATGTGGATCATGTAAGTTGTTATATGACCGTATGGGAGGTGCCCCGCGCACTGCTATACTTATGGATAACAGTGTCAGACATTTCCCACTAACTAACTTCATCCACAGAGACCTAGTAGCAACGGCTATTGAGGTAGCCACTGCAGACGGTGTCCGGGAAGTTGTGATCGCCTCCGCATACTTCCCGGGCGATGTGGATGATGTACCCACAGCAGAGGTCCAGCGGCTGGTGGAATTCTGTCGCCGCAACAACAAGCCGCTCGTGATCGGCTGTGATGCCAATGCACATCACACGATCTGGGGGAGCAGCGACATCAACAAACGTGGTGAGTCCCTCTTAGACTACTTATTGTGTTGTCAATTAGATGTAGCTAACATAGGGTGCAAACCCACTTTTATAAATGCTATTAGGGAAGAGGTTTTAGATCTCACTCTAATCAGCACGTCGATAGCAAGTTCGATTGTTAATTGGCGGGTCACAGACGAAGCCACTTTGTCAGACCATCAGCACATCAGGTTTGACCTCCCTGGCCAAGTCGAAATTCGCCAAAACTCCTTCTGTCCCAAAAAGACAAATTGAAAGCTCTTTAAAGCCTCTGTAGCTTTCAAAGCAGACCTATTGGTCAGCAATCCTAGCTCTATCAGTGAGATAGAACTGGCTGCCAATCTGCTCCAAGATGTGCTTGTCTCATCCTTCGAGGACAGCTCAGTCCAGAAGACCCTAAGGGTCAATCGGAAAATTCCGTGGTGGAATGAGGAACTGGCTGTCCTTAGATGGAGGGTTAGAAGCCTTTTTAATAAGGCTAAATCTAACCGTACTAGTTGGGACGTCTATAGGGACGCTCTTACCAACTACAACAAAAGCATTAGACGAGCTAAACGCGATACATGGCGCAGCTACTGTGGTAGCTTAGTATCGCTGCCAGAGGCAGCGAGGCTTCACAAAGTATTGGCTGAAGGGTCGTCTAATGGAATAGGGCTTCTTAAAAGAGCAGATGGCTCTTTCACTCAAGATCGCAGGGAAACACTTGAGCTTCTACTGCAAGTCCACTTCCCGGGTTCTGTGGCGAATCCAGATCTCTCCGGTCGCGATGACGCCACTTTGTCACCGGACTCACGCGGATTCAGCCTATCTGGATCCATCTTCGACCCCGAAAAGGTCAAATGGGCTGTAGATTCTTTTGCTCCTTTCAAAGCCCCAGGGGGTGACAAAATCTTCCCAGCCCTTATTCAAAACAGCATGGATCATATTCTTGATCCACTGGTCGGCCTTCTTAGAGCTAGTTTTACTTGGGGATACATACCCATCTCTTGGAGGAGAGTTAATGTAGTATTCATCCCCAAGCAAGGGAATCGTCCGCTTGACCAGCCTAAGTCCTATCGGCCGATCAGTCTTACTTCCTTTCTGCTTAAAACGGCGGAAAGACTTATAGATATGCACATTCGGTGCTCTCTGTAGACGTCGACACCTCTGCATCCCACGCAGTTTGCGTACATAGCCGGCAGATCGACGGAGGTCGCTCTCCACAGGTTAGTGGGAAAAATTGAAAGAGCCTTTGTATCCAAGAACATTGCTTTGTGCTCTTTTCTGGATATAGAAGGTGCTTTTGATAATACCGGCTACGGGTCAATCTCTACTGCTCTAGAACGTAGAGGAACTGCCCGTCCTTTGATCCGGTGGATTGAAGCTATGCTCAAACACCGGATTATCACTTCCACCCTGGACTCCACGACTGCATGCATTAATGTAGTCAAAGGCTGTCCCCAGGGAGGGGTTCTATCCCCCCTACTCTGGTCCTTAGTAGTTGACGAACTACTAGTCTTACTCTCCGAGCAGGGCGTTGAAGCTATCGGCTATGCTGACGACCTGGCTCTAATAGTGACCGGGAACTATACCAGCACCGTGACAGAGTTGATGCAATCAGCTCTGAACACGGTAAGTAGATGGTGCGCAGATGTTGGTCTTAGCATCAATCCACAAAAAGCTATTATAGTTCCTTTCACTAGGCGCTATTCCGTTGACATTGGTCAACTTTATATCAGCGGCTCCCCTGTGGGGCTATCCAACGAAGTCAAATATCTAGGGGTGACCCTCGATAAAAGACTAAATTGGAACTCCCACCTCAGCAACACCCTCACAAAGGCGACCCATGCCATGTGGGCCTGCAGGAGATTCTTTGTTAGAATCTGGGGTCTTAAATCCTGCACCATCCGGTGGCTTTTTGCCATGATGGTCAGACCGATCGTCACCTATGCTGCTATTGTGTGGTGGCCAAAGGTTACGCAGGTCACTGCCATCAGCAAATGCAATAAATTGCACAGGCTGCTGTGCCTCTCACTGACAGGTGCACTTCGTACCTGTCCCACCGCAGCAATGGAATCGATACTGAATCTGACTCCGCTGCACATCCAAATTAAAGAAGTCGCCGCTATGAGCCTTCTTATAATCAAGCTCCAATCAGGGCTTCCAGCTACCGAATCAGGACATGCTAGCCTGATCAAAGACATTCCTGGCATATATATCTGCACTAGATCAGATACTATGACTAAGGAACTTTTCTTTGGTGCTAAATTCAGAACCCTCATCCGGACCGGAAGGACTGGGACACTGGCAACCCCATCAGCGACCCCTACGGTATTCACTAGTATACCGACGGGTCAAAAACTGATCAGGGGGTTGGAGCTGGGATCTTTGGACCCAACTCTAAAACCTCAATTGCTATTGGCAAATGGCCCACAGTCTTCCAATCTGAGGTTCATGCCATCGAGTTCTGCTGCCGTCTGATCCTAGAGAAGGGGGTTAGAGGAGCGAACATCTATATCTTCTCTGACAGTCAAGCCGCCATCTTAGCCCTCTCCTCCAAAAGAGTAAGCTCTCGACTGGTGGCCGATTGTTGGAACTGCCTCCAGAGACTGTCTCTTACTAACAACGTCACCCTTCTATGAGTACCTGGACACTCTGGTATCCAGGGCAATGAGCTGGCGGACGAACTTGCTAGGGCCGGTTCGTCAGCTACTTTTTCCGGCCCTGAGCCCTTCTGTGGCTTGGGTTGGTCAACCATCTCAGCTATTTTGAAAACCTGGGCTGTTAGGTTGACTGATCGCTACTGGTCGGTCCAACCAGGGATGCGGCAAGCCAAGGTGCTTATCAATCCCGTGGTCGACCGGAAAACCAGCTTACTCTCCAGGAGGGATCTTCACCTCCTCGTTGGCTATCTTAGTGGCCATCACACGGTGAACTATCACCTCACCAAAATGCATCTGTCTTCTGATGCTGAGTGCAGACTTTGCAAAGAGGACGACGAGACAACCAAACACATTCTGTGCGACTGTCCAGCCTTGGTGTGGACTAGGAGGAAACATCTGCACGTGGATACCGCAGGTCCCGAGCATATTGTGCGTTCCTCGACAAAAGATCTGCTCTGCTTCATTAGGGAAGCAGAGCAACTTTTGTCTAGCTAGGGAGAGCCTACAGGCACAAAAGACCTCCATGGTCGCAGTGCCTCGCACCTTCTCTATTGGGAGACTCCCTTTCTCAAATAATAATAATAATAATCACTTATAGTCTCTGAGATCTAGGCGTTCATACGGACAGACAGGCGGACAGACGGACATGGCTATTTGGTCTCGGCTGTTAACGCTGATCAAGAATATAAGTTAACTAAAGATGACAAATTAAACCGTTGCATATCCGGCAAACACAGCATATTTGCGTGGCCGCTATGAATATGAAATCGTAACAATATGTTTCGGTTTCATTCCTCGCTCTAAGATTCTAAGTAAGTTAACTGAAGCTACGAAAACAAAGGCATAATGCAACATAAGCATTATGCCGGATGTCGTTGCACAGCCGGCAAACACAGCATATTTTCGTGGCCGCTATGAATATGAAATCGTAACATTATGTTTCGGTTTCATTCTTCACTTTTAAATTCCATGTAGTCAGTTCGTATTTGTCTTCTAATAAAGCTACTTGCTCCGGCTCCGCCGTTTAACTGATTGTCTATCATTCTAAAGAGACGTCTAACGTTTAATACTAATCACGTATATCTCGGACGCTGATCAACCGTGTGGTATTAGAAATAACAAAACTTAGATTATTAACTAATTTATATATACTTTATGGGGTCGGAGATGCTTCCTTCTGCCTGTAACATACATTTTCGGTCGGCACAAAGTTATAATACCCTTCTACCCTTTGGGTAGACGGGTATAATTATAAATTTACAGTAACTTTGCCGATGTATAGTAATAAGCTCCTCAAATCCTTTAGGAATAACAGACAACTATTTTAGGTGTAGATGCGTAAGTTAGAGCATAAAAGAAGATATTCTTAAGACTGCTATATGCTTTTAAATTCATTTTCTAATTTCTAAAATATTAAAACAAGTGAAAAAAGCTTTAAATGAACAAAAAATTATAATAATTATTGGGTAAAAAAAATTAATTTTTGAACCGCACCGCCCAGGAATCGAACATGTGGTCTACCAAACAATGGATAGCACAACCACTCGCTGAATCACTCAAGCATCTTGATCTATGACTAGTCAAATTGTGTTATCAAGTTAAATTGTCATATTTTTAAAAAAAATTAAACATTTAAATGTTATTATGTGTTGTGTAACAACACACTTTTAAAAATGTTTATTTATGTACATTATAAATATTTGGAGCAATTAAAAAATATCGAGTCTTAAATTTGCACGAGCGAGGTTTAAACCGCCAACATTCGATCAGCGCCCCGTTACTCAACCAATAACGCCACCATCTCATTTTGATTAATTAACTACGAGAAATAATATATAACATTAAAATAATAATTGTGAAAAATAAGTCTGTGCTGAACTGAATATATATACTTTATTGGGTCGCAGATGTCTCCTTCTGCCTGCACATTCGGACAAACGCAAAAGGTCATGAATTTTTTAAAATCCATGATATAAAAATAAACAAGTTTCCATGTAGTGCAAGATCGAAATAAATAGACCCCTAATATTGAGCGACGAAGAAATAAAAAAAACGGTGTTAGGAGCAGATCAAATGCCGTCTATGAATTTATATGTAATATGTAAGTGTAGCAACCAATGTTCCGATTTTAATTTATGTAATGAAAATTCCGACCAAAAATACCGAACTTTGAAACGAGATATTAATAAAGCCAATCAAAATCAAACAATATGTCAATAAAACAGAAAACGAAAATGTTATAAGATGTAATTAAAAATCTTAAATAAAGAAGTAATGGATTCTAAATCAAAGAGGCCGTTTAGCCAACAATTTTGCAGTTGACGTGACCATCTCCAAGGCCCAAGAGAAACTTTGACTAGAGATTCTGAAGGAGTTGAACTTCAATAACACAAAGAAAATAAATTTATTGAAGTCGACATCTCACATTCTCAATTTATCTTTTGGAGGCATCATTACTATCGCTATCATTCTAGTTCTTACCCGAATGACAATCAAGACAAGGGGAAAAACCAACATCATCAAAGCCCCTTTCATAATCAACATACATCAGAACGAATGGACTTTTTTGAAGGTGGGGAAGTTAGCACCTCAAATGTTTTAATAAGATCATTTGAAGCTGCACGTGCATTCAATTGTATAATGCACTTCAAAAAGGTATTTGGAGTCACCGAAACCAACGATGTACCTGCAGAGCATAAAAGTTCCGACGTAGCATTTGCCTTATTTTGATCGATCAACAATTGAGGCAAAATGGCATCAACATCAGCAAAGCAGCACCGACGTCTTTTTTTATTAACTTAATATACTAATTGTATAATATTTTGCATAATAATAATATTCTTTAAATCTTGGATAAAAAGATATCGAGCCACTTATCGATAACCGGGATATTTTTTTCACTCCACTTAGATTCTTCTCTAATGTTGCGCAGAGATTTTTCAATAATGTGTTGTGCACTATCAAATTGTCCAGAACGTTCTTCAAATAGCTTGCGGACCTTGTCATAGCCTTCTTGGGTTAAGAAAAATCCAGTGGCTGATCCAATCAAATGATCCCATAAATTTGTATTATGTTTAAGTCTGGAAAATTAATGAAAATTATATTTAATGATTAACGCTGATCACGTATAATTTCGCTTTATGTAGTCAGAGATCATAAAGTTATGGTTAAGCTAAGCTATAGATACCTCCTACTCTACCGGAATCGGGTGAAAAGGTGAATGTCGGTTCTCTTTATACGAGTATGCGGTAGTACAGTGCCTTCACAATGTAACAATACAAATGAGGAGAAGGCATAAATTACCATTTTGTCTCTTTAAAAACCTGAAGAAAAACCTGACGACGTTGACAAATAATTATTATATATTTTTTTCTACTATACTATATATATATAATATATATATATATATATATATATATTAGACGTTGACGTACTGATGGCAGTAAGATTGACCCAGTGATATAACGAAGGAGCCTAATAACGCGCTGTTCTAGGCAAACGTACCCCGTACATTTATGGTTACATAGTGAATACCAAAAAACAAGTAAGAAAGCTACTGTCGAGTTTGCTCGACTGTGAGATAACCGCCAATAACCGCCCAATTTTTCCATCAAAATATTATATTTTTCAAAAATATACTGAAAAATATTCTAGAAAATATACTAAAAATATACCAAAATTTCCTTTGTTCAAAATTATTAGCTTGTCGGCACTTTAGTTGGTTTATTGAACACCATTATTATGTCACGGAGTGACATAGCAACCAGGTGCAGCTGAACGTGATTACGCCTTATAATTTTAATAACTTCTGTGTTTCTTATCCGATTATAACCAAATTTTCAGGGATCATTAAGATGGTGATAAGTATTGTGCATACCACATTCTAGATTTAAAATGACGCTTGCAATTTGGTTTTTTTCGATTTATGGGGGCGGAAGGGGGCGTGACAAAAATCTAAAATACACTTGATCTGCGTGCAACAATAAGACACTCTGTCCCGAAAAATTTGTTGGTCTATCTCTTATAGTCTCTGAGATCTAGGTGTTCATACGGACAGACAGACAGACATGGCTATATGGTCTCGGCTGTTGGCGCTGATCAAGAATATGTATACTTTATGGGGTCGGAGATGCTTCCTTCTGCCTGTTACATACATTTTCGGTCTGCACAAAGTTATAATACCCTTCTACCCTTTGGGTAGGCGGGTATAAAAAGTACATTAAAGTTACTGTAATCATTAAGATAGTGATTTAGATTGTCTGTACCAAAAGTACTCTAGTTTCAAACTCTAGGTTGAAAAACCCCATTTAAATTCGTTTTTATGGATTTGCAGGGACTGATGGGGCGTGGCCAAATTCTAAAATATATTGGCTATATTTCCACATACGTGTATTGAAATCAAATTTTTATGCAGTAGGCTCTTATAGTCTCTGAAATCCAGGTTTTCGTACAGACACTGATCAAGAATTATTTTCGGTTGGCACAAAGTTATAATACCCTTTGGTGGGTATACAAATATTGTAGAATGCCAATAACTTGGCGGATTTCCCAATTGTCTGTCCAAAATTAAGTTACATTGTTTTCTTGGATCACGTAAATATTGACTTGCTCAATGATGTGTTATATAAATTCATAATTTTAAAAGAATTGAAAACACTTGTACAATGAATCAAGATTTTTAATCCCTTCCAAATCAGAATTGCAAAATGAGATAGCAGACTTTCTTTGTTGGCACCACAATATATGTTTAACATACAAGGCGAAATCAGGTACAGCTGCACCTATTCGTTTGCTTTATCACTAAGTTACATAATAATGATATTTAATAAACATTATTAAGTGCTACCAACCTAATAATATTGAACGCAGTTAATTTCGGTATATTTTGTTTGGTATATTTCTATTTTACTTTTTAGTATATTTTCCAGTATATTTTTGAAAAGTTTAATAATTCGACAGTCACTCTTATTTTCTCTTCCAGCTTTCTCGTTTTTATACCCGCCTACCCAAAGGGTAGAAGGGTATTATGGCTTTGTGCCGACCGAAAATGTATGTAACAGGCAGAAGCAAGCATCTCCGACCCCACGTGTATTGTCATCAAATTTGTATGCTGTAGGCTCTTATAGTCTCTGAAATCCAGGTTTTCGTACAGACACTGATCAAGAATTATTTTCGGTTGGCACAAAGTTATAATACCCTTTGGTGGGTATACCTAGATCTCAGAGACTATAAGAGATTGAGCAACAAATTTTTCGGGACAGTGTGTCTTATTGTTGCACGCAGATCAAGTTTGTTTTAGATTTTTGCCACGCCCCCTTCCACCCACGTAAATCAAAAAAAACAAATTTCAAGCGTAATTTTAAACCTAGAACGAAAATATACTGAAAAAATACTTTAAAAAATATGCTAAAAAATACCAAAATAATATATCAAAATTTTCATTGTTAGAAATTATTAGCTTGCCGGCACTTTAGTTTGTTTATTGAACACCATTATTATATCGCGGAGTGTCATAGCAACTAACTAGGCAGCACTAGCAGTTGCACATGGTAATGCCTTATAAAAGTAATTCGTTAATAACTTCTGTGTTTTTTGTCCGATTGTAACCAAATTTTCAGAGATCATTAAAATGGTGATTAGTATTGTGCGTACCAAAACTGAAAGCGCTAGCTTTAACATGATGCTTGAAAATCGTTTTACATGTTGTCTTCAAAGTTGGTAGCTATAGCTTTTATAGTCTCTGAGATCTCGATGTTCATACAAACAGGGCTATATTGACTCGGATGTTGATGCTGATCAAGAATATATATAATTTATATAGTGGGGTCGCAGACCCCTCCTTCTGCTTGTTACGCACATTCGGACAAACGCAAAAGGTCATGTTTTTTTTTAAATCCATGACCTAAAAATATTATATTCTGTAGCTCGTTTTTAATGTTTGTACCATTCAGTAAAAATGGGTGACAGGTATCTCACAGTCAAGTTTTAAATTTCAATAGTAACGAGATCAAAGGTTTGATGACATGTTCCAATTGCATATAATTATTTCGTTTCTAAATATTGAGTTGCTTTAGTGCGTAAATAATAGCTTGGTCTTGCATACATGGGTGAAAACAAAATTGCATTCCCAGTGACTATTAGAAATAACATTATATACGTTCTCAACTGCCGAATCGATTTGGACTTGTACGTGTTTTGTCTGTCCGTCCTACTATATAGATAGTTTTCAGCAGTCAGTCCCATTCAAAAGTTGAAAGAATAAGCGTGCAACGTCGTCGAGAGTTATCTTAATTATTATCGTTTATCTAAAGCACAAGAAGTGGTCAAATTTATTAATTTATAAATTACAATTGTTACGAACTAAACATTTTAAATTAACCCATAAATAGCAAGTAAGAAAGCTACAGTCGAGTTTGCTGGATTGTGAGATACCCGCCACCTAATTTTACTGAATGGAACAATAAATAAGAGCGACCAGGGACTATAAGAGATAGAGCAACCAATTTTTCGGAGTAGTGTTTCTTATTGTTGCACGCAGATCAAGTTGGTTTTAGATTTTGGCCACGCCCCCTTCCGCCCACTCAAAGCGAAAAAATCCGAATTGCAAGCGTCATTTTAAACTTAGAACATTCAATACACACAATACTAATCACAATCTTTATGATCTCTAAAGATTTGGTTACAATCGGATAAAAAACACAGTAGCTATTAAAGAATCAGTTTTATCAGGCGAAGTCAAGTGCAGCTGCACCTGTTCAGCTGGTATGTCACTCAGTGACATAATAATGGTGTTCAATAATCATAATAAAGTGCTACCAAGCTAATCATTTTGTTTAAATACGAATAGCAAGCCCAAGTTCTTTCAAGTTTAACTATCTATAAATTGTTACTTACTTTTCACGAACCGCAATCCAGTTTTCAGATAAAACTCTGAGCAGTGAATTATATCCACTAGATCCGCCTGTCAATGAAGTAAGAATTAAAAATTGGTCGTTTTCTGTAAGATTGGAATGTTCTCCCAGAATTGTTAATTCTATAAGTCGATTTATTTTTTCGGGCTGGGTGGGACAACCTGATAGTGATTTTAATAAATGTGTTCTATCGCTTGCCCTTCGTGATTTTGGAAATTGCATCACTCGTTGTAATCCAAATTCCCATTCCTCTAAGGAGCCCCATTTAAACAACGGACACAAGTAATGAGTTGGTATCCTAAAAGACAACAAATTCAAGGGTCACAACTTAATAAATAAATATGTAATTTAAGTTAATATATTAATAATAAGTGTATATATATAAATATATATATGTATACTGACGAGTTTTCGTAGTTGGGATGGGTTGTATTCTTCCAAAGTCGAAAAGCTTCCTTAGCTTCTTCAATACAAGGCTTATAACCTGCACGGCATAGAAACCTTTTGGTTAATGACCGATGTTCTGTTTTCCAATTATCTTCCATAGCATCCTCTTCACCCAACTCTTTGTAAAAAGGAGTTAGCAGAACTAAAATGAAAGTCTTTAAAAGATAAGATAATAGTTGTGATGTTGTCTTAAAAAATACAGATTATTTTGCACCTCAAACTTTGCGTGTACTTTTAACTCTTCAATATGTCGGCCAATTTGATCAATGAATGTAAACACCGGATTCCAAACAATATGATTCTTCTCAAATTTCATAAATAAAGTCATGTTCAAAGCAGTCTCAAAATTTAGATCACCTGCCAAAGCCAGATTCCAAGCATCGTGTAGTAATTTTGCTCTAAAATGTTTAAAAGAAAAATATTACCTTAAGAAATAAAATATTCTGATATTTGTGAGTACAATTAAATAAAATATGCAGAATGAAACGTGCTCGACCATATTGGCACCGACTCAAACTTAACAAGTAAGAAAGCTACAGTCGAGTTTGCTCGACTGTGAGATACCCGCCACCCAATTTTACCATCAAAATATTATATTTTTCAAAAACATACTGAAAGAAGTAAGAAAGCTACAGTCGAGTTTGCTCGACTGTGAGATACCCGCCACCCAATTCTACCATCCAAATATTATATTTTCCAAAATATACTGAAAAAATACTTTAAAAATATACTAAAAATACCAAAATAATATATCAACATTTTCTTTGTTCGAATTTATTAGCTTGGCGGTTCTTTAGTTGGTTTATTGAACACCATTATTATGTCGCGGAGTGTCATAGCAACTAACTAGGCAGCACTAGCAGTTGCACGTGGTAACGCCTTATAAATGTAATATCTTAATAACTTCTGTGTTTTTTATCCAATTGAAACCAAATTCGTAGAGATCATAAAGATGGTGATTAGTATTGTGCCTACGTTCTAGGTTTAAAACAACGCTTGCAATTCGGTTTTATTCGATTTATGGGGGCGGGAGGGGGCGTGGCCAAAATCAAAAACAAACCTGATCTGCGTGCAACAATAAGACATACTGTCCCGAAAAATTTGTTGCTCTATCTCTTATAGTCTCTGAGATCTAGGTGTTCATACGGACAGACGGACAGACGGACATGGCTATATCGTCTCGGCTGTTGACGCTGATCAAGAATATATATACTTTATGGGATCGGAGATACTTCCTCCTCCCTGTTACATACGTTTTCGGTCGGCACAAAGCCATAATACCATTCTATCCTTTGGGTGGGCGGGTATAATAAATGTGTGCTGCGACCCCATTAAGTATATTTACATATACTATAATTTGTCAGCATGAACAACCAACCAAATAACAACTAAGAATAATATAATTTACACAAAGCACAAGCAGGAAAGCTACAGTGTTTGCTGGGTATATAGACTCGGGTATATAGACTGCAACATAAACTAAAAGCGAGACTCGAAAAAAATATTTTCTAAGAGACAACCAAAAGAAATACTTAAAAATATATCAAACACTTAAAAACGCAACAATAAAGTTTGCTCGACTGTGAGTTACCTGGCACGTATTTTTACTAAATGCAACAAACAAACAAGAAATAAAGCTACTGTTGAGTTTGCTCGACTGTAAGATACCCGCCACCCAATTTTAACATCGAAATATTATATTTTTTTTAAATATACTGAAAAATATACTAAAAGTATACCAAAATTTTCTTTGTTCAAAATTATTAGCTTGGCGGCACTTAAGCAGGTTCAGTAGGTTACTGAACACCATGATTATATCCCGGAGTGACATAGCAAGAAACTAGGTGTAGCTGCACGTTATTACGCCTTATAAAAGTAATTCTTTAATAACTTCTGTGTTTTTTATCCGATTGTAACCATCATTAAGATGATGATTAGTATTGTGCATGCCAAAATTAAACGTTCTAGGCTTAAAATGACGCTTGAAATTGATTTTTTTCGTTTACGGGGGCGAAAAAGCGTGGCACAAATCTAAAACAAATTTGATCTGCGTGCAACAATAATACACACTATCCCGAAAAATTAGTTGCTCTATCTCTTATAGTCTTTGAGATCTAAGTCTTCATACGGACGGACATGGCTATATCGTTTCGGCTGTTGACGCTGATCTAGAATATATATACTTTATGGGGTCGGAGATGCTTCCTTCTGCCTGTAACATATATTTTCGGTCGGCACAAAGTTATAATACCCTTCTACCGTTTGGGTAGGCGGGTATAAAAAAGAGCTCCGGAATTTTGAATGTTTTAAATATTTTTAAATGTTCTTTAGCATACAAAAATTATACTGCAATATAAACTGTGAAAATAATTTATAAAGCTGTATTTTACTAGTATGAAAAACACGCTTATTGTTTTTAATCGATTTGAGGAGGCGAAAAGGGGCGTAGACTAATTCTAAAACAAACTTGATACACTGATTATATTACTACATATTGTCACCAAATTTGGTTGCCCCAGTTCTTATAGTCTCTAAAATCCAAAATTTCGTACATACAGACGGATAAACTGATAGACATGGCTATAACGTCTCGGCTGTTAAAGCTACCTATAATATATATACTTTATGGGGTCGGATATGCTTTCTTCTGAATACACGAAATAACCAATTGGACTGGGCTCAGAGAACAAGAAGAGGTTCATACAACAAGTAATTAGTGCAACAAGTTATTAAGAGTTAAAGAGGTGAAACGAGTTATTCTAAAAGGCACTGGGAAGCTAATTTGATATAATAACATCGAACAATCTATTAAACCGCCAAATAGTTCATGATTAAAAAAACTACCCAACAAAACTCGACGATTAATAAAGAGGTCTCCTACAGTAAGAAAGTAAATCAATACCAGAAGCCCAGTTAAAGCGTTGGAGAGAAAAAACTGTAAATTTTTATTGCACTTATTCAATTCTGTGCTACTGAGACATGTCCTTATTTAAGGTTATTTTATGCATATTCATCATGATAAGCAGATTTCAGTTATACATCATTGCTAGGCCCATAATCATTAACTTAGACAAAAATTTGTATTCATGTATTCCAAAGAAAAAGCCACAATTGCAATTCTAGCATTTTATTGCAATAAATAAAGTTCAAACCATAATTATTTTTTCATGAATTTCAAGATTTGACAATATGAGACCAATGCTTTTTGTACACCAAGTGTAACTCAAAATGAACAATAACAAGTTTAAAAGCTAACGTCGAGTTTGCGTGACCTTGTGATACGCTGCATCCATATTTTCCAAAATATACTAGGAAACATACTAAAACAATATACTAAATATTCAAAAAAAAATATGTCAAAATTAATTGTGATCAAAAATTATTAGATTGGAAGCACTTTATATGGATTATTAAACCCCATTATTATGCACCTGATTTCGCGTATAAAAATATTTATCGAACAACTTCCGGGTTTATTTTCCGGTTGCAACCAAATTTTCAGAGATCCTTAAGATAGTGATTATTTATTGTGTGTACCAAAAAAGGTTGTAGGGTTATTGCGAATGGCTTGCAAAAGTGTTTTTTCGATTCACACTACATAGGGTCCGGAAACCATAATCAACGGTATTCATGATAAGGTTGGCGGTTGAAGGCATAATTAGAGACTGCAACTTCAATGGCCAAGCGTAGGAATACAATCAAAAAATGTCTAAGGTCTAGGGAGTCGAAGCTCCGAGAAAATAAATGAGAACACACACTACGCCTATAGTATACTGTGCGAAGTTTTATCCGCATTACTGCTGGCCCTGATTGTAGATGAATTTTTAGAAATTTCTGCTGAGCCAGGTGTCACAACCACAAGCCATGCTGACGACTTGGCTTGTTCCGCGACCAGAAACCTTGCCAATATAGTGACAGAGTTAGTGCAGGTTGCTCCGAACACGGTCAGCTGATGGTATACAGATGTTGGTCGCACGATCAATCTGTAAAAATCGTTGTTCCCGCAACAGACGCTAATGAATCGGAATAGGTCAATTAGAGATAAGCGGAACGGCGGTGGAACCTTTCAAAGAAGTCTGATATCTAGGGGCAACTTTAGATAGGGGACTAAATTGGAATACCCACATCAGGGTGTTCCTTACCCGAAGTTTCTTAAGCTGTCAAGCCAATCATCACCTATGCTGCACCGGGGTAGTACCCGAAGTTGACTCATACCAAGGCCATCCACAAATACAATAAGCTCATGGGACTAGTTTGTCTCTCTTTGAAAGGTCGACATTAAGTCGCAGCACAGCCGAGCTCCAACGTGGCTTAGAGATACAACAGTTCAGATTTAAAGACTAAGGAATTTGTAATTGGTGCAAACTGTAGAATACGACTTGCAAGCCGCAAAAGAACTAGGCGGATTGCAACCCCTTTCCTATCATTGGTAAACCGATTGGTATAATGATAGCGGGTCTATGACAGACGAGGGGTGGGTCATAAATGTATGGACCTAACTCCAAGACCGCGATTACAATGGGCAACTGGTCCAGAGTCTTTCAATCAGAAGTTCCTGATATTGAATTCTACTGCCGCTTAATATTAGGGAACAAGATTATGGAGGCAAATATTTCTGCGTTCCAAATAGTCAAGCGCTTCTACAATCACTTCCCTCAAAATAAGTTAATTCGCGTATAGAGTCAGAGTTTTTCAACTGCATTCACACTTTTTCATATAAGTGACTTTTTGTTAGATTGCTCGTATTCTTGGTAACGGTTAAGCGAATAAATAGCGACAGTACGGTTATTCACTATATTTTTTAAACAAGAATCAATGATGCGAATTTGGGTCAACAGTACGACAATACGCTATTGCGTTCTAAGTGAAGGGATACGGAATGCCAAAAAGCTTGACAAACATTTCATCAAAAGAGGGACCAGTTCGCCCCTCTAAGAAAGACCCTCTTGTCAGCTATATACGACAGCTGATTTTTGTTGTCAGCAATCCCACCGCAATTGGAGAGAGCCCGGCAAGTTTTCCAACAATTTTGGTACAATAGGCACCACGCGTAAGGTAATCAACGTACTTGCACTGTTTATTTGCATATTTGACACTATTATCAGCTTACAAACAAGGAGAATTTTTAAACGTGATCTAAATCTGAGTTGTATGCGCTGTTAAGTTGTTAATGCTTGTGTTTTAACAGCTTTCGCTTATTGATAAACAAATTTAGCACTTACCTTGTGTATGGTGGAACTATTTCTCTTCCAATGTCGGTTTGTAAAAAATTTGACAGCATTTTCCAATTTTCATCATCATAATTGACTGGAAAAGGAGCAATTTCTTCATGATTTATTATAATAAATTTATCCTTTTCTGGCAAATCTTTTATAGTTAATTGCTGTGTTTTTTTCATCCACACATAAGGGCTTCCATTTGAAAAGTTTAAGGCATCCTGCCTATTAAGAATAATTGGAATCCACCAAAGCATTTTATCTTGTCCTGGAACATCATGAGGACGTTCTCTTAGATAAACTTTTTGTTCCAGAATTGCTGTTTTTCCTGTGTAATTCCTATGAACTTTGACAACTGGAAGACGATTATGTGCTAACCAAGTACTGACGATTTCAGACACTTTACACGGCATTTTAAGCGTACCATCTTTCAGTGATTGTGCAGTTACCGAATTCCAGAGGTCATCTCCAATGAATGTCTTATATCTATAATCAGCAATGAAATTTCGTATTCCATTTTTAAACGATTCTTTGCTCAATGTAAAATTAAGCATTCTTAATAACAACTCTGTCTTATGCGAAATTGTCTCCTGTTTCATTCCAGTAATGCGTGAATGTGGATATCTTTTACTAAATTCATAGTACAGTGAATAAAGGTTAGCCATTTGGTATTTTCTGTTATATTCGAAGCCACCATTTGTCTACATATTAAATTTATCAGTACTAAGAACGCTTTTTTGAACACAAAAACTTACCTGCAATAAAATATCCGACGCTATAAAACTAGCTAATGCTTTGGTGAGGTGTCCGTCATTCCACCACTCGGGAGTTACCCATGAACCAAGCCATTGGCAAATTATTTCGTGAGTTAAATCATAGTATCCTTTTTTCATGAGATCGCTCTCCCTAGTGTTAATATGTTTTAAAATAGAAGTTGTAAAATAAAAAATGCAATTCTGAATTTTATGTCAACTTACCTAAAAAGCAATAGACCCCAGCTGTCTACAGGCCGGACTATTGCCAAGCCAGGAATACTAACCACGTCAATTTTAGGAAGGGGAATCGATACACCAAAATAGTCCTTAATTTTATTATAAATGTTTATAATCTTATCAAAGGTTTGCTTAAAAAATACAAAATAGATTGGAGAATAATAATGAATATTTTTTTTGACATAGACAGGTTTAATATTATTATAAATAGCAAATGTATATCTACTACACTAACTTATTAAAAAAAGGATTCCAATCTAGGATGAAAATATATGTTATTTACACTGATTTTAGTAAGGATTTTGATTTCATCAACCATACTGTTTTATTACATTTGCTATATCTTCTGGGATTTCCACATTGCTTAATTATGAAAGGAAATCATCTATGAGTATGTCGGTTGCTGTTTACATTATTATGATAATGTACTCTCCAATACTAACAATAATTTTTAAAAAACTTTTCGTAGTTAGGCATTCTTAGTTTTGATTTATCTGCATTGTCTGTGTTAACTGTTCGTAACCTCAGTTCCAGCACGATATGCGGTGCAGCTGTCGCTTGGCTGCGCCGGTAGTAGGTCTGCGAATTAACAAGTTCGTGCTGGGTGTTGCTGGGCCACTTAAACGTACTGACTCTATTTAGTACAATCAACGTCGAATTTCCAAATATACTTCAGAGTTAAAATCAGTATCTTCTATTATATTATACCCGTGTGCTCAGAGACTAGAAGTGATAATTACTCCACATTTAGAATGTAGTTTTTACAGGACTGTTAAAAAATCGTAACTACACACATTTATTAAATAAATTGAAAATAATGCAAGCAATTTTTAAAGTAATAACGTACAATATACATACCCACCTACTCGAAGGTTAGAAGGGTATTATAACTTTGTGCCAACCGAAAATGTATTTAACAAGTATTTAAATTGCGACTGATATTGTATATACCGACTTCAGTAAGGCCTTAGACTCTGTATAGCACTATCTTTTATTTAATAAACTACAGCTTTCTGGATTTGCACATGGTTTTTTTATGTGGATTGCTAACTATCTTTGTTAGAGAAGCCAAAAAGTTATTTTTAAATCTTGCTCTTCAAAACCTATTTCTGTTACTTCTGGTGTACCTCAGGTAGACTTCTTTGTCCTCTTCATTTTAATATTTTTATTATACCCGCCTACACAAAGGGTAGAAGGGTATTATGACTTTGTGCCGACCGAAAATGTATGTAACAGGCAGAAGGAATCATCTCCGACCCCATAAAGTATATATATTCTTGATCAGCGTCAACAGCCGAGACGATATAGCCATGTCCGTATGTGCGTCCGTCCGTCTGTCTGTCCGTATGAACACCTAGATCTCAGAGACTATAAGAGATAGAGCAACAAATTTTTCGGGACAGTGTGTCTTATTGTTGCACGCAGATCAAGTTTGTTTTAGATTTTTGCCACGCCCCTTTCCGCCCCCGTAAATCAAAAAAAAACAAATTTCAAGCGTAATTTTAAACCTAGAACCAATTTTGGTACGCACAATACTAATCACCATCTTAATGATCTCTGAAAATTTGGTTACAATCGGATAAAAAACACAGAAGTTATTAAGAAATTACTTTTATAAGGCGTTACCACGTACAACTGCTAGTGCTGCCTAGTTAGTTGCTGTGACACTCCGCGATTTAATAATGGTGTTCAATAAACCAACTAAAGTGCCGGCAAGCTAATAATTTCGAACAATGAAAATTTTGATATATTATTTTGGTATTTTTTAGTATATTTTTGAAAGTATTTTTTCAGTATATTTTTGAAAAATATAATAGTTTGATGGTAAAATTGGGTGGCGGGTATCTCACACTCGAGCAAACTCGACTGTAGCTTTCTTACTTGTTTTAGTAATGATCTTCCTTCTATTATTTATTACTCCCGTATTTTATGCTGACGAGCTGAAGTTGCGCTTCTCGTACAATGATATTAACTCTCATTGCCTATTGTACGCAGATCTTAATTTGTTTTCGAATTGGTGTAATAAAAGCATGTTGCAACTTAATTGTTCAAAATGTTATCTTACGTAATTTTATAGAACATCACTCCAGATTGTAACTTATAGTCTCGAACGGGTTAGCATTGAGTGATTTAATAATGCTAAGGACTTAGATATACTCGTAGATCATAAGTTGAAATTTAATTTGCAGTCAATAAGGTAGCTGAAGTTCTTGGCTTTATTGAACGATGGTCTAAAAAGTTTGCAGTCCCATATACGAACAAATAACTTTATACTTCTTTTGTACGTCTAATTTCAATATAATAATAAGGTTCTTGTGTTTTGTCCCCACAATATTCTATTTACCAGGACAGAATTGAATCAGTGCAAAAGAAGTTTTGACTTTTTGGCCTCCGTCGCTTCTATTGGGTTTCTTGTATTGTAGACTTCTTACTGTAGTAGACTTCTTTCAATTTAATCTACCATCACTAACTATATTAATTGTCGTGTTTTCTTGGATGTTATTTTTATTCACAACCTAAATAGTGGTTATATCAATTCTTCGATGTTATTACATCAAATTAACTTTACAGTTTTAAAAGATCTCGTTATTTTACACCATTATTACTCAATATGTGTTCCACTAATTATATTTTGCATGTACTTATGAGGGTGTGGCTAAAACAAGAACCTATACGGTATAATTACGTCCACTAGTATAGACTAGAAGTTTTTGGTTGAACAGCAGTGCATGCAGAGCTTTTGCGTAAGAGCAAGCTTTAGCAAGCTTTAGCAAGCTTTCACTTCCCTAAGCGAAGTTCGAAGGAAAGCTAAAGCTTTGTAAAGATCTTATCAAACCGCGAGGTAGAGAATTGAGCTTATAGTGAGTCGATGACGCCCTTGACAGATGGCAGCAGCCCTTTCCGCATATTCAATTATATTAAGGCTAATTAAGTTAAGGCACTTGCCAAGGGTTACGTCACATTTGTCGTCCAGAGATCGGTTGCCGACTGGCCAAGTACAGGAGGAATAGGGAACTAGCTTACCAGCACTACTATTGAAGTGCTTTCGCACTCTATTCAAACACAGGGTTGAAGCAATTATTCACCTCTCCCGTATCGGCCCTGCGGCTAACTTTCATAACTTTCAGAATATTTGACGGCCATTAAACACACATATTTTTAACACACTTATTTTCTTAAGCCTTCTTTCTTTGTAAGTTAGTCTTCGCAGATAAGATATATCATCATGGTTAACCATTTAATCATTTCATACGCTTATGCATTTCCACGCCCCCTACAAGCAGGAGAATGCAACAAAGTAATGTAATCTTAAGTGTGATCTGTATAAACCAATCGACATGAAACGTTGATAGTTTTACTGGGGCATGTATGATAACCTACCTAAATCCCTGGTTGCGCTTACCAATAAAACCTCCTGCTAACATTACCTCATAGCTCTGTCAACTTTAGATATGTGATGGTACCGTCGCTACAGAAGCAAACCCACGACCTGGCCCGCAAACTTTTTCGTGTTCTCTGCCAGCGTCAACAGCCGAAAAGATATAGCCATGTTCGTATGTCCTTATGAACACCAAGATCTCAGAGACTATAAGAGCTAGAGCAACCAATTTTTGAGGATGGTATAGATAGAAAAAAAAAAGAAGTAAGAAAGCTACTGTCGAGTTTGCTCGACTGTGAGATACCCGCCACCCAATTTTACCATCGAAATATTATATTTTTTAAAATATACTGAAAAATACTAAAAAAAATATACTAAAAATACCAAAATAATATATCAAAATTTTCTTTGTTCGAAATTATTAGCTTGGCGACTTTAGTTGGTTTATTGAACACCATTATTATGTCGCGGAGTGTCATAGCAACTAACTAGGTGCAGCTGCACGTGGTAACGCCTTATAAAAGTAATATCTTAATAACTTCTGTGTTTTTTATCCGATTGTAATTATTATTGTGCGTACCAAAATTTAACATTCTAGGTTTAAAACGAACTTGATCTGCGTGCAACAATAAGACATACTGTCGCGAAAAATTTGTTGCTCTATCTCTTATAGTATCTGAGATCTAGGTGTTCATATGGACGGACAGACGGACAGACGGACATGGCTATATCGTCTCGGCTGTTGACGCTGATCAAGAATATATATACTTTAGGGTCGGAGATGCTTCCTTCTGCCTGTTACATACATTTTCGGTCGGCACAAAGCCATAATACCCTTCTACCCTTTGGGTAGGCGGGTATAATAATATTTTGATGGTAAAATTGGGAGGGGGGTATCTCACGGTCAAGCACACTCTACATTAGCTTTCATACTTGTTTATTATGGTATTCAAAAAACAGTTGCTTTCTTACTTGTTTCTTTTTTAGAAAGTTCAATTTGGGTATCTCACAGTCGAGCAAACTCGACAGGAGGTTTCTTACATGCTTTTTCTTACATAATGGAAAATTTGGTTGCGGGTATCTCCGAGTCGAGAAAACTCTATAGTAGTTTCATTTCTAGTAATTTTTTGAATATTTTTTTAATATTTTATTATTATTAAATTTAAATTTGTTTATTTGGTAATTTGTAAAAACTTAATCTTATCGACTACTATTAGCTGAATTAAAGAAATAAATAAGGAATTAAAACTCAAACTTTATAAAAAATATAAGAAAACTAACTTCCTTTTAAATTTTTTCTGATATTCTGATGATCGATCCAATTTCTTCGCCCCCAAATTCATTGCTACAAGTATTTTTTGAGAAGGTGGAGAGCGAGATCTGTATTGCTTTTATGACTTCGTCTATATTCTTTAAAAATAAGGTGGAGCTGTGCTGAGAAGATTTATGAACCGATTTTTAATTTATTTGAATAACCTATTTTTAATTTTTTTTGAATAATCTAATGCAGTGTGCTCTTTTCCTAAGGTACGGAAAGCAAAAGCATTTGACTTCACTTTACCACCATGGGCTTTTGAAATGTAGATCCATTACCACTAACTTAATAACAACTCATTAACATTTATTGTAATTAAACGATTACTATCTAAGATTTAAACAAATGCGACTCACACTTAATTTTGTTTTAATTCTTGTTGTACAATTTTATATTAAATAAGCTCGGTCATCTTGGATTTCTAATGAAAACGTAATTCTTTGGTTATTTTTATATTTCTAGTGTAGAATTTAAAGAGTCTAAGCATGTTTAAGTTACGGTTAAAGTAACGGAGTACAATGGTATGCGGATGATATTAAGCTTTGTCTGACTTTTAATGATCCCCTTTATAGTCTCAGAATGCAATCTGACATTTATGAATTTCATTCCTGGAGTAAAAGTTTATTATTGTTATTAAGTTTCTTCTAACTGTTTAAATTCTTGAAGTCTTTTCATCAGTTAAAAAAGTGCTTAAATATTACCAAGCAGAGTATATTTTATAAACAGTTTCTTACCTTAAACTGATTAGTATTATCAGCCAAAGTCCACATCTGAATACTAGGTTGAAATGATGCTGTAAGATTTCCGATTTGGAAATAGTTTCTTCTCAATGGATTAAGACTTGCTATCACAAATCCGAAAGTAAATGTTGACATCGGTGGTGTTTTCTCAAAAAAGTCTATTACATATTCGTTTAGAGTTGGGCTTTATAAACAAAAATAAAAAAAATAAAATTTTTAAATTGATTACAAAATTTCAATTATTGCATTGCTTGGCAAGAGTTAAGTAAGATTGACGTAAGTCGACAGAATCAGCTTGACTACGAAATACTTTGTGAACAACTTTCCTTAACTCTCTAATACCCAAAAGAGCATCAAGGCACTGATTAGTTTATTTGCAATATTAAAACAACCAGGTTTTTGTTTCTTATTTAAGTACTATTTTAAGGTTACTAATTAACGTTCTTAATAATATCAAAAAGGTTTGATCGCTTGAAAAAAGTTTTTGATGTAGCTTTTTGCCTATTTACCGAAACCACATTGTCATGATTCACTTTATTTCACATTAGGATGTTTTATTTCATTATTAAAAAAGTGTTATTATGATTACAGAAATTAAGATTAGTCTTCAGTTCTTTGTGTTTATCCGCACACATCCGCAAAATTTAAAAGTTAAAAAAGCGGAAGGGAGTTATTAGACAACCTTATATGTTCTTTCAAAAGTAAAATTTTGCACTGTGCATCTATTGTGTTTCGAAGTGAAAATAAAAAAATATTTCAAGCCGATTAACTTCGTACTTTTTGTAGTCACAGGTTTGTATATTAACTATTAAAATATGTATTTGTTCTTATGGATATCGTCGACTTGTGCATTACGCACGCTTAAGTATTACAGTGCGCATTTCGTACATGTTGTTCGTATAAGATTTTCAATTTTCAATCGCATGCAATATTCTGCAGAGTTTGAGGACTTAAACGACTTTTATTGACCAAATTTAGTACTTTGAAGTCAAAAGACTATGAGAAATGGCAGGCCTAATGTGTAAACGCTATAAGCTGTCAGATTTGACTGAAGAGCAATTGCTGAATCTGTTCGATTTTGACCTGTTGGAAGAAGAAATATTTTACGAATTTAGTGATGATTAACACAAAGAGTTGGATATGTTAGCTGCATTAAATAAGACCTTCGGAGATGCTAACAATTTATCAAAAACTGAGGAACGAGCATGCGAATCAACCAAGGAAACACTAAAATGACCTCGATCGCCTCTACCTACACAAAAACATTCTGCAATTATAAATTGCCCCTCTGATAGCGGTTTTAACGGTTTCGGTAAGTCTTCATTTTCGAATTTTTAAATACAAAATAATAAAATAATTTATACACTGGTATTGAATCAATTAAAAAAGAGACGCACAAAATAATTTGGAAGCAACATTCTCTGGTATTGCATGTCAATGACGTAACGTTTCGAGGAGATTCATTACTTATAGAAATAAAGAGCTTGAAAACTACATTGCTAATATTTTGCTATTTTTTTAATGACGGAATTATCAAAGAAATCGTTAAAGAAATATTGGGTGCGGCTGTAACCGACAATGTTGGAAGCCAATTGAAATTGAGCATTAATGACATTTACTATTTACCATATTGGGATTTAAATTTATATATCCATTTATCGCCAACCAACTTTTGAAAGTTACTGGGGCTAACACGATTTCGGGCCAATTCGAAATTTTATAAAACTAAAGTCATTGACGGTTCGTCCAAAAGGCGAAGCAGTGCGGTCCCTGCATAGACCTAGAGAACACCAAGTCACCTCTATAAGCAAGACATAAAAACGGGGAAAAGTCAAAGTCAAGTCGATAGCGGACTTGAAACTGGACAAAAAAATCATTTTCTATTTTGGCAGTCGAGATAAAGGAAAAGGAAAGTGAAAGAACTGCAAAACGTCACACACCCAAATCTGCGTTGTTGCACTGCCAACAAAAACTGTTTTTTGAATAACATAATAAAAAATGAAAATTAATAATGGAGAATTTAAGTTTGATTTTTCCACACAAAGCCCCAAGATTGCCTTGAGACAAACATTCATATGTTCTCACCTGGCAGGCAAACGGTTGCAGGAAAACTATTTTTGAAACTATTTATACCCGCCTACCTAAAGGGTAGAAGGGTATTATAACTTTGTGCCGGCAGAAGGAAGCATCTCGGACCCCATAAAGTATATATATTCTTGATCAGTGTCAACAGCCGAAACGATATAGCCATGTCCGTCTGTCCCTCCGTATGAACACCTAGATCTCAGAGACTATAAGAAATAGAATAAAATTTTTCGGGTCAGTATGTCTTATTGTTGCAAATCAAGTTTATTTTAGATTTTGGCCACGCGCCCTTCCGCCCCTTAAATCGAAAGAAACCTAAATGCAAGCGTCATTTTAAGCCTAGAAAGTTCAATTTTGCTACGCACAATACTATTCTTTATCTTAATGATCTCTGAAAATTTGGCGACAATCGGATAAGCACGCTGCGGCCGGATTGGTACCAAAGCTTGCTTCCCCTACCTCACCGGCCATTGTGGTCACAGCCCCGAAGGTCCCAACTAGACGTGTGACAAGTGGTCACCGTTCGTCAACCGTCAGAGGTGCCTCGGCTAGGCCCACTGCCAGCACCTCAGGCCGCAACCCACCCGCAAGGGCACCTCCCGCGAGCGGGGTCGCAAGGCGACCTCCCCCGAGTGCCTCGTCCCGACCGCCGAAGGGCATTCGCTGTAACGACTCTCGGGGGGGCAAGGCAAGTGGCCTTGTCTCGACCGCCATCAGGAGGGAAGATGAGCAAATTTAAAGTGCTCCAGGCGAACATGCACCACGCTAGAGGAGCGTCGGCCACACTGTGCAGGGTCGTCTGTGAAAATCAAATCAACCTGGCTCACGTCCAAGAACCATGGTTGATCGGTGGCCAAATACGTGGACTTTCATGTGGATCATGTAAGTTGTTATATGACCGTATGGGAGGTGCCCCGCGCACTGCTATACTTATGGATAACAGTGTCAGACATTTCCCACTAACTAACTTCATCCACAGAGACCTGGTAGCAACAGCTATTGAGGTAGCCACTGCAGACGGTGTCCGGGAAGTTGTGATCGCCTCCGCATACTTCCCGGGCGATGTGGATGATGTACCCCCAACAGAGGTCCAGCGGCTGGTGGAATTCTGTCGTCGCAACAACAAGCCGCTCGTGATCGGCTGTAATGCCAATGCACATCACACGATCTGAGGGAGCAGCGACATCAATAAATGTGGTGAGTCCCTCTTAGACTACTTATTGTGTTGTCAATTAGATGTAGCTAACATAGGGTGCAAACCCACTTTTATTAATGCTATTAGGGAAGAGATTCTAGATATCACCCTAATCAGCACCTCGACAGCAAGTTCGCTTGTTAATTGGCGGGTCTCAGACGAAGCCACTTTGTCAGACCATCAGCTCATCAGGTTTGACCTTCCTGGCCAAGTCGAAATTCGCCAAAACTCCTTCTGTCCCAAAAAGACAAATTGAAAGCTCTTTAAAGCCTCTGTAGCTTTCAAAGCAGACCTATTGGTCAGCAATGCTAGCTCTATCAGTGAGATAGAACTCGCTGCCAATCTGCTCCAAGATGTGCTTATTTCATCCTTCGAGGACAGCTCAGTCCAGAAGACCCTAAGGGTCAATCGGAAAATTCCGTGGTGGAATGAGGAACTGGCTGTCCTTAGAAGGAGGGTTAGAATATTTTTTAATAAGGCCAAGTCTAAGCGTGCTAGTTGGGACGTTTATAGGGATGCTCTTACCAACTACAACAAAAGCATTAGACGAGCTAAACGCGATACATGGCGCAGCTACTGTGGTAGCTTAGAATCGTTGCCAGAGGCAGCGAGGCGTCATAAAGTATTGGCCAAAGGGTCGTCTAATGGAATAGGGCTTCTTAAAAGAGCAGATGGCTCTTTCACTCAAGATCGCAGGGAAACACTTGAGCTTCTACTACAAGTCCACTTCCCGGGTTCTGTGGCGAATCCCGATCTCTCCGGTCGCGATGACGCCACTTTGTCACCGGACTCACGCGGATTCAGCCTATCTGGATCCATCTTCGACCCTGAAAAGGTCAAATGGGCTGTAGATTCTTTTGCTCCTTTCAAAGCCCCAGGGGGTGACAAAATCTTCCCAGCCCTTATTCAAAACAGCATGGCTCATATTCTTGATCCACTGGTCAGCCTTCTTAGAGCTGGTTTTTCTTGGGGATACATACCCATCTCTTGGAGGACAGTTAATGTGGTATTCATCCCTAAGCAAGGGAATCGTCCGCTTGACCAGCCTAAGTCCTATCAGCCGATCAGTCTTACTTCCTTTCTTCTTAAAACGGCGGAAAAGCTTATAGATATGCAGATTCGGTGCTCTCTGCAGTCGTTGACACCTCTGCATCCCACGCAGTTTGCGTACATAGCCGGCAGGTCGACGGAGGTCGCTCTCCACAGGTTAGTCGGAAAAATTGAAAGAGCCTTCATATCCAAGAACATTGCTTTGTGCTCATTTCTGGATATAGAAGGTGCTTTTGATAATACCGGCTACGGGTCCATCTCTACTGCTCTAGAGCACAGGGAAACTGTCCGTCCCTTGATCCGGTGGGTTGAAGCTATGCTCAAGTACCGGATAATCACTTCCACCCTGGACTCCACGACTGCATGCATTAATGCAGTCAAAGGCTGTCCCTAGGGAGGGGTTCTATCCCCCCAACTCTGGTCCCTAGTAGTTGATGAATTACTAGTCTTACTCTCCGAACAGGGCGTTGAAGCTATCGGCTATGCTGACGACCTGGCTCTAATAGTGACCGGGAACTATGCTAGCACCGTGACAGAGTTGATGCAATCAGCTCTGAGCACGGTAAGTATATGCAGATGTTGGCCTTAGCATTAATCCACAAAAATCTATTATAGTTCCTTTCACTAGGCGCTATTCCGTTGACATTGGTCAACTTTATATCAGCGGGTCCCCTGTGGGGCTATCCAACGAAGTCAAATATCTAGGGGTAACCCTTGATAAAAGACTAAATTGGAACTCCCACCTCAGCAACACCCTCACAAAGGCGACCCATGCCATGTGGGCCTGCAGGAGATTCTTTGGTAGAATCTGGGGTCTTAAATCCTGCACCATCCGGTGGCTTTTTGCCGGTGGCCAGTGGCTTTTTGCTTTTTTGAATCGATACTGAATCTGACTCCGCTGCATATCCAAATTAAAGAAGTCGCCACTATGAGCCACTTAAGAATCAAGCTCCAATCAGGGCTTCCAGCTACCGAATCAGGACATGCTAGCCTGATCAAAGACATTCCTGGCATGGATATCTGCACTAGATCAGATACTATGACTAAGGAACTTTTCTTTGGTGCTAAATTCAGAACCCTCATCCGGACCGGAAGGACTGGGACACTGGCAACCCCATCAGCGACCCCTACGGTATTCATTGGTATAGCGACGGGTCAAAAACTGATCAGGGGGTTGGAGCTGGGATCTTTGAACCCATCTCTAAAACCTCAATTGCTATTGGCAAATGGGCCACAGTCTTCCAATCTGAGGTTCATGCCATCGAGTTCTGCTGCCGTCTGTTCCTAGAGAAGGAGATTAGAGGAGCGAACATCTGCATCTTCTCTGACAGTCAAGCCGCCATCTTAGCCCTCTCCTCCAAAAGAGTAAGCTCTCGACTGGTGGCCGATAGCTGGAACTGTCTCCAGAGACTGTCTCTTACTAACAATGTCACCATTCTATGGGTACCTGGACACTCTGGTATCCAGGGCAATGAGCTGGCGGACGAACTTGCGAGGGCCGGTTCATCAGCTACTTTTTCCGGCCCTGAGCCCTTCTGTGGCATGGGTTGGTCAACCATCCCAGCTATTGTGAAAACCTGGGCTGTTAGGTTGACTGATCGCTACTGGTCGGTCCAACCAGGGATGCGGCAAGCCAAGGAGCTTATCAATCCCGTGGTCGACCGGAAAAGCAGCTTACTTTCCAGGAGGGATCTTCACCTCCTCGTTGGCTTTCGTAGTGGCCATCATACGGTGAACTATCACCTCACCAAAATGCGTCTGTCTTCTGATGTTGAGTGCAGACTTTGCAAAGAGGACGACGAGACAACCAAACACATTCTGTGCGACTGTCCAGCCTTGGGGTGGACTAGGAGGAAACATCTGCACGTGGATACCGCAGGTCCCGAGCATATTGTGCGTTCCTCCTTGTCAAGCTAGGGAGAGCCTATAGGCACAAAAGACCTCCATGGTCGCAGTGCCTTGCACTGTCTCTGTTGGGAGACTCCCTTTTACAAATAATAATAATAATAATTCCGAAAATTTGGTTTCTCTATCTCTTATAGTCCCTGAAATCTAGGTGCTCATACGGACAGACGGACATGGCTATATCGTCTCGGTTGTTGACGCTGATCAAGAATATATATACTTTATGGGGTCGCAGATGCTTCTTTCTGCCTGTTACATACATTTTCGGTCGGCACAAAGCCATAGTACCCTTCTACCCTTTTGGTAGGCGGGTATACAAATTATGAAATTTATAATAATTATTGGGTAAAACAAGTAAGAAAGCTACTGTCGAGTTTGCTCGACTGTGAGATACCCATCACCCAATTTTACTGAATGAAAGAATAACTAAAAGCGACCATCGAAATACTATATTTTTTAAAAATATACTGGAAAATATACTACAAATTATATTAAAAATATGTAAAAAAAATATACTGAAATAATCTTTGTTCAAAATCATTAGCTTTGTAGCACTGAGTGACAACCAACTGAACAGGTGCAGCTGCATCTGATTTTGCTTTATAAAAGTAATTCATAGATTATTAAGACGAATTCGGACAAAACGCAAAAGGTCATGAATTTTTTAAAATCCATGACCTAAAAAGGCCACCTCATAATTCAGACGCTGTTTCTGGATCTGAGTGGACATATGTATGTCGCTCAGTTCAGGTCATAGGGAGCAAGCACACAGTACAACTCAAGAAATTTCGCAATTTATTCTCAAATGAATTACCTTAAAATTTTGAGGGTGTCGTTTTTTTAAATGTCATGTTATTACGTGTTGTACAGCCGTCAGAGGCAGCAATGGGACCAACATGTAATCCCAGTATTGGCTAGGGTACGTGCCGTCCTTGGTCCTACTGTCGGAAATGCGACTATACTTTCTACGCGAGGGCGACTGGAAGCAGGGCCCTTGCACGGTCATGTCTCTGCTAGAGGTGCTGACTAATTGGGCGAAGATAGTGAATCTATAAATCACCCCAATCCAAGGTGGAACAGCATATGCTGATGGATGCATGGCCGGGGGGTAGCCCGGTCTCCAGTATGCGGACTCTGGATACCTGTCGCCCTCCAGTTCCATTTACACTTTCCACGGTATGCGGGCTATGCCGTGAATGACCTTCCCTTCCCGCCAACTCGTGGGATCAACTTTATGGATCAAAATTTAAAAATAGAAAAGCCTGATACGGCTTCAATAGTATCATCCATGGGCGATGCCTTCACGGCTGACCCCTACACCAGCACTGCAGCCAGTGGGCTCCCCTTGGACACAGGGTTCGCTAGTGATAGGTATTGTCCTCTGACGAGGAAGCTGACTGCGACCGAATCAGCTTTGCTGACGGTGCTGCCGTGGCCTCTCAAAGGTCAGGCCTTACGGAAGCAGGCTCTCAGATCCAGTTGCTGCGGCTGGAATCTAAGACGCTTTTGTAAAACTGAAGAGCCGTGAGAATAAGCTTTTTAAAGCTGCACTTGCGAAGGGTTCCAACCGAGCAGAAGCTCATGCTAACGCCACTGCGCCCCCCGTTTTCACCAAGGCAAAACAGACGCGCGCTGACGATACCATCGCCGAGCCCACTAGCTTTTTAATGAGACCCAAAAAGACTCATAAGGAGTCCACGAAGCCACTCTTCAGCCAAGTGGTAAGCAGCGTGAAATTTTGCTGCACTTCGGCTGATTTTTCCAAACCCCTCCCAGCGGAGCAGTTGGCTACGTTGATGTCCAGCTTACTAAAGGCGGTGCTGTTGCACTCCAGACCAGAAGTTAGCCCAGGTTTTGAGGGTTGCATAACCCGAAATGAGTGGCTGCATCTGGTGTGCGAGGATAACAGCATTGCCAATTGGGTCAGGGGAGCTGTTGGACACATCAGGTCCATCCTATGGACACATTGGGCTCCAGAACGCCAGCAGCTTCTCCACGAATCCGTGGCGGGTGGTGCAGCATAGCCTGAACGTCATTACAACTCACCTCGCAATGCTGGTTGACGAGGAGTCGTACAGGGAGGGCACTGACGAAGTGCCAAGGGAGGGTGAAATTCTGCTTTGGCAAGGTCAAATTAATCCTTAAAAATTCAGCTCCCAAAGCCTCCTCCGCCACCCCTGCTCCATCCCCAACCACACGCGTTCCCTCTCCTGCGAGTGCCCCTCCGGCAACAGTGACAGTGGTTACCTCGGAGATGTCAGCAGTGGCTGACCCTGTGGCCTCCACCAGCACTGTGACCGGATCGGTACCCAAGGTTCCTTCCCCTACCCCACCGGCCATCGTGGTCACGGCGCCGAAGGTCCCAACTAGGCGTGTGCCGTGTGGTCACCGTCCGACAACCGTCAAAGGTGCCTCGGTCAGGCCCACTGCCAGCACCTCGGGCCGCAACCCACCTGCAGGGGTGCCTCCCGTGAGCGTCGTCGCAAGGCGACCTCCCCCGAGTAGTTCGTCACAACCGCCGAAGGATATTCGTGGTATGACTCTTAGGGGGGCAAGGCAAGTGGCCTTGTCTCGACCGCCTTCAGGAGCGAGAATGAGCAGAATTAAAGTGCTCCAGGCGAACCTGCACCATGCCAGAGGAGCGTCGGCCACACTATGCAGGGTCGTCTGTGATGATCAAATCAACCTGGCTCTCATCCAATAACCATGGTTGATTGGCGGCCATATACGTGGACTATCATGTGGATCATGTAAGTTGTTATATGACCGTATGGAAGGTGCCCCTCGCACAGCTACACTTTTGGATAACAGTGTCAGACATTTCCCATTAACTAACTTCATCCACAGAGACCTGGTAGCAACGGCTAATGAGGTAGCCACTGCAGACGGTGCTCGGGAAGTTGTGATCGCCTCCGCATATTTCCCGGGCGATGTGGATGATGTACCCCCAGCAGAGGTCCAGCGGCTGGTGGAATTCTGTCATCGCAACAACAAGCCGCTCGTGATCGGCTGTAATGCCAATGCACATCACACGATCTGAGGGAGCAGCGACATCAACAATCGTCGTGAGTCCCTCTTAGACTACTTATTGTGTTGTCAATTAGATGAAGCTAACATAGGGTGCAAACCCACTTTTACTAATGCTATTAGAAAAGAGGTTTTAGATCTCACCCTAATCAGCAACTCGATAGCGAGTTCGCTTGTCAACTGACGGGTTACAGATGAAGCCACCCTGTCAGACCATCAGCACATCAAGTTTGACCTTCCTGGCCAAGTCAAGATTCGCCAAAACTTCTCCTATCCCAAAAAGACAAATTGGGAGCTTTTCAAGGCCTCTGTAGCTTTCAAATCAGACTTATTGGTCAGCAATCATAATTCTATCAGTGAAATAGCACTCGCTGCCAATCTGCTCCAAGATGTGCTTATCTCATCCTTCGATGACAGCTCAGTCCACAAGACCCTAAGGGTCAATCGGAAAATTCCGTGGTGGAATGAGGAACTGGCTGTACTAAACGAGGTACATGGCGCAGCTACTGTGGTAGCTTAGAATCATTGCCAGAGGCAGCGAGGCTCCATAAAGTATTGGCCAAAGGGTTGTCTAATGGAATAGGGCTTCTTAAAAGAGCAGATGGCTCTTTCACTCAATATCGCAGGGAAAAACTTGAGCTTCTACTACAAGTCCACTTCCCGGGTTCTGTGGCGAACTTTGTCACCGGACTCACGCGGATTCAGCCTATGTCGATCCATCTTCGACCTCGAAAAGGTCAAATGGGCTGTAGATTCTTTCGCTCCATTCAAAGCCCCAGGGGGTGACAAAATCTTCCCAGCCCTTATTCAAAACAGCATGGCTCATATTCTTGATCCACTGGTCAGCCTTCTAAGAGCTAGTTTTACTTGGGGATACATACCCATCTCTTGGAGGAGAGTAAATGTGGTATTCATCCCCAAGCAAGGGAATCGTCCGCTTGACCAGCCTAAGTCCAATCGGCCGATCAGTCTTACTTCCTTTCTGCTTAAGACGGCGGAAAGGCTTAGAGATATGCACATTCGGTGCTCTCTGCAGTCGTCGACACCTCTGCATCCCACGCAGTTTGCGTACATAGCCGGCAGATCGACGGAGGTCGATCCATAGTTTAGTGGGAAAAATTGAAAGAGCCTTCGTATCCAAGAACATTGCTTTATGCTCTTTTCTGGATATAGAAGGGGCTTTTGATAATACCGGCTACGGGTCAATCTCTTCTGCTCTAGAGCACAGGGAAACTGCCCGTCCCTTGATCCGGTGGATTGAAGCTATGCTCAAGCACCGGATTATCACTTCCACCATGGACTCTACGACTGCATGCATAAATGCAGTCAAAGGCTGTCCCCAGGGAGGGGTTCTATCCCCCCTACTCTGGTCCCTAGTAGTTGATGAATTACTAGTCTTACTCTCCGAGAAGGGCATTGAAGCTATCGGCTATGCTGACGACCTGGCTCTAATAGTGACCGGGAACTATACCAGCACCGTGACAGAGTTGATGCAATCAGCTTTGAACACGGTAAGTAGATGGTGCGCAGATGTTGGTCTTAGCATCAATCTACAAAAATCTATTATAGTTCCCTTCACTAGGCGCTATTCCCTTGACATTGGTCAACTTTATATCAGCGGCTCCCCTGTGGGGCTATCCAACGAAGTCAAATATCTAGGGATAACCCTTGATAAAAGACTAAATTGGAACTCCCACCTCAGCAACACCCTCACAAAGGCGACCCATGCCATGTGGGCCTGCAGGAGATTCTTTGGTAGAATCTGGGGTCTTAAACCTACACCATCCGGTGGCTTTTTGCCATGATGGTCAGACCGATCGTCACCTATGCTGCTATTGTGTGGTGGCCAAAGGTTACGCAGGTCACTGCCATCAGCAAATGCAATAAATTGCACAGGCTGCTGTGCCTCTCACTGACAGGTGCACTTCGTACCTGTCCCAACGCAGCAATGGAATCGATACTGAATCTGACTCCGCTGCACATTCAAATTAAAGAAGTCGCCGCTATGAGCCTTCTTAGAATCAAGGGCTTCTAGCTATCGAATCAGGACATGCTAGGCTGATCAAAGACATTCCTGGCATAGATATCTGCACTAGATCAGATACTATGACTAAGGAACTTTTCTTTGGTGCTAAATTCAGAACCCTCATCCCCATCAGCGACCCCTACGGTATCCACTGGTATATCGACGGGTCAAAAACTGATCAGGGGGTTGGAGCTGGATTCTTTGGACCCAACTCTAAAACCTCAATTGCTATGGGCAAATGGCCCACAGTCTTCCAATCTGAGGTTCATGCCATCGAGTTCTGCTGCCGTCTGATCCTAGAGAAGGAGATTAGAGGAGCGAACATCTACATCTTCTCTGACAGTCAAGCCGCCATCTTAGCCCTCTCCTCCAAAAGCGTAAGCTGTCGACTGGTAGCCGATTGCTGGAACTGCCTCCAGAGACTGTCTCTTACTAACAACGTCACCATTCTATGGGTACCTGGACACTCTGGTATCCAGGGCAATGAGCTGGCGGACGAACTTGCGAGGACGGTTCATCAGCCTCTTTTTTCGGCCCTGAGCCCTTCTGTGGCGTGGGTTGGTCAACCATCTCAGCTATTGTGAAAACCTGGGCTGTTAGGTTGACTGATCGCTACTGGTCTGTCGAACCAGGGATGCGCAAACCTAGGAGCTTATCAATCCCGTGGTCGACCGTAAAACTAGTTTACTTTCGAAGATGGATCTTCACCTCCTCGTTGGCTATCTTAGTGGCTATCATACGGTGAACTATCACCTCACCAAAATGCGTCTGTCTTCCGATGCTGAGTGTAGACTCTGCAAAGAAGACGATGAGATAACCAGACACATTCTGTGCGACTGTCCAGCCTTGGTATGGACTAGGAGTAAACATCTGCACGTGGATACCGCAGTTCCCGAGCACATTGTGCGTTCCTCGATGAAAGATCTGCTCTGCTTCATTAGGGAAGCAAAGCAGCTTTTGTCTAGCTAAAGAGAGACTTATAGGCACAAGTGACCACCATGGTTGCAGTGCCTCGCCCCTTCTCTGCTGGGAGACTCCCTTTATCATTAATAATAATAATTGATAATGTGTTGTACAACAACAACACTTCATAACTATAACTGAAAATGTTTTTGTCGTACGAAAATTATAATTTGATTTAATAGTTCATAGTTTCAGTAGTTCAACGGATTTTTTATGCCTGTCTACCCAAAGGGTACTAAAAATGTATGCCAACCAAAAATGTATGTAGCAGGCATAGGGAGCATCTCCGACCCCACAAAGTATTTATATTCTTGGTCAGCATCAACAGCCGAGACGATATAACCTGTCCGTCTGTCCGTCCGTCCGGATAAACTTCTAGATCTCAGGGATAAGAGCTAGAGCAACCAATTTATAGTAATGTGTATTTCAGTTTCACGCAAATCAAAATTTAGATTTAGGCGACGCTCCTTTCCGCCCCCGTAAATCAAAAGAAACTTAGAACGCTTAATTTTGATACGCATTATAACAACCACCATCATGAACTCTGAGAATTTGGTTATAATCGGACTAAAAACATAGAAGTTATTAAAGAATTACGAAATCAAGTGCAGCTGCACTTGACATAATAAAAGTGTTCAATAAACCTGATAAAGTGATCCCAAGCTAATAATTTCGAACAAAGCTATTTTCGGAATATTTTTTGGATAAATTATATATTTAGTATGTTATTAGGTCATGGGTTTTAAAAAAATCATGACCTTTTACGTTTTTCCGAATGTTCATAACAGGCATAAGGAGGCGTCTGCGACCCCATAAACTACATATATAATATATATAATCTTGATCAGCACCAACAGCCGAGTCGATAAAACCCTGTCTGTCTGTCTGTATGAATATCGAGATCTCAGAAACTATAAAAGCTAGAGCTACCAAATTTGGAGACAACATGTAGAAACTTGGTGCACAGATCAAGTTTATCTGAGATGTTGGTCACGCCCCCTTTCACCCCCGTAACTCGAAAAAAACGATTTCCAATCATCATGTTTAATCTAGAATGTTCAGTTTTGGCACACACAATACTAAGCCTCATCTTAATGGTCTCTGATTTGGTTACAATCGCACAAAAAACACAGAAGTTTTTAACGAATTACTTTTTGCACCTGTTCAGCAAGTTGTCACTCAGTGACATAATAATGGTGTTAAATAAACATAATGTGCTAATCATTTAAAACAAATTTAATTTCTATATATTTTTGGTATATTTTTAGTATATTTTTAGTATATTTCCAGTATATTTTTGAAAAATAAAATATTTTGATGGTCGCTCTTTATTATTCTTCCATTCAGTAAATTTGGGTGGCGGGAATCTCACAGTCGAGCAAACTCGACAGTAGCTTTCTTACTTGTTTGACCTAATAATGATTATAATTTTCATCATTTTATAACATTATTAAACGCATGTACACTAAAAATCCATGACCTCGTACAGTCAAAGCTATATTATATTTTTCAGTATATTCTATAAAAATATGATATTTCGATGGTCGCTTTTACTTTTTTTTCCATTCAGTAAAATTGAGTGGCAGGTATCTCACAGGCCATCAAACTCGACAGTAGCCTTCTTATTTGTCTGTCTGTCCGTAGGTATGTCTGTCCGTCTGGCTGTTTGAACATCGAGATCTCAGAGACTATAAAAGCTAGAGCTACCAAATTTGGAGACAACATGTAACAGATGAAGTTTTTTAAGATGTTGGCCACGCCCCTTTCAGCTTCTGTAAAACATTAAGAACACATTCACAGCCACAATTATAAACATACAGAAGAATGTGAAGAATCTTAGCGCGGACGTTTGGTGAAAATTTCATAAGGATCGGACGATAAATTTGGAATATATAGAAGTAGGAAGGGTCAGTTGAAGGGCCACGAGTTCAAATACCGGACAGTTCAGCTCAGCATTTTTTTTTTTCTTTTCACAAATATTATTTTAATATACATTATTTCTCGTTATTGTGTCACAATGCATTTTTACCCACGTTCATCAAAATGGGATTGTTTATGAGTAGCGGAGAGTTAATCGAATTTTGGCGGTTATTGAATTTAATATAATTTAGTCATGCTTATCAAAATGAGATGGTGGCGTGATTGGTTGAGTAGCGGACCGATGATCGGATGTTGGCGGTTTGAATCCCGCTCGAGCAAATTTAAGACTCGAAATTTTTTTAATTGCTCCAAATATTTATAATGCACATAAATATACATTTTTAAAAGTTTGTGTTGCTGTACAATACATAATAACATAACATTTAAATGTTTTATTTTTTTTTATACGAATATGACAATTAATAATCGAACAAGTTAAGGATAATATTAACAAAAAGAGCATTGCAGTTAAATACAATTGTGATCTTTCAACAATAAACCGCATCATACGTAAGGAGAGTGACATACTACAATCGTCCACAACAGCGGGACTTAAATGCAAGCGCCAACGGAAAGGAAAGCACGCTTTGGTAGAGAACGCATTGTACTTGTGGTTCCAACAACATAGTTCTGGTAATGCAGTACTGGATCGTCACGTGTTGCTAGGGAAAGCAAAAGAGTTCTTTGGTCAATTCAAAGTAGATTACATTCCAGATGGTAACTGGTAAGCGCACAACATTAAACATGGAAAAATATATGGCGAGTCTGCCGAATGTGACGAAATTGGAGCAAATGATTTTGTTGTTGATATTCTACCTGGATTACTTAAGGATTATGATTTGGACAATATTTTCAACATTGACGAAAGTGGGATTTTTTATAAGGCTATACCAAGTTCAACTTTTTATCAAAGTGCGGACCAGCCCAAAGAAGGTTTTGATGCTACCAAGACTCTGGAACAATTAGGAATGGAGTATAATGATTCTGGGTTACTTAGAGAGCTTAACAATTTAGAGGAAAAGCTATTGATAATAAGGGCAAAGAACGTTGTTCAAAAAAAGATATCAGATTATTTTAAGTAAATAAGTATTTTAAATAATAAGAACAATAAATTCCATCCAAAAGTACATGAAAATGTGAATCATAGCTGAATTGCGGTTATGTGCATTTTTAGGATAAGTGGATAATAATAATAAAATCTATTATTAACGACGAGCTAAAGTTTGTAGAAGTAATGCTTTTAGTTGAAAGGTAGTGTTAGTATTATTAATAAGATTAGAGAATTTATTATAATTTAAACATAAAATACGAAAGGGATTGTGACTGGCATAGTTATTACTACAACGGGAAAGAGAGAGGAGAAGGAAATTTCTAGTCGTTCTGACCGGAACGGCAAAGCTAATCTGGCTTTTCAACTGCAAGGAGTCAATTTCGCCAATAATTAGTCTATGTAGAAACACTACACCTAGCATAGCTCTACGGCCAAAAAGAGAAGGAAGGTTTAGTAATAAAAGTCAACTACGATACGAAGGCAATCTAATAGTGGAATTCCAGCTAAGACTATGAAGAGCAAAAAGAAGAAATTGTTTCTGCACTGATTCAAGCCTATCTTGATGAACCCTATACTGGGGAAACCAGATATTAGATCCATACTCAAGAAACGGACGAGCCAGTGAGATGAACAGATGTTTAGTTATGTAGGGATCGTTAAACTCCTTTGACCAACGTTTAATAAATCCAAGGACACCCATGGCTCTATTAGAAGCAGACAATATATGCTAATCAAACTTTAATTTTGAATCAAGAAGGATACCTAAATCAGTTACTGATTCTATTCGCTCAAGTTGAGTATAATTAAGATGATAATTATTTAAATGGGGAATGCCCCTAAAAAATGTCATAAGTTTACATTTATTGTAATTAAAATTTAATAAATTTTAAGCACTCCACGATTGAAAACAATCAAGGTCAGATTGCAATCTGAGGCTATTATGGGATCATTAAAGCCAGACAAATCTTAACATCATCTACATACATAAGTATGCAAGAGTATTATACAACGGACGGGAGATCATTTATGGATAATGTAAACAGCAATGGGCCTAAACGACTTCCTTGGGGTACACCAGAAGTAACTTGAACGCTCTTGGACACAGATCCCTTGTGAAATACTCTTTGAATTATATATGTAAGATATAAAGATAACCACAAAGTTAAGTTTTGTGGAAATCCAAGAAGATTGAGCTTATATAATAAGAGACTATGGTTGACAGAATCAACAGCCTTACTGAAATCAATGTAAATGACATCCGTTTGCATTTTTGATTGGAACCCTTCAATAACAATTGATGAGAATTCTAAGAAGTTAGTGGTAGTAGACCTACATTTCACAAGCCCATGTTGGTAGGGTGAAATTATAGATTTACAGCAGTGTTGCAGTTGAGAAGTTATTAGTTTCTCAAATGCTTTGGGAATAGCAGACAACTTGGGGATACCTCTATAATTTTGAACGTTGGATTTATTTCCTTTTTTCAAGAGAGGAATAATGTAACACACTTTCCAAAGATTAGGCGAAGAGCACAACTCTACAGACAATTCAAATAATTTTAAAAGTGGTTTACAAAGTCCCTTTGCTCAGAATCTAAGCAAGCAACTAAGGACTCCGTCAGGACCAGGAGAAAAAACTGGTTTACATGACTTAAGTTCACGTAAGAGTAAACTTTCAGAAAGTAAGGGACCAAAAATGCAATTCGCTTGGTTACGCTTGATACGGATAAGACTGGGCTATATAAAAAGTTGATGTGGAATAGGTGGTTTGAAAAAAATCAGCAAACAGATCGGCAATGCCACGATCATTAAAGTCTTTTTATCAAAAAATAATGTTGTTGGATGTGTTGACGTCTTCCGCTTCGATTTGACGAAGTCATAGAAGCGTTTCGGGTCACGCTGAAACGTTAGTCTGCACTTTCTCAAATAATTCTTGTAGCAAAGATTATTTAGCGTGGAGAAATCGGACCGAGCAACAGATAGCGAGAAAAATATAAGAGAGAGCCAGTTTCCTTATATTTTTTATTTAGCTTTGATTTTTTATTCTTTAACTTTGTTAGTTCTTTGGTAAACCATAACAGTCTATTAGACAATTGTGGAGTACCAAAGGGAACACAAGCATCAAACAGAGAGTTTAATGAAAAATAAAAACTTTCAATTGGCTTATCCAGGTCAATACACGAAGAAAGTTGGGACCAGTCAGTACGCGAAAGGAGCAAAGAAAGTTTTTTAAAATCGGTCTTCCGAAAACAACGAACTTCTTCTCCGGTAAAACACCTTCTCCGGTAAAACACCTGCATCCGAAACACTTGTTGGTAAGTCAATCAACACTTCCAGAGTAGGGTGGTAGGGATCCTCAGGTGAGAATAGTATGGTTTGATCTGGACACCGTGCAGGTATTGGGATAAAAAACAAAAATTAGATCAATCATTTTACCTAGACAATTTAGTATAGAATTGGTTTGAGACAAAGCTACATAAAAAAGTCTATCAACAAAGACATGAGTTGACGAAGGATTCAATACGTTGGACTCACATGACGAAAGCCACGAAATTCCAGAAATATTAAAATCTCCAAGCATTTCAGAAATACTATTGATTACAGAAAAATGGGATTACAGTTATCTGGGGCAGGAGGTAAATAAGGCCTTAACCAAGTTTCAGTGAAGGCAATGACATGAAAAGGAAAATTTAAGCTATTTAAATAAAGATTATTGAGTTTACTACAAAGGCCTCTTACATTTTGATAGCCTAGCAGGAGAGAAGAAGTTAGTTTTTTGAGCTATCAGATGGAGTTTGAGGCTTCGAGGAATTAGTGGTAACATTTGGAAGTAAAATCGGTGGCCGATTTTTCTTTTTATTTACATACTTTTTAATAATTAAATATTCCGGCCAAAAGTCTTTGGAGCAAACTTTACTAAAATGCTCGACAGGAACACTTATTTTGAAAGATGCGATTTCCCATTCATATAAGAAATTAAATTTTTCCACCTTTAATGATGCTTGAATTTTGGATCGAATAAAGGTTCTAATGTCGTCAGATGATGTATTAGGGGCAAGCCTAGAAACAAAAATTTGTTTCATAGGTGGGACACCTACTATAGTGTTATGAGCAACTGTAACATAAGTCGAGATAGGAGCATCTGTATAAGCTAGTAGAACGTTAGATACAGCAGAAGGTTGATCATGTTGAGTTTCTGCAACATTAACAACTACTGCAGGTGCCGAGACTGAAACGGGATCAGAACAAATGACATCCATGGGAACAATGTCATTGTTGGCAATCATTGACGCTGACGAGTGTCGAGGGGTGGGAGACGTAAATGACATTAAATTACTTGGAACGGACGAGTTGTTGACCAGTTCAGGGACATCAAGTTCGTTTGGGCCAATGGACAAACGAGTATTAGCTTTTTTACGCTTTGGAGACTCGATTAAAAGCTTCATGCCCTTAAACCCAGAGTCCAAAGTTGCGAAACTATCCCCAAGTTTTTTGAAACCTGCGAATAGATCACCAAAGCCTTGCTTCGTCTGACGTATGAATCCCGCAACATCCCTGCATGACTCACATCTTAAACCAGATTTTAAGCCAATTCGGTCGACTATACGGCCGGTGAAGCCAGCAAATTTTTCATGTGAAACATTTTCACAGAGCCAGCAGCAAACGAAACCCATTTCTGCACTTGCTGATACACGGCATTTTATTAAATGAAACCAAATATTTAAATAAGAATAAAATTTGTGTTAATAACAGGGTATTAGTACGCTGATATCTGCTTACAGAAAAAACAGCATGTACGAAATCACAATCGCGGGCGCGACGTAAATAGAGAAAAGAATAGCCAAAACGGCCAACAACAAAACACAGCACAAGAGCACAAAGAGCTCGAAATCGGAAAGAGCGCGATATGTCATGATACACCAACAATGTGTATCAACACAAATTTACTGTAAGCTCTCTCAAACAGAAAATTAAGCCTCACAAATTGTTGATATATTAAAACACAACAATTAATTAAAGTGTAATAACAAATAAAATATTAAATGTTATTACACTGTGACTAAACACACCGACGTCTAGCAAAGGTATTGTTAGTTTGCAATAAATATTATTTAATTACAAGGCGCAGGAAGTATAAAACCACAAATGTTAGTTTGACAGCAAAAAAACACGTCCGAATGCAAATGCGAATGCGAGCGAATCTTTTGTGAGGTTATTGATCAAGATATTTGAGTGGTTCAGACAGGACGTGTGCCATCCGCTGTTCAGTAGACCACAGGTTCGATTGCCGGGCGGTGCGATGTCAAAAAACAATTTTCTTACCCAATAATTATTATTATTTTGTTTATTTAATATCTTCTTTTATGCTCTAACTTACGCATGTACACTTAAAATCTATGACCTCGTACAATCAAAACTAGACTGTAGCCTTTCCTTCCTGTTTTTGATTTCCGTTTGACTCTTGATTAACGGTCTCTTTATTGCTTATCTGATTAACATTCCTGCACAGCTAGTACAACCAAAACTTTAGTTTATACTCATAATAAGAGCGAACATAGTCACAGTATTATCTTGTGAAACCACAACAATATTTAATAACTTACTGTTCATTGGTACGTATTAATGGGGTGTTGAAGAGTGTTATGAAATATTTTGGTCGCGTGATAGAGACAGCAAAGGACACCTGTGAATATAAAAATAAAAAAATTTTTTTTTACATATTAAAAATACTAAAAATGGTATATAGCGTGCATTTGTATTTGTGGAAAAGTATAACTTTGTGCCAACCGAAAATCTATATAACAGGCTAAAGAAGCAATCTCTGACCATATAAAATTTGTTTTACATTTTTAATTGCTCACTGGTAAATTAATGGTATTCATTAAATAGCTAAGCAACTAATTTTGTGAGTGATACATTTAAGTATATTTTTCCTTTTCTTTTTAGTATTATATATTCGCGACAAGGTCTTAATGTGTGTTGAATTCAGTAAAAATGGGGCTCATAGTCGAGCAAACTCCAGTGGTGTCCACAACCTATGTAGAGCTGATCTTTTTATCTAAAGTTGGTCATCATATGTTATTTTTTTAAATTTTGGAAACATGCATTAAAGACGAAATAAATTCTTAAGGTTAGCAACTAAACCACAAGTGGCTAATCACACAAATAGTTTACTAATGGCACCCAATAAGCTTTTTAAGCATCCTAAGAAAACATAATTCCTTTATTACCTTAAATCCAGGTTCATCAAAGCAGGGAAATAATCGATGTGCGTTATTTAATTGCATGTTAGTAGCAAAATATGTTACATTTTCATAGGATCCTGTGAAAAGCCCCTTCGCACTATCCCATATGTTTCCTTCAAATGGTATTTCCAAACAACACTCTGTGCCTTGCTTAATTATTTCTTTAAGGTATACAACATATATAGTTTTCTTTGGAATACGACTTCCTCGAAGAACAGTGACATTATGCGTAGTTTCACTAAAACGTTAAAGACTGTAACTTTAATGTATTAGACAATATGGGTATTTACCTCTTATTATCAATTTTGTTTAGCTTAATTTTTCGGTCATTAATATTTAAGTCATAATGAGCATGAAACGAAATTTTATTCGAATCTCCTGTCCAGCGCAGTTTCATTTTGATAACTCCACTGAATGAGCTGTCTTCGTAATTAGGTTCCAGATGAATTTCATAATTGTATGGAAAAATATTTTTTGGTAACCGATTATCTGTTATCAGTGAGAACGCATCCGACATATCTATGCTCCGCTTAACGGCGCCCTAAAAAATAAAGTTTTCTTATATATTAGGCTAAAAATAACTAAACAATTGTTATCATTATTTGCTAAACATTAATTAAATTAACGCAGTCCATGACACTGCGTTGGTTAGAGCCCATCGGGCTCGCTTCGTTACCTTGCTACAAAGACCATTCCCTCGACTATTCCCTCGAACCTTGATGAATAGATATGGAGTAGGATGCAGAACTTCCAGTGTTGCAGACGAAGGACACGATCGGTTATGGGTTGCAGTCGATATGTTTATTTAATTTCTTAATCGATACGTTAATAAAGTTTGCCAATAGTACTACTGTTGCTCTTCCGAGTCCAAACTTGAGTGACTCTGCGCTGGCTTGACCAAGACCCAAGAGGTCTTGATTCGATGCCATAGGTGCGAACGCAGAATCACACGTTCCGGTCGCAATGCAGAGTTGCGGGTTCAATCGTTGATGTGCCCGTTTCGCAACATCCGCTGTTGTCGCTTATGCTGCGCTTAGAATTGTGCTGGCTTTTCTGGGACGTGTGAAAGTTTATTGTTGTTATTGGCGCGCAGCTGGGTCGCTGATGACGCTGACTTTAATTATAATTTTTAATTGGCACACCCTCGAAACAGATGTTAACGTTCCTTTGAAGTTCGTCGGGAAGAGAGTTCCATTGGTTCAATTTGGTCATTTCTCTTGGGAAACCGTTGTTGCCGATCGGTCTCGTTAGGACTTACTGCCAGTTTGTGGTATTCCAGAACCACCTGCTCTCCGTCGTGAATCGTCGGGTAAAGGTGAACAAGGCGATAGCTCCCCGCCGTGACCTTGGGGAACGCTAGTATATAAAGCAACTAGGTTCCATTGGTCATAGTAGATGGCCGAGAGAATTCTATAGCCGCTATCACATTTTGGTATGACAGGCTGTCGACTTTAGAAAGAATCCCTTCGATTTATCCATAATCGAAAAGGTTGGAATTGGTAATTCCAGCTTTTGCCAGCTGGCAGGCTCTCGTTACTTCGGAGACCTGATTTGCCAGGATAATCGCCTTATGAAGTACCGCTGTTGTTGCATGAGGATCGCCGCCCATCGCATTAATTTTTCCGATGACGTTATGCCTGGAATATATTTTTATCTGTTAGTCTCTGTTCTTAGAGGCATACCCTGTGCGCTCAAGAGCGCGTTCCAGTCGGAACGGAGTCAGTTACCCATTTCCAAGCCCCACCAAAACAGTCTATCGAGCGCGGCCTTCACTTTGCTACGCCTCCTATGCGGTTCAATCCATCCATCGGCTCTTTTAAGTAGTAAGCCACCATAGCTTCAACCCTCTTGTCCGCCAATGTAACTTTTTCGTTCGCGATTTTCTCCGCAAGTTGCCGCTTTTTTTTCAAGTTCGACGACGTGGTCCAGTTTGAAAACCCCGTTTTTCCTCCAAATATCGCCGCGTTGCAAAGGCACCACCGGACCATCATATTTGTAAATATGGACCGCCCCCATTGCTTGGGCGAAAGCCAAGCTTACAAAAAATAAAGTCGTATTATGTTACTACATTTTACGTTTTTCTTGTGCTTATCTTCTGGATTTTGTGGGCTTTTGGTTTATATTATTTCTGTGGTTTTCCTAATTTTTCATATTTTTTTTTTTAGATGTGTGGTTTTTATATTGTGTTGTATTCATTTTTTTTGGGCATGTTATTTGTATGTTTCGTATTTCGTTTAGTGTCTATCATTGTGTGGTTTTACTTGTGTGTGCTTATTGTACATTCTTACATTAGTAAATGTTTGTTTTTATACCCGCCTACCCAAAGGGTAAAAGGGTATTATAATTTTGTGCCGACCGAAAATGTATGTAACAGGCAGAAGGAAGCATCTCCGACCCCATAAAGTATATACTTGTATATTATATATACTTGTATATTCTTGATCAGCGTCAACAGCCGAGACGTTATAGCCATGTCCGTCTGTCCGTACGAACACCTAGATCTCAGAGACTATAAGAGATACACCAACAAATTTTCGGTATAGTATGTTTTATTGTTGCAGGTCAAGTTTGTTTTTGATTTTGGCCACACCCACTTCCGCCCATGCAAATTGAAAAAAAACTTAATTGCAAGTGTCGTTTTAAACCTAGAACGTTCAATTTTAGTACGCACAATACTAATCACCACCTTAATGATTTCTGTGAATTTGGCTACAATCGGATAAAAAACACAGAAGTTATTAAGAAATTACTTTTATAAGGCGTTACCACGTGTAGCTGCACCTAGCTAATTGCTATGACACTCCGTGACATAATAATGGTGTTCAATAAACTAACTAAAGTGCAGCCAAGCTAATAATTTAGAACAAATAAAATTTTGGTATATTATTTTGGTATATTATTATTATAGTTTTTTTAGTATTTTTTCAGTATATTTTTGAAAAATATAATATTTTGATGGTAAAAGTGGGTGGCGGGTATCTCACTGTCGAGCAAACTCGACAGTAGCTTTCTTACTTGTTTTTTATTTAGTTTCTTATATCCGATTTGTGCTGCATTTTTCCCGATTTAGGTTTTACCGTCACTTCCCTATCTTCTTGGACCTCTTCGGCCTTAAACCTTGCTTTCTCCTTAGTCTTAATTTATTTGTTCGCTACAAAGATCTTATCATATAGGTCATAGGTGACTGGCTCTTCTCTAGCCTTATTATGGCTTATGTTAGCCAAAGACTGTTTATGTTCGATCATGCCTCTAACATCTTCCAGGATTTGTCGCTTAAAGTCGGACAACCCCTTGTAGTTGATTCGAGACGTGCGATCGAAAAAGTATCGTCTGGTTTCTTGTTCGTAACCGAATGGACAGAGTTGTTGTACCTGTCCACAGCTAGAGGAACCAACTCTATACTCTTTAAAGTGGAGTATTCGAATTTCAAGCAGCGATAAGTCTCCAAAAATGTGGAATGAAACCTTTCGAAATAGCCGTTAACCTCGCGTTTTAGGGTCGGTATATAATATAGTTCTATTTGTAGTGTTCGCAGATAATTGAGAATGGTTGAGCATAGAAGACCCTTTTCGTTATCAGAGACAATCATTTTTGGCGCTATGAAATAGTGAATTACCTCGATTAATTGCTCTCGCAAGTGTATTGGCGATTTTGACTCCAGAGGAAAGAACGATGTGAAGTATTTCACATTGGTGGCTTGGGAACGGAGTAGGTTGAATGGGCGGTTTATTCAAGTGACGCTCGTAATTGAATGTTTTGCAGCATTCACACGGGGAAACCTGATGATTGGAACCTCTCTGGGTCCTCTATGTGCCCCGCGATGCTCGTTTTCGATTATTTCTAATATTTCCTCTTGGTCCGACAGATCAGATACCAATCTCTGCGTTATTCGGATCTTATAGAGTTTAAAATTCTCAAGACACAGAGATTGAAACGACTGCAGGTGGGCCTCTGGGATCTTGATTTAATTGATTACTAACGGTTTCAACTTGATACCTCATCGCTTCTGATAGGGGATATTCGCACGAGTATTCCGACCGTCCATTATCAACTGATTTTTATAAGCATTAATGGTTGTTTCAACGTGGGGTATGAGCTGCGACGAATCCTCTGACACACTATGTACGGTGGCAGAAGAATCTAAAATACCTTCGGAAGCCGCGTCTGTTGTGTGATCCGTGAAAGAGCATCCGCAACAACATTTGACTTAAATATCAATTCACAATTGTATTCTTCAATCCTTGACTTCCATCTTTTTAACTTTGAATTGAAATTGCTGCTGCTGTTAAATTTCTCTTGTCGAATTGAAGTTCTGTTTCTGTTTTGACGAAGAAAGAATTGTTTTCAGATCATCAAACCCCTGAAACGCCGTTTCGTCGAGTTCGATTGTCTTGATTTCACCCTTGCGCCCTTGGCGACCTTGGCGGAATCTCGAATAAATTTCCTATAGTATGAAGTCATGCCAAGGAAGCTCTTCAGTTCCTTAACATTGGTGGGAGGCTTCATTTTGTTTATTGCCTCCACCTTCTTCCCGTCTGCCTTAATACCGTCAGAGCTTATTACATAAGACAGGATTTCGAACTTTTTTGATACAAATTAGTTTCTAGATTCACTTGAAGCTTAGCTTCTTCCAAATTCTTAAAAACCGAGCGGAGGTTTGCCCAATGGGTTTCGTAGTCTTTACTAAAGACGATGATATCGTCGATATAAACATAACATATTTTACCAATATGTTCCCTCAATATATCGTCTATCATCCGTTGGAAAATGGCTGGCGAATTTTTCAGCCCGAATGGGAGACGGAGGAACTCATATTTTATACTCAGTATGGAAAATGCAGTTTCTGGGATATCGGATGCCTTCAAATGAATTTGATGGAATCCTGAGACTAACCAAAATAGAATTAATGTCAGGGATTGGGTAGGTGTCTGATATTGTAACCGCATTCAAGTACTTGAAATACCATACGATATTGTTTCTCCCCATTGGGCATAATTTGGAACCACCCAAATCGTATTAACGCCCTCTCTGCAAGACAGAGGTTCAAAAATGCTTGAATACTCGTCAATTAGACTCGTGCATCAAGTAACGGATAAACGCTCGAAGATCGCTTCGACAAGAGAGGTAGTCTTAGCCCTGGCGATATGACCAAACAATCGCTTTGCTGTCTATTATAGCTTTTACATCCTTAAGAGTATCATCTCCAATGATCCCATTGAAGGAATGTAACCCTGGGAGCACAAAAAAGGTAGTATTCTCATCGTTCTCCATTGTTTGGAAGAATTTCCCCTCAAGGTGATGCGTAATTCTGATGCTACCTGCGCAGATTGAACGTCGAAGGGAGTGGGAAGTATTGGACAACTGGTGGCAATCTTGAGGCTAACAAAGATCTTATTCGCACCGGTGTGGAAGGCTGAAGAGGCGTCGACCATAAAATTTGCCTCTCCTCTTCCTACGTTAACGGCCTACGTGGTCAGGCTTTCGTCAACTATCTGGTGCGAGGAAATTTCGTCAATCTCTCCGACACCATCGCAGGTTTGCTCGTAGTAGGGTTGGCGAGAGGAATCTTAATCAGTTCCCCAGGGACCTGTTGTCGAAGGAAGTGGTGCTATTTCTAGATTGTGCAACCTTTGTGCCTTCTGAAAGAAGGTTGCTATACCCGGATTGGTATGACAGACCTGATTGACTTGACTCCATTTTTATGGCCGGTCTCGGACCTTGGAATCGATATGCGTTCTGATTTGAACCTGGGTAGTAGGGAAGTCTCAGGAATGAGTCCTCAAATCGATGGACACCTGGGGTTTGCTATAACTGGGGGCTTGCGGATACCTTTTTGTATAGGGGGCGAAGTTGGTCGTAACCCCGAAAGCAGTGTTCTGCAATGCCATGCAGAAGGAGTATGCTTCCGAAAAATTCTTGGGATTGCGAACCACCAGGAGTTTAGCATAATCGCCATTGACACCTCGGATGAAGACATCCAAAGCCCTGTCAATATAGATTTCGATCAAAGCACTTATAATGCCAGGAGCGCGGTCACCATTCTTCAAATTATTCACGATAAGCGAGAAATGATTATTCACCTACATGTAAAATTTTTCCAAGGTCATGGCCCCCTGTATCATTTTGCTAAGTTGGTGGCTTAGTCTCTTTGCGCACGTCTCTTTTGTCGGCATAATGCAGGGCGAGCACACGCTTAGTCTCCTTCCAGTCGTCATTCTGAATGTCATGGGAAAACAAGGCCCTCAGCGTCGCCTCTAATCTTTGACCCAATATGTAAAACGATAGACCTGTACAGTGGTTTAGTATGATCCTGTAATCGTTCAATATGGCTTGAGTTCTGTTAACCCACGAAATGTATTCTTCAGGTTGACCGTCAAAGGCCTGCAATTCCTTCACGCAATCAGGGAGAACTAAGATTTCTTTCAGTTCGTACTCATTGCGCGCTTGGACTAGCAGGGCTGGTCGGACCCTAATCGGATTCCTACTCTCATATTCGCCTTCCAAGACGACTACCCTGTCACTAACTTTTTTTATGTCTTCCCAGATGCTTGCTACTTGGACGACCAAAGCACTCAAGGTATCATTAAACTTTGTTATGGTTTCTTTGATCCTCCTTAAAGCATGTAGATTCTGGTTTGGGCAGAAAAAAGAGAAACTTTAGAATCTTTATGAATAAACTTTTTGGCAACGAAAGTATTTTGCTATCATTTGAATAGTGTTGACCGAATTGAGGTGCAGTGTGTGTTGTGCTTAACATGGTACTGTTGTGACATTAGCTTTATTTAGCTATTTTTCTTTCTTGTGTACAGATTTTTTCATTACTTGGGCACTGGGCGCAGTGTTCCATATTCGTTTGGCATAGGCCTACTAAGGTATGCTTGCCACACAACCCACTAGCTGGCTTTTTCGGGTGCATTCCACTAAGCGTTCTAGTGAATTGCCACTCGCCACTTCATTACTCTTTGAACACTCATTTTAAGTTGTATTGCCGCTCACAAATTAATTGCAGCCGCGGTTTTTCGTTTTATTTTTAAATGTACACGAATCGTTGCACTCATGAATTGAAGCATAGAAGTCCATATGCGACACCGCCGCAGTTATTAATTGTGTTTTATTATTATCATTTCTTTTCTTTCTTTTTTTTATTTTTTTCTTTTATTTCATTTTTTTTTTTTTTTAATTCTCACAACATTGTTACGCAATATTATTTGCAGATAAGCCAAAGCCATGAAACCGGGCCATGACACTGCGTTGGTTAGAGCCCTTAGGGCTCGCTTCGTTACCTTGGTACGAAGTTCAAGTTAACGCAGCTCATGGCACTATGTTGGTTAGAGCCCATCGGGCTCGCTTCGTTACCATGCTACAAAGACCATTCCCTCGACTATTCCCTCGAACCTTGATGAATAGATATGGAGTAGGATGCAGAACTTCCAGTGTTGCAGACGAAGGACACGATCGGTTATGGGTTGCAGTCGATATGTTTATTTAATTTCTTAATCGATACGTTAATAAAATTTGCCAATAGTACTACTGTTGTTCTTCCGAGTCCAAACTTGAGTGACTCTGCGCTGGCTTGATTAAGACCCAAGAGGTCTTGATTCGATGGCATAGGTGCTGACCCAGCACCACACATTCCGGTCGCAATGCAGAGTTGCGGGTTCAATCGTTGATGTGACCGTTTCGCAACATCCGCTTTTGTCGCTTATGCTGCACTTAGAATTGTGTTTGCTTTGCTGGCATGTGTGGAAGTATGTTGTTGTTATTATCGCGCCGCTGGGTCGCTGATGACGCTGACTATAATATGATATAAGGGGCGGCAGTGGGTAAGTTCACGAGCAGGTCGTTAACTTTTATGTTGTGGGTAACAAATTATAAACATTTACAATTAACATATTTTGGCAACATATTCAGGTAGTGAGGTGTGACATACATAAATACATTAAAAATAGTCCGATTGTTTGTTTCTTACTAATTTTAAATTTCAGTCTTGTAAATCGGTATAGCTGGGGCCAGAGTTCTACTAAGTATTTTCAAATTTAACAGAACGGAAATCTGTTAAACATGCGTCGTAGGTTTTCAGTGTTCGACTCTATCATTTAGTTGATCTTTGACCTCATTTAAATTAAACTTTTAATCTTATATTAAGTATGACATTCAGTCGGCAGAGGTAACAAGGGGAACAATACGTAATATGGTTCGCGCTATCCTTGCGACCTACTGTCAAACGTGCGACTACACTCTCCACGCGATGGAGGATACAGGATTTTTTGTAGTCGGTCGAAGAATCACTACAAAGTCACCCCAATCCAAGGGGAAACAGCATATGCCGATGGGAGCATGGTTAGAGGGTAGCCCAGCCGCGAAAATAAGGGGTCGAGATACCTGTCTCTCTCTAGTTTTAATTAGACTTTCCACTGTAAACGGGCTATGTCATGAGTGACATTCTCTATCATTTCACTCGTTTGGTAAGATCAGTGTGGATATAATCACTTCAGTGTTTGTTCCTTAGCAGAGAAATCTTCCCATGGAGAGACCTAAATCCTTCTGCCTTGTCAGTTTTAGATCCTTTCTCCTCAATACTGAAGAAAGGTTGATTGATCTGCATTTAGGGTGCACTCTACAGATCACAAAACCACTGCACCATACATAATTTGCCTACACAGCTGGTAAATCGACAGATGACGCTCTTCACCACATGAAGATCGAGAGTGCCCTTAACACCGAGAGCATTGCTTGATATTGAAGGTGCTTTTGACAACACTTACTACGAGTCAATCTCCGAGGCTTTCGAGATATTATAAATATTGGAAATTCTTGCACAGCGACCCATTGCTGAATTGTTGCTGAGATCTGTTTAGAGCGACCTCCTTAACTCTGTCACAGTTCTGGCAGAATTGTCGATCATCATAATGTGAAAAGCTGTCATTTTCCCATTATTAAACGCTTCTTAATAGATATAGATTGGTTAGAGATAAGCGGAACTTTTCAACGAACACAAAAATCTAGAGGAGACTAAGCCGGAATCCTCACCTGAGAGATACACTAACCAAAGCTACTTACATATTGGGGGTTTGTAGAAGATTCTTTGGTCGAACGTGTGGTTTCAACCCCAACATCATTAGAAAGATCTATATCTTGATGGTCAAATTTAGTGAACTTAATATTAGGATCATTGCCAGGATCTATAATAATTTTCCACGTTTTGAGTGGACCCATTATGCCAAATAGTTCAAACAATAGAGCATTCGACACTGAACCATCCAAATTTCCAACGTACTACGTTTTTGCCTGTGACTCGTCCATGTTGCATTGATCGAATATTGCATCTGCTATTGCTTTAGCTCCTGCTGGTATTCATATGGAGTCCACTGACAATTGTATTAACAATGTACGTACGCTCACAATCCTATATAAAATATATGATATACACAAATATCGATTATCTTTAAACTTTTACAACTGTAACATCGATTAATGAAAAAATATGAATGAAAACTGTGCTGATAGAAAATAATTTTTAGTTCTCTTGAATCTTTCAACTATTTCAATTTAATTATATAATAATATAACATAATAATATATAATAATATAATAATAATAATATAATCTAATAATAATATATATAATATATAATAGCACATTTTTTTTTGCTTAACTTTCACGTTCGTCGTTTATTACTTTCGGTTTCGCACTTATTTTTTTTTTGTTATGTGGTTTTTTTATACCCGTCTAGAGAAATGGTAGAAGCGTACTACAACTTTGTGTTAACCGACAATATATGCAACAGGCAAAAGAAAGCCTATCCGACTCCACAAACTAACTATTTTCTTGATCAGCGTCAACGGCCTATAAAATAGCCCCATCCGTATGTCTCTCTGTCTGTATAAACTGAAAAAATTAATTTAAAGCATGATTCCATTCCATTCCACAGTGTCTTAATAATTTCTGTAAGTTAGGGACGATCGGATAAAATATACAGAAGTTATACTATAAATACTTTGATATATTGGGAAAAATATTTTCAACAAATGTTACATTTCTGAGCTCGATTTATTACATTCATGGGTGGCAGCTACCTTACCGACGAGCAAACTCGACTGCGTTCTTATTATTTTTATTATCTTACTTTTCTTCTTAGTTATATTAGTTATTACTACTAATTTTTCTATTAGCTCTTATGAACCAAATTTGTTGTACTAAATAAAAATAGACAAATAAGAAAGCATCTATCGAGTTCGCTCGACCGTGAGATACCCGCCACCCATTTTTACCGAACCAAACTTAAATGCCGAAATTATCTGCATTCAATATTATTATATTGGTAGCACTTTATTTAATTTATTGAATACCATTATTATTAAGTGCCATAACAACTGAAGAGATGCAGCTGCCTCTCATTTCGCTCTTTAAAAGTATTTCTCGAAAAACTTCTGTGTTTAACGTCCGATTTTAACTAAATTTTCACAGATCATTAAGATATTGATTTATATTGTGTGTACCAAAATTGTTCTAGGCTTAAAATGGTACTTGCAATTGGGTTTCTTTTGAGATGCGGTGGTTAAAAGAAGCCAAAATCTTAAACAAACTTGATCTGCGTGCAAAAACAAGATATACTATCACGAAAAAATAGTTGCGCGAGCTCCTATAGTCTCTGAGATCTACATAGGTGTTCATACGGAACATCTATATCGTTTGGGGGGTCGGAGATGCTTCCTTTTGCCTGTTACTTATATTTGCGATCGACGCAATGTTATAATACCCTTCTTCATTTTGTGTAGGCGAGTATAAAAAATAAAAATACAAGTAAACAAGTCAAGACAACTGTCGAGTGTGCTCGACTGTGGGAAACCCGCAACTAAATTTTACCATCGAATTATATTTTTTAAAAATATACTGAAACGAGGTGTCCTCTACTTCGCTACGCTACGCGGATCTGCGTAGAGGAACGCTCGCTTCGCTCGCTCACCTCTTCCGCCCGCACCACGGTATTCCCAATCCCTCCACGCAACTTGCGCTTACATAAAAACTCAATGTTTAGTGAAAAGCTACCTCAAACACAATATTTTTTATAACTTTCTTTCAATTTAATTTTAATGCCTCCTCCATCTCCTCCTCCTACTCCTCCTCCATCTCCTCCTCCTCCTCCATCTCCTCTTCCTCCTCCATCGCCTCCTCGTTCTCCATCTCCTCCTTCTCCGTCTCCTCCTCATTCATCTCTTCCTCCTTTATCTCCTCCTCCATCTCCATTTCCATCTTCTCCATCTCCATCTCCTCCTCCCCCATCTCCTCCTCCTCCATCTCCTCCTCCTCCTCCTCCATCTCCTCCTCCTCCATCTCCTCCTCCTCCATCTCCTCCTGCTCCATCTCCTCCTCCTCCATCTCCTCCTCCTCCATCTCAATCTCCTCCATTTCCATCTCCATCTCCTCCTCCATCTCCTCTTCCATTTTTTCCTCCATTTTTTCCTCCATTTTTTCCTCCATTTTCTCCTCCTCCTCCATCTCTTCCTCCTCCATCTCCTCCTTCTCCATCTCCTCCTCCTCTATCTCCTCCTACATCTCCTCCTCCTCGTCAATCTCCTACTCCTCCTCCATCTCCTCCTCCATCTCCTCCTCCATCTCCTCTTGCATCTCCTCCTCCTCTCCATCGCCACCATTTCCTCCGCCTCTCCCGCTTCTATCTCCTCCTCCTCTCCAACTCCTCCTCCACTCCATCTCCTCCTCCTCTTCTCCGTATCCTCTTCATCTCCTATCCATCTCCATCTCCATCTCCTCCATCTCCATCTCCTCCTCCTCCATCTCCACCTCCTCCATCTCCTCCTCCTCCATCTCTTCCTCCTCCATCTCCTACGTACGTCTCTTTTGTCGGCATAATGCAGGGCGAGCACACGCTTAGTCTCCTTCCAGTCGTCATTCTGAATGTCATGGGAAAACAAGGCCCTCAGCGTCGCCTCTAATCTTTGACCCAATATGTAAAACGATAGACCTGTACAGTGGTTTAGTATGATCCTGTAATCGTTCAATATGGCTTGAGTTCTGTTAACCCACGAAATGTATTCTTCAGGTTGACCGTCAAAGGCCTGCAATTCCTTCACGCAATCAGGGAGAACTAAGATTTCTTTCAGTTCGTACTCATTGCGCGCTTGGACTAGCAGGGCTGGTCGGACCCTAATCGGATTCCTACTCTCATATTCGCCTTCCAAGACGACTACCCTGTCACTAACTTTTTTTATGTCTTCCCAGATGCTTGCTACTTGGACGACCAAAGCACTCAAGGTATCATTAAACTTTGTTATGGTTTCTTTGATCCTCCTTAAAGCATATAGATTCTGGTTTGGGCAGAAAAAAGAGAAACTTTAGAATCTTTATGAATAAACTTTTTGGCAACGAAAGTATTTTGCTATCATTTGAATAGTGTTGACCGAATTGAGGTGCAGTGTGTGTTGTGCTTAACATGGTACTGTTGTGACATTAGCTTTATTTAGCTATTTTTCTTTCTTGTGTACAGATTTTTTCATTACTTGGGCACTGGGCGCAGTGTTCCATATTCGTTTGGCATAGGCCTACTAAGGTATGCTTGCCACACAACCCACTAGCTGGCTTTTTCGGGTGCATTCCACTAAGCGTTCTAGTGAATTGCCACTCGCCACTTCATTACTCTTTGAACACTCATTTTAAGTTGTATTGCCGCTCACAAATTAAATGCAGCCGCGGTTTTTCGTTTTATTTTTAAATGTACACGAATCGTTGCACTCATGAATTGAAGCATAGAAGTCCATATGCGACACCGCCGCAGTTATTAATTGTGTTTTATTATTATCATTTCTTTTCTTTCTTTTTTTATTTTTTCTTTTATTTCATTTTTTTTTTTTTTAATTCTCACAACATTGTTACGCAATATTATTTGCAGATAAGCCAAAGCCATGAAACCGGGCCATGACACTGCGTTGGTTAGAGCCCTTAGGGCTCGCTTCGTTACCTTGGTACGAAGTTCAAGTTAACGCAGCTCATGGCACTATGTTGGTTAGAGCCCATCGGGCTCGCTTCGTTACCATGCTACAAAGACCATTCCCTCGACTATTCCCTCGAACCTTGATGAATAGATATGGAGTAGGATGCAGAACTTCCAGTGTTGCAGACGAAGGACACGATCGGTTATGGGTTGCAGTCGATATGTTTATTTAATTTCTTAATCGATACGTTAATAAAATTTGCCAATAGTACTACTGTTGTTCTTCCGAGTCCAAACTTGAGTGACTCTGCGCTGGCTTGATTAAGACCCAAGAGGTCTTGATTCGATGGCATAGGTGCTGACCCAGCACCACACATTCCGGTCGCAATGCAGAGTTGCGGGTTCAATCGTTGATGTGACCGTTTCGCAACATCCGCTTTTGTCGCTTATGCTGCACTTAGAATTGTGTTTGCTTTGCTGGCATGTGTGGAAGTATGTTGTTGTTATTATCGCGCCGCTGGGTCGCTGATGACGCTGACTATAATATGATATAAGGGGCGGCAGTGGGTAAGTTCACGATCAGGTCGTTAACTTTTATGTTGTGGGTAACAAATTATAAACATTTACAATTAACATATTTTGGCAACATATTCAGGTAGTGAGGTGTGACATACATAAATACATTAAAAATAGTCCGATTGTTTGTTTCTTACTAATTTTAAATTTCAGTCTTGTAAATCGGTATAGCTGGGGCCAGAGTTCTACTAAGTATTTTCAAATTTAACAGAACGGAAATCTGTTAAACATGCGTCGTAGGTTTTCAGTGTTCGACTCTATCATTTAGTTGATCTTTGGCCTCATTTAAATTAAACTTTTAATCTTATATTAATTATGACATTCAGTCGGCAGAGGTAACAAGGGGAACAATACGTAATATGGTTCGCGCTATCCTTGCGACCTACTGTCAAACGTGCGACTACACTCTCCACGCGATGGAGGATACAGGATTTTTTGTAGTCGGTCGAAGAATCACTACAAAGTCACCCCAATCCAAGGGGAAACAACATATGCCGATGGGAGCATGGTTAGAGGGTAGCCCAGCCGCGAAAATAAGGGGTCGAGATACCTGTCTCTCTCTAGTTTTAATTAGACTTTCCACTGTAAACGGGCTATGTCATGAGTGACATTCTCTATCATTTCACTCGTTTGGTAAGATCAGTGTGGATATAATCACTTCAGTGTTTGTTCCTTAGCAGAGAAATCTTCCCATGGAGAGACCTAAATCCTTCTGCCTTGTCAGTTTTAGATCCTTTCTCCTCAATACTGAAGAAAGGTTGATTGATCTGCATTTAGGGTGCACTCTACAGATCACAAAACCACTGCACCATACATAATTTGCCTACACAGCTGGTAAATCGACAGATGACGCTCTTCACCACATGAAGATCGAGAGTGCCCTTAACACCGAGAGCATTGCTTGATATTGAAGGTGCTTTTGACAACACTTACTACGAGTCAATCTCCGAGGCTTTCGAGATATTATAAATATTGGAAATTCTTGCACAGCGACCCATTGCTGAATTGTTGCTGAGATCTGTTTAGAGCGACCTCCTTAACTCTGTCACAGTTCTGGCAGAATTGTCGATCATCATAATGTGAAAAGCTGTCATTTTCCCATTATTAAACGCTTCTTAATAGATATAGATTGGTTAGAGATAAGCGGAACTTTTCAACGAACACAAAAATCTAGAGGAGACTAAGCCGGAATCCTCACCTGAGAGATACACTAACCAAAGCTACTTACATATTGGGGGTTTGTAGAAGATTCTTTGGTCGAACGTGTGGTTTCAACCCCAACATCATTAGAAAGATCTATATCTTGATGGTCAAATTTAGTGAACTTAATATTAGGATCATTGCCAGGATCTATAATAATTTTCCACGTTTTGAGTGGACCAATTATGCCAAATAGTTCAAACAATAGAGCATTCGACACTGAACCATCCAAATTTCCAACGTACTACGTTTTTGCCTGTGACTCGTCCATGTTGCATTGATCGAATATTGCATCTGCTATTGCTTTAGCTCCTGCTGGTATTCATATGGAGTCCACTGACAATTGTATTAACAATGTACGTACGCTCACAATCCTATATAAAATATATGATATACACAAATATCGATTATCTTTAAACTTTTACAACTGTAACATCGATTAATGAAAAAATATGAATGAAAACTGTGCTGATAGAAAATAATTTTTAGTTCTCTTGAATCTTTCAACTATTTCAATTTAATTATATAATAATATAACATAATAATATATAATAATATAATAATAATAATATAATCTAATAATAATATATATAATATATAATAGCACATTTTTTTTTGCTTAACTCTCACGTTCGTCGTTTATTACTTTCGGTTTCGCACTTATTTTTTTTTTGTTATGTGGTTTTTTTATACCCGCCTAGAGAAATGGTAGAAGCGTACTACAACTTTGTGTTAACCGACAATATATGCAACAGGCAAAAGAAAGCCTATCCGACTCCACAAACTAACTATTTTCTTGATCAGCGTCAACGGCCTATAAAATAGCCCCATTCGTATGTCTCTCTGTCTGTACAAACTGAAAAAATTAATTTAAAGCATGATTCCATTCCATTCCACAGTGTCTTAATAATTTCTGTAAGTTAGGGACGATCGGATAAAATATACAGAAGTTATACTATAAATACTTTGATATATTGGGAAAAATATTTTCAACAAATGTTACATTTCTGAGCTCGATTTATTACATTCATGGGTGGCAGCTACCTTACCGACGAGCAAACTCGACTGCGTTCTTATTATTTTTATTATCTTACTTTTCTTCTTAGTTATATTAGTTATTACTACTAATTTTTCTATTAGCTCTTATGAACCAAATTTGTTGTACTAAATAAAAATAGACAAATAAGAAAGCATCTATCGAGTTCGCTCGACCGTGAGATACCCGCCACCCATTTTTACCGAACCAAACTTAAATGCCGAAATTATCTGCATTCAATATTATTATATTGGTAGCACTTTATTAAATTTATTGAATACCATTATTATTAAGTGCCATAACAACTGAAGAGATGCAGCTGCCTCTCATTTCGCTCTTTAAAAGTATTTCTCGAAAAACTTCTGTGTTTAACGTCCGATTTTAACTAAATTTTCACAGATCATTAAGATATTGATTTATATTGTGTGTACCAAAATTGTTCTAGGCTTAAAATGGTACTTGCAATTGGGTTTCTTTTGAGATGCGGTGGTTAAAAGAAGCCAAAATCTTAAACAAACTTGATCTGCGTGCAAAAACAAGATATACTATCACGAAAAAATAGTTGCGCGAGCTCCTATAGTCTCTGAGATCTACATAGGTGTTCATACGGAACATCTATATCGTTTGGGGGGTCGGAGATGCTTCCTTTTGCCTGTTACTTATATTTGCGATCGACGCAATGTTATAATACCCTTCTTCATTTTGTGTAGGCGAGTATAAAAAATAAAAATACAAGTAAACAAGTCAAGACAACTGTCGAGTGTGCTCGACTGTGGGAAACCCGCAACTAAATTTTACCATCGAATTATATTTTTTAAAAATATACTGAAACGAGGTGTCCTCTACTTCGCTACGCTACGCGGATCTGCGTAGAGGGAACGCTCGCTTCGCTCGCTCACCTCTTCCGCCCGCACCACGGTATTCCCAATCCCTCCACGCAACTTGCGCTTACATAAAAACTCAATGTTTAGTGAAAAGCTACCTCAAACACAATATTTTTTATAACTTTCTTTCAATTCAATTTTAATGCCTCCTCCATCTCCTCCTCCTACTCCTCCTCCATCTCCTCCTCCTCCTCCATCTCCTCTTACTCCTCCATCGCCTCCTCGTTCTCCATCTCCTCCTCATTCATCTCTTCCTCCTTTATCTCCTCCTCCATCTCCATTTCCATCTTCTCCATCTCCATCTCCTCCTCCCCCATCTCCTCCTCCTCCATCTCCTCCTCCTCCTCCTCCATCTCCTCCATCTCCATCTCCTCTATCTCCATCGCCTCCTCCATCTTCTCCTCCATCTCCTCCTCCATCTCCTCTTCCATTTCTTCCTCCATTTTTTCCTCCATTTTCTCCACCATTTCCTCCTCCATTTTCTCCTCCTCCATCTCCTCCTCCTCCATCTCTTCCTCCTCCATCTCCTTCTCCTCCATCTCCTCCTTTTCCATCTTCTCCTCCTCCATATCCTTCTCCTCCTCCCTCTCCCCCTCCTTCTCCTCTTCCATCTCCATCTCCTCCTCCATCTCCCTCTCATCCTCCATCTCCTCTTCCATCTCCTCCTACTCTCCATCGCCACCATTTCTTCCGCCTCTCCAACTCTTCCATCTCCTCCTCCTCTCCAACTCCTCCTCCTCTCCATCTCCTCCTCCTCTTCTCCGTATCCTCTTCATCTCCTATCCATCTCCATCCCCTCCATCTCCATCTTCTCCTCCTCCATCTCCTCCATCTCCATCTCCTCCTCCTCCATCTCCTCTTCCTCCTCCATCTCCTACTCCTCCTCCATCTCCTCCTCCTCCTCCATCTCCTCCTCCTCCCTCTCCCACTCCTTCTCCTCCTCCATCTCCCACTCCTCCTACCTCTCCTCCTCTTCCTCCATCTCCTCCATCTCCTCCTCCTCCATCTCCTCCTCCTCCATCTCCTCCTCCTCCATCTCCTCCTCCTCCATCTCCTCCTCCTCCATCTCCTCCTCCTCCTCAATCTCCTACTCCTCCTCCATCTCCTCTTCCATCTCCTCCTCCTCTCCATCGCCACCATTTCCTCCGCCTCGCCAACTCTTCCATCTCCTCCTCCTCTCCAACTCCTCCTCCTCTCCATCTCCTCCTCCATCTCCTCCTCCTCTCCATCTCCTCTCCATCTCCTCTCCATCTCCGTCTCCTCCATCTCCATCTCCTACTCCTCCATCTCCTCCTCCTCCATCTCCTCCTCCTCCTCCTCCTCCTTAAAGGTTAAATATTAAAGGTTAAACGTTAAAGGATAAAAGTTAAAGGTTAAAGGTTAAAGGTTAAAGGTTAAAGGTTAAGGGTTAAAGGTTAAAGGTTAAAGGTTAAAGGTTAAAGGTTAAAGGTTAAAGGTTAAAGGTTAAAGGTTAAAGGTTAAAGGTTAAAGGTTAAGGGTTAAAGGTTAAAGGTTAAAGGTTAAAGGTTAAAGGTTAAAGGTTAAAGGTTAAAGGTTAAAGGTTAAAGGTTAAAGGTTAAAGGTTAAAGGTTAAAGGTTAAAGGTTAAAGGTTAAAGGTTAAAGGTTAAAGGTTAAAGGTTAAAGGTTAAAGGTTAAAGGTTAAAGGTTAAAGGTTAAAGGTTAAAGGTTAAAGGTTAAAGGTTAAAGGTTAAAGGTTAAAGGTTAAAGGTTAAAGGTTAAAGGTTAAAGGTTAAAGGTTAAAGGTTAAAGGTTAAAGGTTAAAGGTTAAAGGTTAAAGGTTAAAGGTTAAAGGTTAAAGGTTAAAGGTTAGAGGTTAGAGGTTAAAGGTTAAAGGTTAAAGGTTAAATGTTAAAGGTTAAAGGTTAAAGGTTAAAGGTTAAAGGTTAAAGGTTAAAGGTTAAAGGTTAAGGGTTAAAGGTTAAAGGTTAAAGGTTAAAGGTTAAAGGTTAAAGGTTAAAGGTTAAAGGTTAAAGGTTAAAGGTTAAAGGTTAAAGGTTAAAGGTTAAAGGTTAAAGGTTAAAGGTTAAAGGTTAAAGGTTAAAGGTTAAAGGTTAAAGGTTAAAGGTCAAAATGATTTCCGCAGGAGAAGGAGGAGGAGGAGCAGCAGAAAATGAATATATATAATAGAGAGAAATATACTAAAAAAATATACCAAAATAATATAATATATATATTGTTCGAAATTTTGTTCGAAATTATTAGCTTTGCGGCACTTTAGTAAGTTTAATAAACAAGATTATTATGCCACGGAGTGACATAGCAACTAATTAGCTGCAGCTTCACCTGATTACGCCTTATAAAAGTAATTCTTTAATAACTTCTGTTTTTTATCCGATTGTAACCAAATTTGCAGAGATCGTTAAGATGATCATTAGTATTGTGCATGCCAAAAATTAACGTTATAGTCGCTTGAGTTTGGACGCTTGAAATTGGTTTTTTCGATTTACGGGGACGGAAGGGGGCGTGGCCAAAATCTAAAACAAACTTGATCTGCGTGCAACAATAAGACACACTGTCCCGTATCTCTTATAGTCTCTAAGATCTAGGTGTTCATACGGACAGACGGACATGGCTATATCGTGTCGGCTGTTGACGCTGATCTAGAATATGTACACGTTATGGGGTCGGAGATGCTTCCTTCTGCCTGTTACGTACATTTCCGGTCGGCACGAAGTTATAATTCTCTTCTTCCCTTTGGGTAGGCGGGTATAAATAGTGACAGTAGAGGGAATTAATACTCTGATATCCTACTTACAGAAAACAGCAAGCACGAAATCAAAAACGGGGGTGCGACGAAAATAGTGCGAAGAATAACAAAAATAGCCAACATCAAAACAATGCCTCTCACAGGCAGAAAATCAGCCAAGTTTATTGTTGTTGTATCAAACACCAAATTTACACAAAACAAAGAATATATTGAATATTAAAACTTGGTCATAAAACAAACTCAACTTAGCACAGGTATTATTAGTTTGCATAAAAAAATTTTATTAAAAAGGCGCAGGAAGGTTTTTTCAACAAATACAAGTTTTTTCATAGATAAAAATTAAATTTTTTTTCTTGAGTTTTTTTAATTTTTTACCAAACTCAAATAAGGCTGTTATCACATTGCAATCTATGTAAATGGATGGTTAGATTGCCTATTTAATAGACAGCAACTGAACAGATAATAAATAGTTTGTTATACTTACATAGTTGATTTGAAAATTGGCAACAAACAAAAGCAGATAAAACGTGAAGATTGATATCGTCTTGTTTTTCATTATGCTAGGGAAATAAATAAACATGAAAAAACATGATTAATATACAGACAATTTACAATTATCAAATAAATCATCTTCGATCGATTACATCTTAATTATAGACACATTTGTTTTTTTGTGATTTTTAATGATTTCCTAGATATTCATACACTGCATAATCTGGACTTGATTATTTTCATTCGTGGAGTACTAAAAATTACTTAATCTTAAATGTAACAAATTTAAACTAATAAAATTTTTTCATGGTTTCCCCCATTTAATAATATAATTAATCATTTCAATGATGTACAGCTTAAGCGAATTAAATCTGAAACTGATTCAGGTATCCTTCTTGATTTAAAACGAAAGTTTAATAAGCATATTTTTTATGCTTCTAATAGAGCTATGGATGTTGTTTGATTTATTAAGCATTGTTTTAAAGAATTTTTCTATTCCCTTAAAACGAGCCAGCCTTGTATCGTAGTAGACTTTTGGCCAGATCATTTAAGCCGATTCTGATAACAAATTGACACTTTCTTCCTCTCTGGTTTTCACGCTGTACTGCTAACTATGCTAGTCATAATCCTTTCGTATTTAGGTGCAAATTACAATACTTTTTCTCATGTAATTTGCAATTCTAGCACTATTTTTATACCAAAGGGTAGAAGGGTATTTAAAATTTGTGTCAACCGAAAATCTATGTAACAGGCAGATGGAAGCATTATCGTTCCCATAAAGTATTTATTTTGTTTCTTAAAAATTACTATATTTCGATATACATTTTTTGTTTGATACATAACTTTAACGAACATGACTCAACTCGAAATAACGAAATGAGCTTCCACAACTATTTACTCTTCCCCCATATACACACACACACGGACATTCGCCAATGCTTTCTTTAATTTGCAGGAAATTCAGGGCAAATCACTTAATGGTGAATCCCACCCAGACCTATGACACCAGCATACTGTTACGTACAACATTTGGACGTCAACATGATCCAAAATATGGAGAAAAGAAATAATCGGTACATCCCGTCAAACTTGCCTTTGACCAAGAAGGCGCTATCAATAATCACAAGGCAGACTGCGAAAACTGTTGTACCAGGCTGAAGAACTCTGAAGGCTAAAATGATCAAGAGCTAGCGCAATTCGTATTCGCAATTGGACGTTTGTTTTTTTTTTTTGCTAAATTTCGGTGTGTTTTGTCACAGAGTTTTAAATATTCAATATTTTTTTTTTGTTTTATATATTCCAGGTGTTTCTGTGAGAACTTCCAGTAACTACTTACAATAACTATGTTGGCTATTTTTGTTATACTTTTCACTATTTTCGTCGGTCCTATGTTTGTGATTTCGTGCTCAATACCCTGTACTGTCACCAATTTTTTATTAATTCTCATTTTTATTATTACATATTATTATTTGAGAAGGTGCAGATCGTATCAATTAAATATTATCAATATTATTGCCATTTTGGTTTCTTAATTACTAAAATATGACGTGCAGAGGTATGGAGATTTCTTTAAGTTGTCTTCTATTCCTAAAGAGTTTGAAAAATTCATAACTTCTCAACTGCAACACTCTATCATTTTTCCCTACAAGCATGGGTTGGGGAATCTAGACCTACACATTCACCATCAACAAGTGGCTAGTTAAAATGTTCATCAATTGTAAATATAACACTGTAATCTATGTTGTAAATGGATTTTATTTCAACTGAATTTAGAAATGGCTTTGATTCCGTCAACCATAGTCTTTTATTATATTATTTCAATTTTCTTGGATTTCTACAAAACACAATTTTTCGATATCTTCACATCTTTCATTAAGAATTTATGGGCTCTATATCTAAGTTAGTCCAAGTTACTTCCGTCGTACTCCAAGAAAGTCTTTTGTGTTCGTCATTACTATTGTTTGGTTGGTTATATCTTATTCTAGCATAATTATGTATGCGAATGATGTTCTATAAAGCTATGTCTGACTTTTAATTATTCCCTCTATCGTCTCAGACTAGAATCTAACCTTAATTGTTTTCAATAGTGGTGGGCTATAAATTTTTTAAATCTAAATTGCAACTAATGTAAGCTTATGTCATTTTATAAGGACATTCCCCAGTTAAACAATTATCATCTTAATGAAATAAAATGTGTCGAATAAAGTCATTATCTGGTTAAAGTATCCTTCTTGATTCAAAATAAAAGTTTGATAAGAATATTTCGTGTGCTATAATTAGAGTCATGGGAGTCCTTAGATTTACTAAGCGTTGGTTAAAGAAATTTAACGATATCTACATAACAAAACATCCTTATAACCCACAGGTTTGTCTTATACTTGAGTATAAATCGAATAAATTGTTTCTCCAGCATGACGTATCGAAGTAGACTTTAATTAATAAACCTTCCTTCTCTTTCTGACCACAGAATTCAGGAAGTTGTAGTGTTTCTACATAGTCTAATTATTGTTGAAATTAACTCTTCGGAGTTGACAAGCCAGATTAGCTTTGTGTTCAGGTTATAACGACTAGAATTTTATATCCTCTCTGTCTTTTCCGTTATAGTGCAGATTACAAAAATTTTTCTTAAGTGATTTACAATACTAACACTATTTTTTAAATCAAAACCTTGCTTTTACAACACTTGTCTCGAAGGTAGTTGGTTTGTGTCTGTGTTATCTGTTCGGTACCTCAGTTACCCGCATGCTCGGCGGGTTGAGGATTGTGTATGTCTGGGTCAGCACAAACAAGCCCGTGTCCATGACCATGCCCCAGGGATACTGATGATCACCGTTTCCCACCATTTTCTACGAAGAACGCTTGGCAAGGAGTAAAATTTCAAGTCATACAGACTTTAAAAGCTCTAATCACTTGAGACGAGCCGCTGACAGGAACGTAATCTTAAAGTGGCGTTTAGTCCAGGGATGTCGTAAGAACCTAATGACTAACTCTGCGGTCTCTGCTACGAAGATAACGGGAACCCCAAGAACATACTCTTTGAATGTCCAGCTTTGATATGGAGTAGGAGGTATCATCTGCACAGAGACACCGCAGGTTCAGCGCAGATCCCAAATTTCTCCACGAAAGATCTGCTCAAGCTTGGTCGTAGTGCCGCAACTTTTCTACTTTGGAAGACTCCGTCCACAAAAATTATAAAAGTTACATATGTAAATACATTTATGAATATCTAAGTGTACTCGGGTGGTCGCGGCTTTTATAGGACTTTTCCGTTTTTAGATAAATAACAAGAATATGAAGTTTGAAGGCGATTTGATAATAATTAGTGGACTCAAAATTGGTTTAATGTTAAATATGTGGTTTTATGTGGTTTTCACATTAAGGCTAAATGAAAAAATAATTACAACGAAGAATATCATAATGCATATTTGGTCTTTTTATCTCAAAATTATTTAACGAAAATTACATTTATGTTCTTATTATTTTAGATTTAATTATTAATTTAATAGTATTGCTTCTGTGACTTTATTATGCGATGGAAATTTGGTATTATAGGTTTCGGCAACTTAGAATTCAATTTTTTATGTATAAAAATACGATTATACTCCTTCATGAATTTTACTCCACGCTCAGCAACGTCATTGACGAGTAATAAATTTTTAAAAAATGTACAATTGGAAATTAATTTGGAATTAGTTTCTCATTCCGATGGGTGGAGATCCAAGAAATTAGTTTTCAGATTAAACTGACCTAGAACTCTTTTGTCATAAATTTCAATTTTAACATATTTTATTGCGAGTTTTCATTACATACATATGTATGACATATATATATATATGTAATGACATATACGTATGTTTCTAACATATAAGCATTCATTTGTATGTACATGTGCATGTTAGAAAATAATTCGTTGTTGTCCTGCAGCAGTGTTTAAATTTTAATATGAATATACAATGTAATTATGTATACATATGTTAGCAGTAGATTACAACAGTGACAGACGTGTTTAAAACGAGCTCCGCGGAAAGCAATCGAATTGCCAGTGTAGTGAAAGTTTAACAATATTTCAAAAACCCCAAACAAGAAGCTTAGTGCCATTAAATCAATAATATAATTTGGGTTTACTAAAAATTTACAAAAATAAGCAAATCAAACTACAAAAAAAAATTAAAAAAGAAATATAAAACATCATCAACTCAAGCAAGACGCAATCGAATCCAACAACGCAAGATAGAGCGCGCTCTTGCTTTCCCTCATTACCTTCGATGAACCAATTACAGCAACTCAAAAAGAGTATAACAACACCGGTAATCATTACCGAAATTGCACTTCGCTTACCGACACTGACAAGCACAGTGACGTCAATAACTACCGCAACGGCAACAACAACGGGAACGGTAGCGACAGCTCATCTGATTCCGTCAACAGAAGCACCCGCTCTCACTAAGTCAGCGATCGTAACTTTTGAAAACAAACAAAACGTAACTGCTGCGTTCACAACTCAGCTTAATGTAGTAGGGTCGACCTTGCAGACCAGTATGGTCCGCTGAATTAAAATTAAGACGTATTTAAGCTCTCAAAACACAAAAACCGGCAACAAACCAAAAATCACATCTGACAATATTAACTCAATTTATAACGAAGCGTCAACAAATACCAATAGGTTTGAGCTCCTGGCAGAGATATCTGATGACTTGCCACCAGAACGTACTAAAAGTGTGAAAAAGAAGACAAAGCCTTCAACAATATTTATTCAACGGATATTTTACCAACGGATTTTGCCGTCATCGACAACAGACCCCAGCCCCCAGCATGATTCAATTGAGTTTCGTCCAAGAAAAATTCAAAACCAATTCAAAAGTATGCACGTTAATCTAAAGAAATTTCCAGGATGTGATCTCATAACTCCAAAAATAATCACTGAACTGCCATAATGCGCCATTTGCTATAAAGACCAGCTCTTTAACGCCATAATTTGAGTCGGTTACTTCCCAGACAGATGGAAAAAATCAATCAGCATTATGATTCCCAAACCCGGAAAGGATCTCACAACTACTTCGTCATATAGACCCATAAGCTTACTCTCGTGATTTTCATAGCTTATCGAAAAATTCCTACTGACTCGACTCAATACATACCTGAGAGCTCACAACATAACACCAGCACATCAATTCCGCTTTCGTGAAAACCATGGAACTATCGAACAAGTCAACAACAGAAATAACAACCGCATTCGAGAACTGATAATACTGTACCGTTGTGTTTATCTACGTATCCCAAACATTCGACATTTGACTAGACGGACTTATGCACAAGATTAAGATAAAACTACCAGAATACAAACACAGTCAAACCTATATAATAAAAGTTTGATGGTATTCCAAATCACATTAGAAAATTTATTGTAATTTACATATAAAATACGAAAAGGATTATGAGTGACATTTTTAGTTCTACAACGGGAAAGAGAGAGAGGAAGAGAGTTTCTAGTCATTCTGACCAAAACGGTAAAGCTAATCTGGCTTGTCAACTGCAAGGAGTCATTTTCACCAATAATTAGTCTATGTAAAAACTCTACACCTATCTTAGTTCTACGGTTAGAAAGAGAAGGAAGGTTTAGTAAAAAAAATACGATACGAAGGCAATCTAATAGTGGGATTCCAGCTGAGACTACGAAGAGCAAAAAAAAGAAATGGTTTCTGCACTGATTCAAGCCTATATTGATGAACGCTATACTAGGGAAACCAAATATTAGATCCATACTCAAGTATAGGACGAACCAGTAAGATTGCATTGGGATTAAATGACTTCCTTGGAGTACGCCGGAAGTGACTTGGACGGTCTTAGACACAGAGCGCTTGTAAAATAACCTTTGAATTCTACATGAAACTCATAAAGATATGAACAAAATGAAGTTTATTAGAAATCTAATAAGATTGAGCTTATATAGTAAGAGACTATGCTTGACGGAATCAGAAGCCTTTTATGGTCTTACACCCAGAGTCCAAAGTTGAACAACTATCCGTAATTTTTTCCAAATCTGTGAATAGTTTACCAAAGCCTTCCCTCGTCTGACGTGAATCCCGCAACATCCATGCCTGACTCACGCACCCATCTTAAGCCAGATTTGGAGCCAATAATGTCGACAATTAGGCCGGTTAAGCCAGCACATTTTTCATATGAAAAATTGTCACATAGCCATCATCAAACGAAACTTTTGTTGCATTTGCTACTACGCGACATTGCAAGCAAGCACGAAAACAAAAACTAGGACACGACAAAAGTATTTAAATAATGACAAAACCAGCTAACCAGAAAACAATACACAAGACAGTTGTTAACGAGAGCGATGTGATGAAACTACAAGAAAATAAACCAAAATAATATAAATCATAGAATATATTCAATATTAAAACACTGTGACAAAACACACCGGCTTTTAGCACAAGTATTGTTAGTTTGAACCAAACATATTATTTATGAAAGCAAAAACAAAAAGTCCGATTGCGAATACGAATGCGTAGGAATTCATGACGCTGATCAAGAACATATATAATAATAATAATAATAATAATAATAATAATAAGGGAGTCTCCCAGTATAGAAGGGGCGAGGCACTGCGACCATGGTAATCTTTTGTGTCTGTAAGGTTCTCCCTAACTAGACGAAAGCTTTTCTGCATCCCTAATGAAGCAGAGCAAATCTTTCGTAGAGGAACGAACAATATGCTCGGGACCAGCGGAATCCACGTGCAGATGCTTCCTCTTAGTCCATATCAAGCTTGGACAGTAGCAAAGAATATGTCTGGTTGTCACTTCGTCTTTACAGAGTCTACACTTGGCATAAGAAGACGGACTCATTTTAGTGAGGTGATAGTTCACCGTGTGATGGCCACTGAGATCGCCAACAAGGAGGTGCAAATCCCTCCTGGAGACTAAGCTAGTTCTTCGGTCGAACACGGGATTGATAAGCTCCTTGGCTTTCCGCATAACTCGTTGGACAGACCAATAGCGATAAGTCAACCTAACAGCCCAGGTTTTCACAAGAGCCGAAATAGTTGACCACCCCACGACACAGAAGGGCTTAGGGCCGGAAAAAAGGGCTGACGAGCCTGCCCTCGCAAGTTCATCTACCAGATCATTACCCTGGATACCAGAGTGTCCAGGTACCCATAGAAGGGTGACATTGTTAGTTCGAGACAGTCTCTGGAGGCAATTCCAGCAATCGGCCACCGATCGAGAGCTTACTCTTTTTGGAGAGATAGCCAGTGTGGCCGCTTGACTGTCAGAAAAGATGTAGATGTTCACTTCTCTAATCCCCTTCTCAAGGATTAGACGGCAGAAGAATCGATGGCATGAACCTCAGATTGGAAGACTGTGGGCTGTGGATTGGGTCTATAGATACCAGCTCCAACCCCCTGATCAGTCTTAGACCCGTCGGAATACCAGTGGATTCCGTAGGCGTCGCTGCTGTGGTTGCCAGTGTTCCAGTCCTTCCGGTCCGGGATGAGGGTTCTGAATTTAGCACCAAAGCAAAAGTTCCTTTGTCATAATATCTGCAATTTATTGCATTTGCTGATGTCAGTGACCTGCGTAACTTTTGGCCATAACACAATAGCAGCGTAGGTGACGACGGATCTGACCATCATGGCAAAAAGCCTAAAAACCTGGGCTAACATCTGGTGTGGACGGCAACAGCACCGCCTTTAGTATACTGGACTTCAACATAGCTAACTGCTCCTTTGATAAGTGTTTGGATGAGTCAGCCGAAGTGAAGCCCAATTTCACGCTGCTTACCACTTGGATCTAGAATGGCTTCGTGGACTCCTTATGAGTCTTTTTGGGCCTCTTTGAAGAGCTAGTGAACTTTCTCGCAAGTGCAGCTTTAAAAAGCTTGTTCTCACGGCTCTTCAGTTTTACAAAGGCGTCCTAAGATTCCAGCCGCAGTAACTGGATCTGAGAGCCTGCTTCCGTAAGGCCTGACCTCTGAGAGGCCACGGAAGCATCGCCAGCAAAGCTGATTCGGTCGCACACAGCTTCCTCGTCGGAGGACAATATCTCGACGGGGTGATGCCGGACTGAACCGCTATTGGACGGAAGTTCAACACTATCGAGCCCTGGGTCAAAGGGAGTTCGTAGCCTATCCGGATCCCCTAAATTACTAGGGTCGAGACCCGTAGTATTGGTTGTGGAAGCCAGCAGCCCACTGGCTGTGGTGCTGGTGTTGGGGAAAGCCGTGAAGTCGAAGTCGCATCAGACTTTTCTAAAGTTTTAAAAAGATATCCCACGAGTAGTCGGAAAAGGAAGGTCACCCACGGCATAGCCAGCGTACCCGTGTGGAAAGTCTAAATGAAACCGAACTGGCAGTAGGTACTCAAGTCCACATACTAGAGACCGGGCTACCCCCCGGCCATGCATCCATCAGCGTATGCTGTTCCGCCTTGGATTGGGGTGATTTATTGATACACGATCTTCGCCCGACTACAATTAGTCAGCACACCCATCAGATACATGACCATGCTAGGAGACTGCTTCCAGCCACCCTCGCGTGAAGAGTATAACCGCACAGTAGGAGCAAGGCACGTGCCCCAGCCAATACTGGGATTACGTGTTGATCCCCTTGCTGCCTCTGACGACTGACGACCAAGAATAAATATACTTTATGGTGTCGAACAAACCTCCTTCTACCTGTTAAATACATTTTTGGTTGGTTCAAAGTTATAAAGCAATTCTACCTTTTTGGTAAGTGTATAAAAATTTAAAATTTTAATTAAAAATATCAAATTTTACATTTTTCCGACCAACAACTCATTTTTAGAAACGCTTGTGAACAATTTTAATCTCTATAAAAATGATATAATTCTTAGTCTCTATAAAGAAAATTTAAATTATACTACATTGAACATAGAAAACAATTATTATATCTCAGAGTGACATAGTAACTAAACAGGCGCAGCTGCACCCATTAACAATATTTATTTTGAATAACTTCGGTTTATTGTTCGATTGTAACCATATTTTCAGAGATCATTAAAATGGAGATTATTATTGTGTGTTACAGAAATTAAGATTAAAATTCGGTATACTTCGGTGGTCAAAATCTAAAATAAACTTTATTTCAGCGCAGATATACTATCGGACGCTCGAGTTCTTATAGTCTGTAAAATCTAAGTGTTCATCCGGACGAACATAGCTAGTTCTATTTAACAAATTAGAGTTTTGCATAGGAAAGCTGATAGTTCTCACTTAGGTTTTATTTATTGACGAGGGCTCTAAACGAAACGATTTACAAGGCTTCTACATAAAGTAATCGGCAATGTATCATCATCACAAACCTTCCCAAGAAGTCTGCGGACAACGTTCGTCTTAGTAAAGGTGGAGTTAAGACTATCAGCACTAAGCAATGAACATAATAGAGTCCGCATATCCAAAAAATACGGGCACTTTCCGTTTTTGGTTTTCAGAACCCTCGTGGCAGAGGCCGTGGCAGAGGCCGTGGCAGAGGCGCAGCGCTCTCTCGCGTTCGGCTCTCTCTCAAGAACTCGAGCTAGCCGTCGTGTTTTGAATTTTGAAAACAAAACCCTGAGGCAGAGACGCAGCGCTCTCGCACGAAGAAGTGAAGAGAGAGAACTCGAGCATCAATTCAGTCGTAGAACTACGCTGTTTTGATATGTGTGTATGTGTGTTTAGCGCACATACATATGAAGAAACATAATGTGCATGCAGTTGCTGCTTGTCCGATTGCTTAAATTTTAATTTTGCAGATTTCAAACTGAGTTTTATTTCTGAAGTGTTTTGCTTGGATAGGGAAAAGTGAATACTCTTCCTCATTTGCATATATTGCTCTATCACTAATAACTAAGGAATTCTAGTCTAGGTCATCAACGGTGCGGTGCGTGCATCATGAATTGAATTGTTGGTTTCTGCCTGTGACCTTGTTGTTGTTCTCTTCTGTTCCGCTCGTTTGTTTCAATTGATTTTGTCGTCTTTGCGTTGATGTTGCTGTTTTTGATTTGCTTACTTTTTACTTTTGATTGCATGCAGAGACTGCACCTGTTGATCGACTTTTTATTATGTTATTATGTTTAAATAATTAGTATAGACATATTATATTTAAATTTCAGCATTTTTTATTGCAAGTTAACATAGACACATATAAAAGGAGTATTTTAATTTATATTTACATTCATATTTTTATTCATTTTCAGCATAGTTTGAGCAAATTCATATATACATATTTTCATACATATGTACACACATACAATGTGAGATAGTATCAATTTTCTAAATTTTAAACACTGCTGAAAATACATAAATAAAAATATAAATGTAAATAAAAATCAAAATACTCCTTTTATATGTGCCTATATTAATTTGCAATAAAAAATGCTGAAATTTAAATATAATATGTCTATACTAATTATTTAAACATAATAACATAATAAAAAGTCGATCAACAGGTGCAGTCTCTGCATGCAATCAAAAGTAAAAAGTAAGCAAATCAAAAACAGCAACATCAACGCAAAGACGACAAAATCAATTGAAACAAACGAGCGGAACAGAAGAGAACAACAACAAGGTCACAGGCAGAAACCAACAATTCAATTCATGATGCACGCACCGCACCGTTGATGACCTAGACTAGAATTCCTTAGTTATTAGTGATAGAGCAATATATGCAAATGAGGAAGAGTATTCACTTTTCCCTATCCAAGCAAAACACTTCAGAAATGAAACTCAGTTTGAAATCTGCAAAATTAAAATTTAAGCAATCGGACAAGCAGCAACTGCATGCACATTATGTTTCTTCATATGTATGTGCGCTAAACACACATACACACATATCAAAACAGCGTAGTTCTACGACTGAATTGATGCTCGAGTTCTCTCTCTTCACTTCTTCGTGCGAGAGCGCTGCGTCTCTGCCTCAGGGTTTTGTTTTCAAAATTCAAAACACGACGGCTAGCTCGAGTTCTTGAGAGAGAGCCGAACGCGAGAGAGCGCTGCGCCTCTGCCACGGCCTCTGCCACGAGGGTTCTGAAAACCAAAAACGGAAAGTGCCCGTATTTTTTGGATATGCGGACTCTATTATGTTCATTGCTTAGTGCTATCAGCCAATGCGAGCGACCTAGAGCTTTTCGGATAAGAGCTGAACATTGTCCTAAGATATAAGGCCAACTTAAAGGTGGGCTGAGTGCATTTTTACAGATCAAGCGCATCGGTCGTCGGCACGCAGATTAGTATAATTTCGAGCAGCGAATGACTTTTTCGGTATGATTATAAACTACTTTCATCGGCCATCACCGCAAAAACAAATAAACGAAACTACAAGTTATTATTTTATTTGTGTATGTACTTAGGTCATGCTGATCATTCATAGTGTATTCAAAAAAGAAAATTCTCTGTTCAAACAACAAGTTCTTTCAGTACGTTACATCCAGAATTTGCCCATCACCGTCCGCAAAAAAATTTGGAAGGATTTGAAACACCTAGCTGGAGTTCCACCGATCCCACTTAAATTTATCAAGTCCGCTTTTTGAATGTTATATCATCCCCGAGAAATCCCCCACAACCAAGTGGCATTCAAAATGAAACAGAGTACTATGGATCCAAAAATCACGTCACCATCTTGGCGACTGATTTTGAAAAGGCATTTGATGGCGTAAGTCCACACTCAGTGCTCAATAGACTCAAGCTTTAGATTATTGGCAGATATTTTTTGTTATTAAATTATTTCTGACCGCAGGACTCACCTAAACCTCGACATTGTTGATAAACTTATGTTTATTAACAAAAATCATAAACTTTTGAATAACGTATAAGAGCTTGATCTCATTTGTTAGTTTTTTAAGTTCATGAAGTTCCGTTTTTAAGTTCATTTATTAGTTTTTTAAGTTTATGAAAGACTAATTATTTGTTTTTTAATTTTTAATACAACAATAAAAGTGAATTTCACTAATTTAAAAAATATAAAAAAAAAAAATTTTAAGACATCGATGAAACATCGATGTTTTGGGGAAAAACATCAAAAACATCGATGTCTCCATACATCGATGTTTCTGCACCTCTACTGCTTAACCGCCAGTATCTCTTAACTCTTAAGAGAAACGACACATGACCACTAATACATAATAAATAACCATAGTCACATGACTAATTATATATATAGATATGGCATCACTTCCAACCGTTCGACGACGCGACGATTTTTGTTTTCTTTGGTCAGGTCCCTTTATTGTCGCATGTTGTATGGAGCAAAACAGTACCTGATCAATCGGCTCCGGTTGGGTACGGCCAGCAGCAGCGTTCGAACATCAAAATGTTTGCTGTCAGTCATGGAGTACCCTAACACTGTAAGTATTTTCCTTTTTTCCTTTGGCTGTTTTGGTGAATAAACAAATAAAACGAAAAGCAAGTGTGTTGAGCAATAGACAATTTGTGTGCATTACGATTGCTTTTATTTTTATAATTTAGAGTTTCATTTGGATATTTGGGCGACTGAATTTGAACGGTTAAGTCTTTTTAAAAGCTTTTATACCTATATTTTATATATTAATTTCCTATTCTTAACAAGTAAGAAAGCTACAGTCGAGTTTGCTCGACTGTGAGATACCCGCCACCCAATTTTACCATCAAAATATTATATCTTTCAAAATATACTGAAAAAATACTAAAATAAAATATACTAAAAAATACCAAAACAATATATCAACATTATCTTAGTTCGAAATTATTAGCTTGGCGGCACTTTAGTTGGTTTATTGAACACCATTATTATGTCGCGGAGTGTCATAGCCACTAACTAGGTGCAGCTGCACGTGATTACGCCTTATAAAAGTAATCTCTTAATAATACTAACTTCTAACTTCTGTGTTTTTTATCCGATTGTAACCAAATTCGCAGAGATCATTAAGATGGTGATTAGTATTGTGCGTACCAAAATTGAACATCCAAAATCAAAAACAAACTTGATCTGCGTGCAATAATTACACACACTATTCTATTTGGTTGCTCTATCTCTTATAGTCTCTGAGATCTAGGTGTTCATACGGACGGACGGACAGACGGACATGGCTGATCAAGAATATATATACTTTATGGGGTCGGAGATGCTTCCTTCTGCCTGTTACATACATTTTCGGTCGGCCCAAAGCCAAAATACCCTTCTACCCTTTGGGTAGACTGGTATAAAAACGACTTAACAAAACCAGCAGCAGCACTTAACACGTTATCTTGAACAAAAGCAATCGTACCAGACACGCAATGCTAAAGAGGACAACGACAAGGGTATGAGGGTATCAAATCCGAAGCAAACGATAATAAGGTGGAAAATAAACGAAAATAACCAAAACAATTAGTGCTAGCCCAAATATTCAAATGAGAAAATCTAAAAATTAAAAAATTGTCGGCTGCTCAACGTATTAAATAATAATAAAATGATGTCAAGCAAAAACGGCTTCAGTCAAGATTTGACTGTATGCATTTTTGTAGAACACGAGAAACTCATCATTTACAATAAAACAGCAAGAAAGCTACAGTCGAGTTTGCATATAAGGTATTCAAGAAATTATTTTATGTTCATTCAGTGTACAACCATGCTAATAATTTTTAAGGTTGTTAATTTTGGAATATTTATTGGTATATATTTAGTATATATTACTTAGTATATTTAGGAAAAATTTAATATTCATTCTTAATTTTTGATGCATTCGGGACAATTGAGGGTAAATCTTAAAGTGCATGATCCATAATATTCAAAATTTTGGACCTAAGTGAGACACTTAGACTCTTTTTTAGAAATGTGCAAAACAAAACTTAATTCTTTTGTGTCATTTAGCTGACCATGGTTGTATGTTATAAACCATATAAAGCAAGACCCTATTATACCCAATCTTTTCCGTTAATGCCACTAGGTATAGAGTAAACAATTGATAACAGTGATAAACAAATATTGCTCTGATAAAGAAAAAAACATATTCATGAATACGCTTGAGCTTTAAAATCTCGCCGTGGAAAAATTAGTATTATATTCACCTAGAAATAGAGTTGACGAATTAACGTATTGCTTTTCTGCAAATACTATGTTCAAAATGATCGAAAAAATTATATTTCTGATAATATTATGTTTACATTTTTCTTGCACTTTGCAAACAAAGGTTTGATAATTCAAATTGTAAAAAAATTACACTATTATAATCTAATTAATATTTAGCTTGTGAAGTGTGATGACAATATAACGAAAACTACTGGAGGAACAGCATACTGGAAATTTCGAGGCGTTCGTTATACAACGTCCGAGGATTTTCTGTGTTGGAGGAAAAATTGGGAGCTCTTCTTGCGTGAATGCAACACAAGAACTGGCCAATGGCTGCCGGAAAATGTGGTATGCCAGCAACAAAAAAAAACAAATAAATACTGCCCCGAAGACTTAATGGAAATGCGTAATGATGATAATGACTATCTCTGCCTTAAACTTTCAACAAAACCTCATAAATATGACGACAAATTTTGTCATGGATCGAATTTAATCGCGCCATTTGATCTTTCAAAAAATCAGATGCAAAATCTTATGCAGTTTCTCCACAATAGAAATATTATGGAATATTGGTTGCCTATTCGACGCGATAATAGTATTAAATCTTTCAAGATAAGGTTGCCTGGTAAACATTGGGGACGAGTAGTCGACGATAAAGTACAAATCTCAAACTTCAACTCTGATAGTAACTGCATGTCAGCAAAATATTTGCATAGCTATTCAAAAAAACATTTTTCACAACCTAAGATAATGATTAAAGATTGTCAAGCATTGCTGCATTCGATTTGCGTGTTTCAAAATGATATTTTAACTACATCAGGGTGCCCCGAACGTTTTGCAGCGCTTAGTTATAGACCAAATGAATGTTATGGTGTTAAATGGAGAAAATCACTCCTATTAGAGACTACAAAAATATCTATTAAACAATATTTTACAAATCGTAACATTCTCGGGCGGATGTTAAAGAACTCCCTAAAAAAAAAAGGAAATGATGAATTTGTTGAAATTGGTCATTTTATGGGCAATTCAAGCGATAGCTACGTGATTCTTATGAACCAGAACGAGAGGGTGAAGGTTGAAAATAAACATTCAGTAATACAGCCAATTTTATGCAAAGAAGTAGTCATCTTTAAGCAAAATGTGGTTCAATTTTCATTAAAATTTGAAGTTGCCCTACAACATTTAATTCTAATAGTTTATAATCGAGAGTATCTTTTTCGCGCCAATAACCATGATGGCATCACATGCTTTACAAACTCAGATTATAATCTGCTGCAAACTGCAAAAATTGATCTTATTTGGGAAAACCAAAACAAAACAAAGTCAATTTACAAAGTAAGGCTTGTTGGAAAAAACCAAGGGGAATATTGGTGTGAAGGACACACGATCCAACATTTTCAGTTTATAAGAAGCCCAAAAATAGTGACTATGAAAGAAAAACTCGGTCACACCTTCTCCATAAAATTAAACATGACATGTATAAATAAAAAAGCAACTTTTTGCAAAAATATTCATAGAAAAGTCAAACGAATTGCAAAAAATGACCAAAAACTGCTAAAAAAAATAAGCAACACGATTTTTCCAAAACTTGTTATACACAATATCCGCATAATGAGTATAGAGCTTATTACAACTGATTACGTTATTTATTATATTCACTTAACAGCTTCTTTGAGTAACTCTGCAGTAGATAATAAAGAAAGTTGTGAAGAAACCAACAGCCTACAGAATGAGCAAAGCTTCAGACACAATAGGTCTGAGCGGATGCAAGTTTGGGGGCTTTTGCAAAAAATTGTATCTCTTTACAATCCTAATATCACAAATATTGTTCTCAGCACGGAATATTGTTTCCCAGAAAAGTTTAATACGAACAATGATGAAAAGGTTCAATGGAATCAAGCGGTTCGAGGTCAGGTGGGTACCCTTTCAAGTTTGTGCATTAAAAGCAATGGAATGCCATATATACGTAAATGTCAGGGTAATTTTATATATGGCGCTTACTGGGAAGAGCTTAAAGAAAATATATCATGTCAATTTCAACAAGAAACCGGCTCAAAAATAACAAAAACTTTATATAGTTTGGAAAAATCAAATCTCATCAGAGACTTCCCGGAAAGAATTATAAGAGAGATGAAAACTATTCTGCAAACATATGGAAATAAGCTCGTGCCAGCAGATTTATATTATACTGCAAATGCTCTAAAAGCATCAGTGAAATACCTTGATCAGCGCCTTTTTCTAAATGATTCAGAACACAATCGCAACTCAATTAAAGGTACTACGAATGATCTTATAGCTATATACAATTACATAGTAAATATAAACGAAAATACTATGAAGATGTCAGCTTCCTTAAACTCGACTAACAAATTATTGGAGGCATTCGAAAACGGAATAAATAACTTATCGTTGCAGACAACTGATAATATTGAAAATAAGACAGTCGAGGACGATAAGTCAGATGAAGTAGATGCCTTAAGCTTCGACCACGAAGTTATCGATTATGCAGATATCGGAGTAACTGTAATAGTTTCTTACGACCTTCTCTCTTTCACCCTAAATCCAAATATAGCTAATATTTCAGGAGTTGCTTTATTTCAAAATGATAATGCCACTGAACTGCCAAATATATTAAAGGGTGCATTTAAACACGAACATTTTCGATTTTTACAATCATCTCATGATATCCGTGATATTATGTATGAGTCTAATCTACAATGTGCTACATATCTACCCGAAAAGCTGCTTACTAAAATTAATATAATTTCAAATACACTCAATGCTACAAAGAAATCTCCCACCATTATTGTTATTAAAATATATTCAAATGACAAACTTTTTTACCCTCAAAGCAATCAGGAGCCTCGAACTACAATGAGTCGTGTAGTATCAATTTCCTTACCTGGCCACAGTTCTCAGTTGTCAGAAAATATACCAATTATTTTTCGAATTTTGAAAAATGATCTAATTAAAAATAGCAGTTCCCTTATAAATCCATGCAGTTATTGGAATTTTGAAAACTGGGCCTCCGATGGAGTTTGGATTGATTCAAGTTTACAAGACATTAATAAAGAGGTTGCGATTTGTCAAGTCAGTCATTTAACGCCCTTTGCGTATTTAGTAAGATTAAACATTACTAAGTTCGATTATGAAACTGCCGTCAGGACTCGGCAAGTACATGAACAATCTTTAAACATTATCACAGTAATAGGTTGTTCATTATCGCTTCTTGGTATATGCGGTATATTCATTACAGCTGCAAAATTTCTGTCATGGTGACAAAAACCAACTTCCAAGGTACTTCTACAACTGCAATCGCTTTAGAAATGACAATCCTTTGCTTTGTCAGCACGGAGGAATACTCAATATTCCAAATAAGTTTATACCCGATTGTGTAGTTATTCGAGCTTTTCTTTACTATTCTGAATTGCTACAGTTTCTTTGGATGATAGTTATAGCATATCTACAGTTTAAAAAATATGTTCAAATATTTGGTGCCATCCGACCAACTAGATTCTTAATTAAATCGACCGCCTTTTATTAGGGCTTGCCGCTTATGCCAGTGATTTTTGTTTTTGTGCTATATCATAATTCCTTTGATAAAGGCGCCATTTGTTACCCATCTGGGTACGGCCTTTATTTCGACATAATATTACCTATTATTATTATTGTAATTGCTAATTTTATAGTTTCTTGCCTAATTATTGATAACTTTTTACAACATGCCAATTCATCTATCCGCAACACGGAAAACCGTCTCGAAATATACCAGATACGATTATTGATTATCTTATTTTTCTTATTGCGACTCACATGGTTTTTCGGTTTCTTATCCACAATAAAAGCTGGAATTATCTCTTCGTATTTCTTCTGCCTCACTTGTACACTTCAAGGGTTCGTTATATTTTTATATTGTATTATCCTTGACCCAGTTACACGACAAATGTGGGAACAATAATTTAACACACTTTGATCAATCGACAAAAGTGTTCTTCAGAGTATAATAAGTTTTAAAGTCACTAGTCAAATATCTTAATCGATACACACTCTAATTAATTGTATCTAGTTAGGCGAATTTCAAAGTCAAAAAAAAAAAAAATCAATAAATCAATTGTTTAATTTTTGTATATTTTATTATTTATAATCTTTTTTTATTAAATTTTTATTTTGTTTATATCGTATATTTTCAGTTTTTTGCATTTACCTTTATATGTTTTATTTATTAAGAAAGACGAGCATACCGAACGTTCAACAAAACTAACTTCCAAAATCATACTCATACTTAACAAAGTTTTTCATCTTCTATTGTAGATATACATACATATGTACATACATAAAAGCATGATAAAAAAATATGTAAATAGATTTCTACTGCACAATGGATTAATTCAAAGTTGAAAATTGTGTTTAATTGAAGTAAATTCTGGCATTTAACGTACAATGGACCCACGTGGCATCAATTCAAATAAATTGATGAAAATATTTTTCGAATACAGACACGAATAAACACCAACCATAATAAAAAGTTTTGTTTACCTCTTATTGGCAGACAACAACTCAGATATTTGCAAGTTAGCGAGGAAATTGTACTGAATTTCGATTGTAATAAATATTTTTATATTTGTCATATTGATGGGCCACTGTTTGACGTGAGCCTATTTGTGTAACAAAAGTAGACGTGATTATTATATTAATATTAATTTTTATACCCTACCCAATGGGTAGAAGGGTATTATAACATTGTGGCAATTGAAAATGTATATATAGCAGGCAGAAGGAAGCATCTCCGACCCCATAAAGTATATATATTCTTGAACAGCTGCAACAGCCGAGACGATATAGCCGTATAAACACCTAGATCTCAGAGATTATAAGATATAGATAGTATGTTTTATTGTTGCACGCAGATCAAGATTTTTTCCACGCCCCCTTCCACCCCCGTAAATCGAAAAGAACGAATTCCAAGCGTCATTTTAAATCTAGAACGTTGAAATTTGGAACGCACAATACTAATCACCATCTAATGATCTTTAGTTACAATCAGATAAAAAAACACAGAAGTTAGTAAAGAATTACTTTTATAAGGCGTAACCAGGTACAGCTGCACCTAGTTATTTGCCGCCTAGCTAATAATTTCGAGCAAAGAAAATTTCGGTATATTTTTCGCATATTTTTTAGTATACTTTTCAGTATACTTTTAAAAAGTTGGGTGGCGGCTATCTCACAGTCGAGCAAACTCGACATTAACTTTCTTACTTGTTTTTATTTTCGTTTTAATGGATAATACTATGTATTTTAGCAAAAATCTTAGCTTAGGTGAAGTCTGCACTAATTTGGCTATAAATTTTGTTTCTTTTATGTCATAATTGATTTTTTACAATTGTTTGGTATTTTAAGCATTAATTTTCCGGATACAAATATTTCGTTAGTTTCTAAGTTAACTATTCAAAAGGTTTTATTAACATATTTTCATAGGTTGGTTGTAACTCTGGAATTTTTATGATATAGACTATTGCAGTTTAATTGTGAAGAACAGAGATATCAACAAGTTCCAACATTTCCTCAACCGACATAGAGGTTATGTTACCTTTTTGAATTATCATTTGACCTCTTCAATCTAAATCGCTTAAAATGAGGTTTTTTATTATATTAAGTTTTGCCCAATGAATAGCATATTTTATGTTAATTATTTCATTCATGAGTCTAACCTGTGTTTGTAGGCTTGTTGCTATTTCATTACCTAAAAAATTGTCCTTACTGAGTTTGCTAACATGTTTGAAGTAGAAGTTAAGTTATTGATTCTTCTCGGTAGTTGTTTATTTATAATTATTTGATCGTTAGTTAGTTAGTTAATTGTTAGTAATTATGTTATTGAAATTATTTTCTATCATCATTAAATCGTCGTGAACTGGGATTCCTGCAACATACTTCCAGGCAGACCCGATCCAATTGATTGATCTTGAATATCGGTCTTTAAAAGTAAGAGTACTTAATGCAGAAAGTGTTTGGACAAACACAGAGACCTGGTGGCAACGGCTATTGAGGTAACCACTGCGGACGGTGACCGGGAAGTTGTGATCGCCTCTGCATACTCCCCGGGCGATGTGGATAATGTATCCCCAGCAGAGGTCCAGCAGATGGTAGAATTCTGTCGTCGCAACAACAAGCCGCTCGTGATCGGCTGTGATGCTAATGCACATCACACGATCTGGGGGAGCAGCGACATCAACATACGTGGTGAGTCCCTCTTAGACTACTTATTGTATTGTCAATTAGATGAAGCTAACATAGGGTGCAAACCCACTTTTATTAATGCTATCAGGGAAGAGGTTTTAGATCTCACCCTAATCAACAACTCGATAGAGAGTGCGCTTGTTAACTGGCGGGTTGCAGACGAAGCCACTTTGTCAGACCATCAGCACATCTGCTTTGACCTTCCTAGCCAAGTCGAAATTCGCCTCTGTAGCTTTCAAAGCCAACTTCTTATTGGTCGGTCAGCAATCCTAAATCTATCAGTGAGATAGAACTCGCTGCCAATCTGCTCCAAGATGTGCTTATCTCATTCTTCGAAGACCAGTCAGTCCAGAAGTCCATAAAGGTCAATCGCAAAATTCCGTGGTTGAATGAGGAACTGGCTGTACTTAGAAGGAGGGTTAGAAGCCTATTAAATAAGGCTAAATCTAACCGTGCTAGTTGGGACGTCTATAGGGACGCTCTCTCCAGCTACAACAAAAGCATTAGACGAGCTATACGCGATACATGGCGCAGCTACTGTGGTAGCATAGAATCGTTGCCAGAGGCAGCGAGACTCCATAAAGTATTGGCCAAAGCGTCGTCTAATGGAATAGGGCTTCTTAAAAGAGCAGATGGCTCTTTCACTCAAGATCGCAGGGAAACACTTGAGCTTCTACTACAAGTCCACTTCCCGGGTTCTTTGGCGAATCCAGATCTCTCCAGTCGCTATGACGCCATTTTGTCACCGGACTCACGCAGATTCAGCCTATCTGGATCCATCTTCGACCCTGAAAAGGTCAAATGGGATGTAGATTCTTTCGCTCCTTTCGAAGCCCCAAAAGGTGACAAAATCTTCCCAGCCCTTATTCAAAACAGCATGGCTCATATTCTTGATCCACTGGTCGGCCTTCTTAGAGCTAGTTTTACTTGGGGATACATACCCAGCTCTTAGAGGAGAGTAAATGTGGTATTCATCCCCAAGCAAGGGAATCGTTCGCTTGACCAGCCTAAGTCCTATCGGCCGATCAGTCTTACTTCCTTTCTACTTAAGACGGCGGAAAGGCTGATAGATATGCACATTCGGTGCTCTCTGCAGATGTGGACACCTCTGCATCCCACGCAGTTTGCGTACATAGCCGACAGATCGATGGAGGTCGCTCTCCACAGGTTAGTGGGGAAAATTGAGAGAGCCGTCGAATCCAAGAACATTGCATGAGGTACTTTTGATAATACCGGCTACGGGTCCCTTAATCCGGTGGATTGAATCTATGCTCAAGCAGCGGATAATCACTACCACCTTGATCTCCACGACATGCATGCTTTAATGCAGTCAAAAGCTGTCTCCAGGGAGGGGTTATATCCCTACTGCTCTGGTCCCTTGTAATGGACGAACTACTAGTCTTACTCTCCGAGCAGGGCGTTGAAGCGATCGGTTATGCTGACTACATGGCTCTAATAGTGACCGGGAACTATGCCAGCACCGTGACAGAGTTGATGTAATCAGCTCTGAACACGGTAAGTAGATGGTGCGCAGATGTTGGTCTTAGCATCAATCCACAGATACCTATTATAGTTCCCTTCACTAGGCGCTATTCTATTGACATTGGTCAACTTTTTATCAGCGGCTCCCCTGTGGGTCTATCCCACAAAGTCATATATCTACGGGTAACCCTCGATAAAACACTAAATTGGAACTCCCATCTCAGCAACACTCTCATAAAGGCGTCCCATGCCATGTGGGCCTGCAGGAGATTCTTTGGTAGAATCTGGGGTCTTAAATCCTGCACCATCCGGTGGCTTTTTGCCATGATGGTCAGACCCATCTACACCTACGCTGCTATTGTGTAGTGGCCAAAGTTTATGCAGGTCACTGCCATCAGCAAATGCAATAAATTGCAGATATTATGACAAAGGAACTTTTCTTTGGTGCTAAATTCAGAACACTCATCCCGGACCGGAAGGACTGGGACACTGGCAACCCGATCAGCGACCCCTACGGTATTCACTGGTATACCGACGGGTCAATGACTGATCAGGGGGTTGGAGGTGGGATCTTTGGACCCAATTGCAAAACCTCAATTGCTATGGGCAAATGGCCCACAGTCTTCCAATCGGAGGTTCATGCCATCGAGTTCTGCTGCCGTCTAATCCTTGAGAAGGGGATTAGAGGAGTGAACATCTACATCTTCTCTGACAGTCAAGACGCCATCTTAGCCCTCTTCTCCAAAAGAGTAAGCTCTCGACTGGTAGCCGATTGCTGTAACTGCCTCCAAAGACTGTCTATTACTAACAACGTCACCCTTCTATGGGTACCTGAACACTCTGGTATCCAGGGCAATGCCGGTTCGTCAGCCACTTTTCCGGCCCTGAGCCCTTCTGTGACCATCTCAGCTATTGTGAAAACCTGGGCTGTTAGGTTGACTGATCGCTACTGGTCTGTCCAACCAGGGATGCGGCAATCCAAGGAGCTTATTAATCCCGACCGGAAAACTAGCTTACTTTCCAGGAGGGATCTTCACCTCCTCGTTGGCCACTTTAGTGGCCATCATACGGTGAACTATCACCTCACCAAAATGCGTCTGTCTTCCGATGCTAAGTGTAGACTCTGCAAAGAAGACGATGAGACAACCAAACACATTCTGTGCGACTGTCCAGCCTTGGTATGGACTAGGAGGAAACATCTGCACGTGGATACCGCAGGTCCCGGTTCATTAGGGAAGCAGAGCAGCTTTTGTCTAGCTAGGAAGAGCCTTATAGGCACAAAAGACCACCATGGTCGCAGTGCCTCGCCCCTTCTCTGCTGGGAGACTCCCTTTATCAATAATATAATTGTCTCCTACATTATCATTAGTGTCTATTAACTGAACATATTCGGTTAGAGACTGGTCAAAATTGTCCTGTTCTTCTTGGCTTGCTATAACTTTTTTGTATGTGGCCATATCTTGCTCATCTGTCTCTCTTTGCTCGTCCGTGTTTGAAGTCGTATGTGTCGGACATGTCTGAATATTAAAATTTCTCTGTCTTTTAGCTGCGTTGTTTTGTGTGATTGGCATAGGAGGTCTATTATTAACATCTATAGGGGGTGGTCTGCTCGTGTAGTGGCTGGGGTTTGGCAGCCGAAGGTCTGGGTGGTACATATGGCGGTATCGGAACCTGTCCAAATGGTTACCCATATTTGTGAAGCATGGCCTATATTGAAATTGTCCATTAAATGCGAATGGGGAAGGCTGTGGAGCCATTTTGAATGGAAGAATCTGTGGTCCCATATTTAAGAGGAGAAGCTGACTAGGTTGGAAATTAATGGGGATTTGATTTTGTCGCTGTATTGGTGGCGGTCGTTGAGGTAACTTGAGGGACTTGACAAAAAATTTATTGTTGTCCTTCGTTCGTTGCAAGATTAGACCTGAAGACTCATCAGAGGAGAACGACACAGGTAGAAACGAAAAACTTTATTCGTGATACCCGAATCACAACGTCGATGACCTAGACTACAAATTAGTGCCACAAATTAGTGCTACAAATTAGACTTACAATATATGTATATAAATAAAGAAGAGACACTTCTGAAATTAAACTCAGCCTGAAAAATCTGAAAAATCATAATTGAAGCGGTCGGACAAGCAGGTTCATCGACGCATATACGTATGTACATTATATCATATATGCACATAACACACATACCCACGTATATGAAGCAACGTAAAAATGCGTTCATTGTAGTCGTTTCTCCGCCGACTGAATTGATGCTCGAGTATGTCTGGCTTTTCTTAAATTTTCTAGGTACTTGCCTGCTCAAATATATGTACATGACATATTACTTGCAGAAAACATTTAGTTTATCTCCGTACTTAGCTAAGGTGGTCCTGCTGCGAGATATACGAAATTGTTATAAGTTCCGTTAGTCGATTTTTAGGTTGAAATGCCATCACTATCAAAAAATGCAAAGTATAATTTAGTTTATACATATATGTATACATATATGTCTTTATATATTGATGTTTATTCATTGCTATGGCAGACGATTTGCAGAATTACAAATGCCAATTGCAACAAGTAAGTTCAATAATTCAAAAATATATTTAGAATTACAGAATTTAATTTGTGAAAGACTGTACTTATGTGCACTCCGCGAAATTCTTATAGTATGTGAACATAAATATTTCGACATACTATCTATATATGTACATACATATACAAATATATATGTATATTTTTCGTAAATATTTAAAATATATTCAAAATTAGGTTCAAAAACGACAATATATAAAGTAAATTCAAAGCTGTGGTAATAGTGTATTGTAACATTGCAAACAATGCGTTGTCAATATGGGATCTATTCGCGTCATCAGTAATTGTATTCTCTAACATCTTTTTCCAATAACACAAATTAAGGTGCACATATTTACAAAAAGTACATTCAAATCAAAGTCTGCAGTTGTCTGTTCAGTTATTGTCTATAAAATTTGGATCTAGGTAGAAGCAGCTTTACAAACAGACCCATGCAATGAGGAACTTTTAAAACTAAAAGATGATCTGGAAGAAGTCATAAAACTTACTCGGGATTTGATAAAAACGCAATTAGAAGAACAACGGAAATCATCATACGTAGAACCAACTTCATCAAAAACTGCGTCGTCAAATTACTTTGACGAAATTGAAGCTGCTCTTTTAGAAGCTGAAAAATTGGTTACATCTGCCAAAATTTGGAAAATTGCCGACAAATGTCAAGCAAAATGGACAGAAGATGGCCAATATTACGATGCTACTATTGAAGGTATAACTGGTAAGGGTGAGGTCAGTGTAATATTTGATGCCTACCAAAACCGTTCCACGACTACCATCAATGAATTGCGAGAACGTACAACGCGCAATGAAGTATTCCCGTCAAATAAGTAAAAGCATTGTTACACTTTTAAAAGACTATATTAATTGTTAATATTTTAAAATTTTGCAGACGACATAGACCAAATCAAAAGGAATATTTAAAAAAACGTAAACAAAAGAAACAGCAACGTTTTAAAGACTTGGAAGAAGAGCGGGAGTCTGATAAAAATAAATGGCTTAATTTTACTACGAAAAATCAGAAAAAACCGGGCATGAAAGTAAACAGTATATTTGCTTCCCCCGACAACGTCAGTGGCAGAGTGGGTATTGGTACATGTGGAACAGCTGGAAAAGGTATGACTGATTTTACCATTGGTGAAAAATATCGAAAGGGTCTATAAATCAATAAAAAATAAGTGTAGTTTAAAAAAAAAAATGTTTTTTATTTTAGAAAAATAGTTTTATAGGGTGAAATCAGGTGTAGCGCTCCTGTTGCATTACCTAAAAATGTGTAGCAGGTATATTATATGCAAACAAAGTCGATTTTCTTATTTGTTTTTGGGAATTACAAGTTTTCATAGTAATAAAGTGGCCTCGCATAAATGTCATTATTTGATTTGTGCCGGTGCATACATAGTATGTATTACATACATTTATGTTATAAGCGAGCGTTTTCAAAAAGTATGAACGTAAGGTTCTGATTTTCGGAATATAAATAACATCCACAGATAAATTAATAGTTATTGAAGTTCTTGCTTTACATTCCTATACGTAGTAAGTTTCATCAGACTTAATTGTGGAAAGCAGATACATTGCTTTCGAAATGTTATTTTTTTATACCCACCTACCCAAAGTGTAAAAGGATGCAGCTGCACCTGATCGGCTGGTATGTCATTTAGTGACATAATAGTCGTGTTCAATAAGCAAATAAAGCAAACCAAAGGTAATTTTGGTATATTATTTAAAAATATATTTCGATATTTTATTATTTATATATATATTATTATAATTACAGTAGTATCTCGATTCTTGCACATGCTTTTTACCCAAAGGGTAAAAGGGTGCAGCTGCACCTGATCGACTGGTATGTCATTCAGTGACATAATAGTCGTGTTCAATAAGCAAATAAAACATAACAAATGTAATTTTGGTATATTATTTAAAAATATAATATTTCGATATTTTATTATTTATATATATATTATTATAATTACAGTAGTATCTCGATTCTTGCACATGCTTGATACTTGACACATCGATTCTTGCAACAAAGCAATTTTTTTCAATTACGTACTCTGTACTCCAGAGACTCAGAAGCAGTGTGGTGCTGAAAAAGCAAGTTTGCACAAAACAAACAAAAAAATTAAATTTTTTCAGTTCCACGTAAAATGTGTACCTAATTTTTTTGAATTGAAATATTAAACATAATAAACTTGAATGCTAAGCAGATATGTACGTAAAATTGTATGGAATTGTAATAACTCGGTTCCTGCGACAACCTCGAAACGTGCACCGAACCTGGTTTTCATTACGTGCAAGAATCGACATACTACTGTAATTATATATATTTATTTATTCTTTAAAATTGGGTGGCGGGTATCTCACAGTCGAGCAAACTCGACTGTAGCTTTCTTACTTGTTTTTAGTATAATTTTTGAATGTGCAATAACTAAGTGAGGCATCTCAATAGTTCCACTAAATTCTTCAATTGCATTCTTGGCCATCTCAATCAGAATACTCAATCTCAATTAGAATACATATTAACTCCATATACAAAGTCATTTTATCCGAGCTGCTTAACCGTTTATCAATGCAGTTGCTTAGTATATTATAATCTGGAGATTGTTCACAAATCAATTCTCTGTCAACTAACTGCAATGCAAGCAATAAGCTCTGATGGGCCTCAGCAATTGTTTTGTCATCTTTAGCAGATGATATATACATAGGCAGGTCGCGCACCGTAAATTTTTGAACAAACGACAGTTCTAGATACTCTAATGCTTTGGAATATTGTTTTTTTTTTTAGTCTCTGAGCTAAAAGAAGGTATGCATCAGTGAAATTCTCCAAAGATGTTAAGTATATTTTGCAGCCGGCTCACGGTTTTAGAATAAACTCCGCATAAGAAGGCAACCTTAGCACGCATAAACATGGTCTGCTTAGAAAATGTTCTTATTACAAATAGTACATTACAATATTATTATTTAAAAGCATACTCCTTGGTGTCCGGGACAAACTTGTACACTTTTCAGTAAGTTAAGTGTTTTAGATGGTAACATTCAGACTCCTGCCCCAGACTCAACTCAAAACTTCCTGTAAAGGAGCTGGAGTGTGTCGAATCAAGGCAGACCATATCTCAAGCATAAAATCAGGATTCATGCAGCATACATAATATATATTCAACACCAAAGGAAAATAGCTCAAGTTTTCAAAAACGTAACTCTGCGGCCTCATGCAGCAAGTGTACTGGCGACGATTTGGGTCAGACGTTAAAGCAGACATATATAAAACCAAAGGTTCAGGATTATAATAACAGAGTTTCATAAAATAGATTAGTTGCTGTCTTATATACTGTATATTCTCAACAACCTTAGTTTGCAGAAAGTTAAGCCGAAAAGTGACTTAATATTAATACTATCGACTTCGCAAGCCGAACGAAACATTTCTGAATCGACTACATAATTTAAAAGTTTTTTTTGATAGCCCAATTCCGTTAAAATTGTTACATTGCCGGGATTTTGTTGCTTAACTTTCTCAACACAGTAATGGGTAATTTGGAGCACATCTATGTTTTTCGAACAATTTCTTGAAAATAATCAGCATATTTACAACAGAATCGTATGATTTCCGGGCTCAATACGCTGTACAGACGACATGAGTTGTTTAAGTGCTGCCCCGCTCTTACACAATTTGCAACACCCCTTTAGGACGCAATGCTGCCACGTTATAAGACTCCAAGCTGATAACGCGATTAGAAGTTTCTAGTGAATGGTCCCAGTATAGTGCAGCCAACTGGAAATCCATTTTCTAAATCAGATATATGCTTACTTCGGAGAGCCGATGACCAAGTCTCTCAATGACCAAAAGTGATTCTTCAAATCTTATCTTTTGATATAATCGAACTATTGCCAAACAGGCATCAATATTTTTTCCACTGCTTTGGGCAATACACCCCTTCAGGGTATTGTGGAGTTGTAGATTGGCTGACTCATCTAAACTTGACGATAACTCGCACCATACTTTCAATAATAGTGCCGCGGCACATGTGTCGTAAGTTTCTATGGTCTTTGCGATGTATTCTAAAGACCATTTTAACTCGCCAGTCAAATAATAAAAAAAAGCTGAATAGTAGAAAGATTTAGAACTACTAACATTAACTCCGTCTCTGGGTAGAGTTTCTGATGCATGCAGAGAATCAAAATCTATTAGGTGAGAATGTTTATGAGCGTAAAGTTATCTTAGTTAATAAAGTTATCTTCAATAGTACAATATTAGACTTTTGTAGTCATTGGAATCCTTTTTGATGCTTATTATGTTGGTTTATTTATAAATTACAGCATTTAAGCTTTGATATATCGAAAGTATTGCGGTTCATTTTCTTTAACGTATTTCCTCACGAAACTGCATGAAACTTTTATAATAAGTCCGCGTTGCACGCCATAATCCAATGCAGCCTAAAAAGAGGGAAGCACTTGAGAAACTTTTACCTCAAATATCGACCATTTACTGGAATATTGTCACAACGATACATTATGCACTGTTGGAAGGTTTTCATTTCAGTAACACTGAATATTTCCATCTTAAGCGAAAATTGTGTTATCATTAACTGTAAACAATTTTTGATTTTGACTAAATCTTAATACACTACATTTATAAGTTTACACAGACGATTCACTTCAGACTTCCAAATATTAAGTGAAAAGTAACTCGTATATATGTATGTATTTACTTACATATAAACATACTTATAAATATATTATATATGTATGTTTACACACATATGTATGTACATACATATGTTTGTGAACATAAATTTTACATCCTTACATTTGCACTTCTTCACTTAACTACCAACCGCATTGCGTAGCAACTGTTATCTATCTAAAGTGGTAAAACAAATACCTTTGCCAATAGTTTGCCTATACCGTGTCCACCCATAGCTTTAGGAACTCCAGTGTGAATTATATTCATGATTCCATCGTTTATGACGTACTTCAGCTGGGCCACTCCTTCTTTGGTTTCAATAAAAAACCTATTGCTATCATGTTGTATGTAAAAAGTTGTACTCATGCATCTACGTTCAGCCAGCAGGATTGAATGAGGCTGGAACAAGTTTGTCTTTTGACAAACCCTTGAGTTTTGAGATCTGCGATAAAACATTCTAGGAGTCAACAGTTCGCGAGCTTTAATAATATAATTTCCACTGCCGTGGGTGACTACTCTTCGAATGAAATTCATGTTACCTATGAGAAAATTAGATATTAAGCATGTGAAAAATTTGTTGTATATGTATATTAATTTTAATAAATACGTAAAAGTTCTGAAGATGCTTTGTAGAATTGATCTAACGTAGGGATGTATCGATATATACATTGCTCTATCACTAACCATTTAATACATACATAGTTATAACATCGCATGCAACCGTTCAGGTATGATGGAATAAGTGTACTTATTCCACCATTCGTTCAGCCACACGCCTGTTGTATCGAACGCATTCGTATCCGAAAATTCTGTTGAGATTGAGTTCGGTCAGTGTCATAATTCGAACGTCCAAAATGTTTGCTGACTGTCTTGGACTGACCCAACAACACGCACACGTTGTTTGCGCTTTCTCCCTTCAATGTGTTAATGAATACACGTAGTTACATGTGCATATACTAAATGCCAAAATACGATTGGACGTATTGAGCAGTTGGCAGTTTGTATGCATTGCCATGCCTTTAACTTTTATATTGTGTCATTATGGAAAATTGGGCGTCTTCTTCTTTTTATTTCTTGGCGACTGTCGTGTTTTCGCTTTGGTTTCACTTAGCAGTGCTGTCGGTACCGCTATTTTCCTGTGAAATCTTGATTTTTTGGCTTGGATTTTGGAAAAATTAATGACTTGTTGCGCGTGTCCGAAAACAACGAAATTTACAAGACACGCAATAATATTTTACAGTTAAGGTCTTGGGCAATCAAACCAAGTAGCAACGGGCGTTTTGTGTGAGAAATGGATGCTCTTGTGAGTGAATCGATACAAGTCAACCAGTGTAATAAGCATGACCAGGACCAAAAACCACTTCGCGGCGATCGTACTGGAGACTGAAAGTGGAGAGGGAATGTTGTGTGTTTTGTGTGTTACCGCGAGCCTCGAGCCCGAGTGCCGGACCCTTGTGCACGCTTATGGTTATCCAGTGTAAAACGGTTGTTTTCTGTGCTAGTTCAGATCTCGAGCAGTGATTGCTTGTGCATATCTTGCTTCTTTATTGAACTATAAAACAAACTATTGATTTCACAAAGGAAAGGTTTTAACTGAAATTCTGGTTAAATCTAGCTTTATCCACAATAAAATAAATTTTAAAAAAATTCTTATGAAGGTAACAAACACCTCTTTATTTTTATAATTATTTGTTATCTTTATAATTATTTAATCAAAGGAAGAGCAGCAGCCGAACGAAGTCGAAGAAAACAAAAACGGGAAGGTCATCCAACAATAACAATAAAAGCATACGTACATATGTATGTTTATATGAAACCGAAGGACAGAAGAGAAGAACTTGAGAAGTCAACGAGAATCAATACAAAATGGGTGATATCTTCCAGCTGTATACTCTTGCTTGCAATTTTCAAGTTTTTAATGCCAAAACAATATATGGCAACAAGGAAGAGCGTAAAGTATTCAAGAATTAAATTGAGACATTGTGAAGTCAAGGAACAGCTACATTTTAAGTGTACATGCGTATGTTAGAGCTTAAAAGTAGATATTAAATAATCAAAAATTATAATAATTATTGGGTATCAAAATTGATTTTTGACATCGTACCGCCAAAGAATCCAACCTGTGTTCTACCGAACAACGAATAGCGGAACTCTCCTGTGAACCACTTGATCAATGACCGCACAAATTGTGTTATTAAGTGAAAATTTCATATTCGTATGAAACAACAAAAAATCATTTAAATGTTATGTTATTATGTGTTATACAACAACACACTTTTAAATGTATATGTATGTATATTATAAATATTTGAAGCAATTAAAAAAATTCGTCTCTCAAATTTGACGAGCGGTGTTCGAGCCGCATACATTCGATCAACGCTCCGCAAGTCAACCAATTTTGATGACCTTGGGTAAAAGTGCAAATGAGACAATCATAATAACAATTCTAATAACATCATGCATTGAGAAAATTAACAGAAATGTTGATTCTAAACCGGATCGAGCAGCTTTAGTCTGTGAATTGCAGAATTCCAAAGTGCCAGTTTTGTTTTGGTCTTGGTCGCTCTACTTCGGAACTGTTTCGCCAAGTGGTCATCTGGAAGCTTTGGAATTAAACTGCGATGGGCACGTTCTTGCTCAGGCTACAAACCTGATTTCAATGATAAAATATAAATTAATAAAGAGTACTTCTTAAATAGCAGCTACCGTATGGGAAGACACACAAATGCTATCACTGCTCGCGGTACGAGCTGACACGCAAAGCACAACTATTGTATTTCTCCCTGCTTTCTTTCGAACAAAAGCAAGTCGTTTCCTACTTTGGACCGTAATGGTAAAATTTTATTGCGAGCCTTGTAAATTTTGTTGTTTGCTCTAAAGGTAAAAATCATGCCCACTGCTGGAATAAAATATGTATGTATGTACTTCGTATCTATGTTTATGGTCATTCAGCAAACATTCGACATTCTGGCAAGACGACTTGTTCATCAAATAAAGAAGCAGTCCTACACCTCAGCTATTTCAGCTTGTTAGAAACTTATTTTTATACCCGCCTAACCAAAGGGTAGAAGGGTATTATGGCTTTGTGCCGACCGAAAATGTATGTAACAGGCAGAAGGAAGCGTCTCCGACCCCATAAAGTATATATATTCTTGATCAGCGTCAACAGCCGAGACGATATAGCCATGTCCGTCTGATCACCGTCAGATCAAGTTTGTTTTTGATTTTGGCCACGCCCCTTTCCGCCCATGCAAATTAAAAAAAACTGAATTTCAAGCGTCGTTTTACCTAATGATCCCGTCGTCGTTTTACCTGATGATCACCATCCTAATGATCTCTGCGAATTTGGTTACAATCGGATAAAACACACAGAAGTTATTAAGAGATTACTTTTATAAGGCGTTACCAGGTGCAACTGCTAGTGCTGCCTAGTTAGTTGCTATGACACTCCGCGACATAATAATGGTGTTCAATAAACCAAGTAAAGTGCCGCCAAGTTAATATTAACAAAGAAAATGTTAATATATTATTTTGGTATAATTTTAGTATATTTTTTTTAGTATTTTTCAGTATATTTTTGAAAAATACAATATTTTGATGGTAAAATTGGGTGGCGGGTATCTCACAGTCGAGCAAACTCGACTGTAGCTTTCTTACTTGTTATAAGTATGTTTTCGTGTCGTAGTTGATGGGGAAGAATCTCTTGAGTGTTCAACTTGCGCAGGCGTGCCCCAAGGTGGATGATCCTGCAATGTAGTCACTCAACGCACTGGAGTATAGCGGAACTATAAAAAGACAACGGGCTAATAGTTCCTTATGCTGACGATATTGCTGTTCCTTCAGGAAGCGAAAGCATTCTCGGGGCGACAGAAATCCTTCGGACGCTTTGAAAACTAGGCGCTGATGTGGAATTAGGTATCAACAGCAGCAAGAGGGCCAATGTCACAATTGTTGAAGCACAACTATGCGTGGCTTAGTGGTCTCGCACAATAGCTTTTAGTGTCATTCTCGACAGGAGATTAACATTCAAAACGCAAAACACCAAAAAGATGGAAAGATGCTCTATTAACTAAATATATATATGTATATATAATATATAATAACTTAAACCTCAACAACATTTTAGGCAGCTTGATTAGGTTGCTTTTAGGAGGGGGTGAGCTCATAAAACACTTAACAACTGTGGATAATTTAATTTAATTTAATTTGCTAGAAAAAAAATATTTTAATTACAAATGTGATCTTGTGGAAAGATCAGGGGGGTGATATTGTTCGGCGTTACACTCAAAACATTCAATGACGATCATACGGCGCAAGCACACAGAAGTTTTTAGAATGCTAAAAGACTTAGCTTTGCTGAATACTGCTCTTTGAGAATAATATGATTGAATAATACATACATATGTGGTACATACATATATATACATTTTCCGTCAAACAGAGAAATCTTGGTCACTGACCGTATAATAATTGACACCTTTTTAATTATACATATGTATTCCTAACGACTTAAGGTAATGTCCTGAGTTTACCATAACTAAGGAATATCTTCATGATTCTCTAGCTATGATATATTCTTTAGTGATTTGTTGACTAAGTGGGCTTGATATCTGTAATTTTCAAGAAATGTTTTTTGAATGGAATTCGGGGATACAAACATTTTTCTGATTAATTATATTAGAATGCACTTTAATATACAGTATTAAGTCGTTTGCTATTATACAGATTTGGTTTTAAAAAAGTAAAGTACTTATAAAAGTAAATATACATATACATATACAGGTGTATCGACTTAGAATAACATCATTATACATGAGAAAAGCTTTGAGTCACTGCTGCTAACATCAGTTAGTTCCGTGCCGTCTTCGTGTTTTGAGCTACTTGCTTGTGATATAACTCCCTCTCGCTCGAGTACACATCAAATATGGATGAAAATCAAATGTGGAAAGGGTTTTTTAACAAAATAAATGAGCTAAAAATGAACCCTCCGACGGAGCACGAGTACCAGTAAGTATTTACCTACATATGTATGTTTATATATTTTGTACAATTTTGGCTGTATATGAACATATGTTTATATTAAGCATGAATCACTTTTTTTTTTTTTTTATTCATATACATATATAACAAATCCGGTTTGCTTGACAATTAAAAAGTTCCATTACTAAGCAAAGAACATATAGAGACCGCATACCGCAGAAAATAGCACTGTGCTCACTTTGTTTACAAAACTCGAAACAGAAAATACTGGCAATTCAGGCACAATTCAAAGATCGACATTGGAACGGTGAGCACAAGCATATTTCTGTGCTGTTTCGTAAATGTGTGTTATGCGTGGAGAGGCCGAAATATGAATGTATATATATGCGACAGTATTGAAGTTTTTGAAATATTGTCCATCGGATTAATTTTGATTTTTGAAATTGAGTAGGGTAGGCTTTTCTTTGATTCTATATACATATTGTGCTGTCACTAAAAACTCAGAAATTGTAGGCTAGAACATCGCCTTTGCGGATTACACGAATTTATTTTTTTATTCTAATGGACTAGCCGTTATGTCGTTCTAAACGGATTCGTTCGTCTGATTCGATTTATGTTGTTGACGTCTTGGTTGATTATGCTTTTGGTTAGTTGTTTTACGTTTGTATTTGTGCTGGGATTGAACCTGTTAAATTTTTGAATATCATGTTATGATGATGTTAGGCTAAACCTAATGATTTAAAAATAAAAAACTAACTGCTTTTGTCTGAACGTGCGTTACATGCAAAAGGCGACAAGTGCGACCCCATAAAAGATCGGATCAATATAATTATGAATGATATTTAAGAAATAGTAAATCAAAAGTCATGTTTACCATTGTACAGTTTGAAAAAGTATGTTATTTTTATAATTAATGCCTGCCGTATTACTTGATCTTTGTTTTTAAAAATAGAGCACGAATTATGAATTTTTATAATATAAAGGTAATTGTTCGATTGCTCCAACTCACTCAGATTTCATTTCACTTTATTTTGTATGGATTAAGCTTGATTTATCCAGAATTTAGATAAAATATTTATTTTTTATTTTAATGTTTAAACGTATTTTGTTGTTGTCTTCGCAAAATTTCGTAGGTGCGGCGAAGGTGAGGCACATATCTGGGTAGTCACAATTGATAGCTACAATTGGGGAGAAGCATATTTTGCGGACTAAAAAGTGGCAGTTATTAAAGTATTGCTTTTGATACATTGAAAATAACAACTCTTTTTGAAACACAAATTATTACGACAACCAATTTCGGGATAGAAGAATATAAGTTATTAAAGAATTACTTTTATAATAAAGTGCACCTGTTCAGATGCTAAGTCACTAAGTGTCATAATAATGGTGTGCAACAAACCTAATAAAGTGTTACCATAATAATAATTTTGAACAAAAATAATTTCGGTTACTTTTTTTGTATATACATATAAATTATTTTTTTTTAGAATATTTTCCAGTATATTTTGGAAAATATAACAAATTGACTGTCACGTATCTCAGTAGCTTTCTTACTTGTTAAAATTGGGTACATTCACCACTCAAGAAATGCCAAATATCCCTTAATCAATTTCATTCATTTCTATTAAATTTTTATATTATGTGAAATAAAATAATCATAATAAATCAAAAACGTAAACACTTAACTAAGAGTCACTATAGGTATCAATACAGAATTGTAGAGTAAGACCTTGTGGTCTAGGCTGAGCGGAGAACCAGCGTTGATAAGCCAGTGTAAGTTGTTGGCTTTGAGTTTAAGATGAGTTTTTTTTGGCTTCAATGTGCCTGCGTCATGTGAGTCTTATGTCAAGGTGTACTCCTAGGTACGTTACCTCATCTGCTTTCGGGAGTTTTATGTTGTTCAACAAGAATGGTGGGCAATCTTGTCTGTTTAGCGTAAACGTCACGTGCTTGTGTTGCATCGCACTGCAAACTTTCTGTCATAGAGGTAAGACTTTAGAAGTTTGGCTGTTTTAACTTTAAACATTAGGCCGTCAAGCCAGACTCTGTCGAATGCTTGGGATACGTCTAAAAATACTGCTGTACAGTATTTTCGATTTTCAAATGCAGTTCGTATTTCCGTTGTTATTTGATTCACCTGTTCGTATTTCCGTTGTTATTCGATTCGATGGTCCTTACCTGGCTTTGGAATCATTATAATGATCGATCTCTTCCATCGTTGAGGAAAATAACCAAGTTTGGTGATGGCATTAATGATCTGGGTTATGTAGCGAACTGCAGGATGTAGCAGCTCGATGATAATTTTTGGTGTTATAAGGTCGCAGCCGGAGGATTTTTATATCCGCCTACCCAAAGGGTAGAAGGGTATTATGGCTTTGTGCAGACCGAAAATGTATGTAACAGGCAGAAGGAAGCATCTCCGACCCCATAAAGTATATATATTCTTGATCAGCGTCAACAGCCGAGACTATATAGCCATGTCTGTCTGTCCGTCCGTATGAACATCTAGATCTCAAAGACTATAAGAGATAGAGCAACAACTTTTTCGGGACAGTGTGTCTTATTGTTGCAGGCAGATCAAGTTTGTTTTATATTTTTGCCATGCCCCCTTCTGCCCCCGTAAATGGAAAACAACAAATTCCAAGCGTTATTTTAAGCCTAGAACGTTCAATTTTGGCACGCACAATAATCATCATCTCAATGATCACTAAAAATTTTTTACAATCTGCTGCACCTGGTTAGTTCCTTGTCACTCAGTGACATAATAGTGGTGTTCAATAAACGTAATAAAGTTTCGGCAATCTAATAATTCAATCAAAGAAAATTTTGGAATATTTTTAATATATTTTAGTATATTTTTGAAAAGTATATTTCGATGGGAAAATTGGGTGGTGGGTATCTCACAGTCGAGCAAACTCGACAGTAGCTTTCTTACTTGTTTTTTTTTACTTTTGGTGCCGTGTGCCGAATGCACCTGTCGATCTTCTATGAATATTGTGTTATTATTATCAATGAATAAGTATAGACATATTTTATTGTGAGTTTATATTTATAATAACAAATATGTTTCTAAAATATGTACATATGTATGTACATACACATATAACAGTTTTTTGATTTAAAATTACATTCTTATTTATATTTAGGATATTCTTTAATAACATCTGCGTTTTTTATCCGATTGTAACCAATGTTTCAGAGATCATTAAGATGGTGATTAGTATTGTGCGTACCATTTCTAGGTTTAAAATTCAATTCGCTCGTATTCGCATTCGCATTCGGACGTGTTTTTTTTTTTCTGTCAAACTAACATTTGTTATTTTACCCTTCCTGCGCCTTGTTATCAAAAATTTTGTTTGCAAACTAACAATACCTGTGCTATACGTCGGTGTGTTTAGTCACAGTGTAATAACATTTAATTATTTACAATTAATTGTGGTGTTTTAATAAACCAAAAAGCGTGAAAAAGCTAATACTCGTTTGTCCATTGGCCCAAACGAACTTGATGTCCCTGAACTGGTCAACAACTCGTCCATTCGCAGTAATCTAATGTCATTTACTTCTCCCACCCCTCGACACTCCTCAGCGTCAATGATTTCCGACAATGACATTGTTCCCATGGATGTCATTTGTTCTGATCCCGTTTCAGTCTCGGTACCCGCAGTAGTTGTTAATGTTGCAGAAACTCAACACGATCAACATTCTGATGTAGCTAATGTTCTACTAGCTAGTACAGATGCTCCTATCTCGACATATGTTACAGTTGCTTAGAACACTATAGTAGGTTTCCCACCTATGAAACAAATTTTTGTTTCTAGGCTTGCCCCTAATACATCATCTGACGACATTAGGACCTTTATTCGGTCGAAAATTCAAGCATTATTAAAGGTGGAATAATTTAATTTCTCATATGAACTGGAAATCATATCTTTCAAACTAAGTGTTCCTGTCGAGCATTTTAGTAAAGTTTGCTCTAAAGACTTTTGGCAGGAATATTTAATTATTAAAGAGTATGTATATAAAAAGAAAAATCGGCCACCAATTTTACATCCAAATGTTACCACTAATTCCTCTAAGCCTCAAACTACATCTACTAGTTCAAAAAACTAACTTCTCCTCTCCTGCTTGGCTATCAAAATGTAAAAGGCCTTTGTAGTTAACTCAATAATGTTTATTTTAATTGCTTAAATTTTCCTTTTCATGTCATTGCCTTTACTGAAACTTGGTTAAGGCATGATATTCTGAATACTGAAATCTTTACTAACAAATTTTCTATCTATAAACGTGATCGTATGCGGCGTCGTGGTGGCGGTGTACTTATCGCTGTCGATGCTGATATCTCTTCTGGACACGTAGATTTATGTAGTGATTTAGATATCGAATTTGTAGCTGTAAAACTAATTTATTGTAGTTTTGGTATCTTTATCATCTGCTCTTATATACCTCCTGCCTCAGATAACTCTCTGTATTTATCCCATTTTTATGAAATCAATAGTATTTCTGAAATGCTTTCTGATCGTGATTTCTTAATAGTTCTTGGAGATTTTAATATTTCTGGAATTTCGTGGCTTTCGTCATGTGTGTCTAACGTAGTTAATCCCCCGTCAACTCATGTTGTTTTTGTTTGTTTGTTGATAGCCTTTTTGATATAGCTTTGTCTCAAACCAATTCTATACCAAATTTTCTAGGTAAAATGCTTGGTTTTGTTTTGAATCCCAATACCTGCACGGTGTCCAGATCAAATCCTATTTCCTCACCTGAGGATCCCTACCATCCTACTCTGGAGGTGTTGATTGACTTACCAACAAGTGTTTCAAATGCAGGTTTTTTACCGGAGAAGCGAGTTCGTTGTTTTCGGAAGACCGATTTTAAAAAACTTTCTTTGCTTCTTTCGCGTACTGACTGGTCCCAACTTTCTTCGTGTATTGACCTGGACAAGGCAGTTGAAATTTTTTATTCTACATTAAACTCTCTGTTTGATGCTTGTGTTCCCCTTGGTACTCCACAATTGTCTAATAGACCGTTATGGTTTACTAAAGAACTAACAAAGTTAAAGAATAAAAAATCAAAACGATATAAAACAAGTAAGAAAGCTACAGTCGAGTTTGCTCGACTGTGAGATACCCGCCACCCAATTTTACCATCAAAATATTATATTTATATAATAGTATAAAAATATACTGAAAAAATACTAAAAAAAATATACTAAAAATACCAAAGTAATATATCAAAATTTTCTTTGTTCGAAATTATTAGCTTGGCGGGACTTTAGTTGGTTTATTGAACACCATTATTATGTCGCGGAGTGTCATAGCAACTAGCTAGGTGCAGCTGCACGTGGTAACGCCTTATAAAAGTAATATCTTAATAACTTCTGTGTTTTTTATCCGATTGTAACCAAGAGATCATTAAGATGGTTATTAGTATTGTGCGTACCAAAATTGAACGTTCTAGGTTTAAAACGACGCTTGCAATTAAGTTTTTTTCAATTTGCATGGGCGGAAGGGGGCGTGGCCAAAATAAAAAATAAACTTGATCTGCGTGCAACAACAAGACATACTGTCCCGAAAAATTTGTTGCTCTATCCCTTATAGTCTCTGAGATCAAGGTGTTCATACGGACGGACAGATGGACATGGCTATATCGTCTCGGCTGTTGACGCTGATCAAGAATATATATACTTTATGGGGTCGGAGATGCTTCCTTCTGCCTGTTACATACATTTTCAGTCGGCACAAAGCCATAACAACCTTCTACCCTTTGGGTAGGCGGGTATAAAAATATAAGGATACAGGCTCTCTCTTATATTTTTCTCGCTACTCTGTTGCTTTGTCCGATTTCTCCACGCTAAATAATCTTTGCTACAAGGATTATTTGAGAAAGTGCAAACTAACGTTTCAGCATGACCCGAAACGCTTCTATTACTTCGTCAATTCGAAGCGGAAGACGTCAACACTTCCAACAACATTATTTTTTGATAAAAAAAGACAGCTTCTTATGATCGTGGGATTGCCGATCTGTTTGCTGATTTTTTTCAAATGACCTATTCCACATCAACTTTTTATAGAGCCCAGCCTTATCCGTATCAAGTAAACCAAGCGAATTGCATTTTTGGTCCCTTAAATACTGAAAGTTTACTCTTACGTGAACTTAAGTGATGTAAACCAGTTTTTTCTCCTGGCCCTGACGGAGTTCCTAATTGCATGCTTAGGTTCTATGCAGGGGGACTTTGTAAACCACTTTTAAAATTATTTGATTTGTCTATAGAGTTGTGCTCTTTCCCTAATCTTTGGAAAGAGTCTTGCATTATTCCTCTCTTGAAAAAAGGAATATAAATCCAACGTTCAGAATTATAGAGGTATCTCTAAGTTGTCTGCCATTTCCAAAGCATTTGAGAAACTAATAACTTCTCAACTGCAACACTGCTGTAAATCTATAATTTCACCCTACCAGCATGGGATTGTGAAATGTAGGTCTACTACCACTGACTTACTAGAATTCTCATCAATTGTTATTGAAGGGTTCCAATCAAAAATGCAAACGGATGTCATTTACACTGATTTCAGTAAGGCTTTTGATTCTGTCAACAATAGTCTCTTATTATAAAAGCTCAATCTTGGATCTTGGATTTCAACAGAACTTAATTTTGTGGATATCTTCATATCTTACGAGGGCGGTCCCAGAATTAGTCGGCCCTACCACTAAAACACAAACATTTTTAATTTTTTTTTTTTATTTTTCTACATAGCTTCCTTTTAGCTCAATACACTTTTCCTAGCGATGCTTAATAGCTTCTATACCTTTTTAAAAATAAGATTGGTGAAACTCCTCAAAATAGGCATTTACCTCTGACTCTACCTTTTCATTGTTAACAAAACTTTTTCCTCCAAGCCATTTTTTCAAATTTGGGAATAAGAAATAATCAGATGGGGCTAAATCTGGTGAATATGGGGCGTGAGGAAGCAATTCAAATTTTAATTCTTTAATTTTGGCTATTGCGATGGCAGAGGTGTGAACTGGCGCGTTATCGTGATGAAACAACACTTTCTTTTTCGCCAAATGAGGTCGTTTTTCCTAGATTTTGTCACTTAAACACTGCAATAGGTTCGCATAATATTCACCGTTGATTGTTTTCCCTTTTTTAAGATAATCAATTAGAATAATACCACGTGCGTCCCAGAAAACCGACGCCATGACCTTGCCAGCAGATGGAACTGTCTTTGCTTTCTTTGGTGCCGATTCTCCTCGTACAGTCCACTGTTTTGACTGTTCCTTTGTCTCAGGTGTGAAGTGATGGACCCATGATTCATCCATAGTTATAAATCGACGCAAAAATTCTGTTTGATTTTTACGAAACAAAGCCAAACACTTGATGGAAACATTCTCACGACTCTGTTTTTGTTCTATTGTTAGCAAACGCGGCACCCATCTTGCGCATAGCTTTTTCATAGCCAATTTTTCGGTCAATATGCGATGTACACCACTTTTTGAAATTCCCATACATTCAGCTAACTCACGAACTTTCAATCGTCGATCGTCCAATATCATTTTTTTAATTTGAGCCACCATTTGTGGAGTGGTCACCTCAATTGGTCGACTACTGCGATGTTCATCTTGACAGCTTCGACGACCTCGTTTAAACTCTGCCACCCAATATTTTATTGTTGAAAACGACGGAGAAGAATCCTTTAAAGTGGAATCCAACTCGGCTTTAATATTAGTTGGGCTAAGACCTTTCAAATAAAAGTATTGAATCACATAACGATGACCAATTTCGTCCATGCTTGAAAATTCATCGAGAGCGTTCTCTATTAAAAGCTATCAAAAATAAACTGTACAAGGTAATGAGACCAAACTTCACAGCTAAGCTTCTAATATTCGGTACTTCCCATTTTTAATATTTTTTGTGAACATTTTACAACACTTATATGTTAGGCCGACTAATTCTGGGACCGCCCTCGTACATGTAGAGTTCAAAGAGTATTTTACAAGAGCTCTGTGTCCAAGACTGTCCAAGTCACTTATGGTGTACCCCAAGGAAGTCATTGCTGTTTACATTATGTATAAATGATCTAACGTCCGTTATATCATACTCTCGCATACTTTTGTATGCAGATGATGTTGGGATTTGTCTGACTTTTAATGATCCCATATATTGCCTCAGATTGCAATCTGACCTTGATTGTTTTCAATCGTGGTGTGCTATAAATTTATTAAATCTTAATTACAATAAATGTAAACTTATGACATTTTTAGGGGTATTTTCCATTTAAATAATTATCATCTTAATGATACTCAACTTGAGCGAATAGAGTCAGTAATTGATTTAGGTATCCTTCTTGATTCAAAATTAAAGTTTGATAAGCATATTTTGTCTGCTTCTAATAAAGCCATGGGTGTCCTTGGATTTATTAAACGTTGGTCAAAGGAATTTAACGATCCCTATATTACTAAACACTTGTGGATCTAATATCTGGTTTCCCCAGTATAGGGTTCATCAAGATAGGCTTGAATCAGTGCAGAAACAATTTCTTCTTTTTGCTCTTCGTAGTCTTAGCTGGAATCCCACAATTAGATTACCTTCGTATCGTAGTAGCCTTTTATTACTAAACCTTCCTTCTCTTTCTGACCGTAGAACTATGTTAGGTGTAGAGTTTCTACATAGACAAATCATTGGCGAAATTGACTCCTTGCAGTTTGCAAGCCAGATTAGCTTTGCCGTTTCGGTTAGAACGACTAGAAATTTCCTTCCCCTCTCTCTTTCCCATTGTAGTACTAACTATGCCAGTCACAATCCTTTTCATATTTTATGTGTATATTATAATAAATTTTCTAATCTTGTTAATAATACTAACACTACCTTAAAAATAAAGACATTAATCCTACATACATTAGCTCGTATTTAAGAATATTTCTCATTATTAGTATTAGAAGTATTAGTATATTATTATTATTTTATTCTTTTTATTAATACTATTTGGTTTTTTTGTCTGTGTTAATTGTTCGCGACCTCCGTTCCCGCACGTTATGCGGTTGCCCCTCGGTCGGATGGGCGGGTGGTCGTGTCTGTCCGCGCGTTAACAAGCCCGAGCTTGGTGTTGCTGGGCCATTTGCCCAGCTGCCAGTTGCCCAGTTGCCGTTAGTACGTCAACGTCCAAGAAAAAAAAAAAATGACGCTTACAATTCGGTTTTTTCTATTTGATTGGACGAAGGGAGGCGTGGCCAAAATCTAAAATAAACTTGATCTGCGTGCAACAATACGACTCAGTACCCTGAAAAATTGGTTGCTCTATCTCTTATAGTCTCTGAGATCTGCGTGTTTATACGCACAGACGGTCATGGTTATATCGTCTAGGTAGTTGACGATGACTAAGAATATATACGTTGTGGGATCAGAGATACATCTTTCTGTCTGTTACATACTTTTTCGGTTGGCACAAAGTTATAATACCCTTCCACTCTTTGGGTACGCGGTATAAGAACTAGAAGGTTGGAGAAGATAATTCCTTCACATAAATTCATAATCTCTGGCTACAAAAAAATAAAAAGAATAAATTAAAATAAGAGTAGACGGTATTAAAACAATATTTCATAAGAAAACTAAAAAATTAATGACGTCTGCTATATGTATCACACAAAACATGGTAATACTTTATTTCATTTCCATTTTGTTTTATTTTCAGAATTCAGAATTCCGATGACGGTTTTTTTGAAAAGTTTGGATCATTATTGCGACAAAAATCACAAGTTGAAGAAAATGTGTTTAAGACTTCTCTGGCTCCATTTTGTGAAGCGGAAGATGATTTTGTTCAAAAAAATGATGATGGCTCTTTTACCGACAGTGGATTGGAAGCTAAAGATGATAATTACATTCAAGTTGAAGTCCATAGTATTCAAAGTGTTTCCCCAGCTGAAAACATCAGAGACGCTGTTTTTCACAGAGGGATTTGTATGAACGTAAGTTTTACATAAAGTATATGTGTTAGATAGGCTTGTATATCGGATATAATATTTCAAATAATTATCAAAAAATTAATTGTACAAACGATTTAAATTCCAGTAGATTTAAATTTTAAGGTCATGGATTTTAAAAAAATTATGACCATATGCGTTTGTCCGAATGTGCGTAACAGGCATGGGGTCTGCGACCCCATAAACTATATACAGTATAATGTGCTTAACTGCCTCAACACTTAACTGCACATTACAGATAACTGCCCAATCATACTTTTTTTGTACAACGAAAAGCTATTTTGTTTGAAAAGTATTAATTTAGTTGCATTGCATGAGGCAGTTTAGCACATTATACTGTATATTATTCAGCATCAACAGCCCACTCGATATAGTCCTGTTTGTCTGTCCGTCATGTTAAAGATAGAACGTTCAGTTTTGACTCAGTATTGTGCGTACAAAAACGTTTTTGGTTTGAAATAACGCTTCCAATTCGGCTTTTTTCGATTTGCGTGGGCGGAAGGGGCCGTGGCCAAAACTAACTTGATCTGCGTGCAACAATAAGATGGCTGACGACCCTGATCAACAATGTATATACTTTATGACGTCGCAGATGGCTCCTTCTGCCTGTTACGCACATTCGGACAAACGCAATTTGTCATGAAATTTTTTTTAAATCCATGACCTAAAAAATGTTGAATTATTCAGCCGGAAAGCTTTTCTACAATAGATTAGTTTTGAGCGCCGTCTTCTATATTGATATTTATATCCTGTGCTTATTAAAATGGGGAAATAATTGTAATAATTTTGGAGTACAATATATATGTATATGTGTATGCATGCTTATTTAATGAATACGTTTATTTGTGTAGATACATATATTGTGGAAAATGCACATATACAATAAAGAGTTTGTAAATGACGTGTTATAATATGTTTATACATTCTATTGTATTACATATTTATTAAAAGCAACTAAAAATAATTTGGGGATAATGATTTTTAGTTGTAAGGATAGGGTGTATTATAGTCGAGCTGACTTCATTACAGCATTTTTCATTGCTTGAACCAGCGTAGCTAATACATACTCGTATGTACATTAAAATCCAAAATATTGAACAAAAACTGAAGTCAACTTGTATAAAAACTGTACACGATTATGATGTGACTTATCGTTGTTATATTAACCATAACCTGACCTATAAACAAATGATTTTTTTCTAAAGAAACAACTAAGTTTCTTATATTTGTTTGTTTTAGAAAATACTTATCTATAAATTCAGTGTTATTGTACATATTTACCTTTTGTGAACAGCTTTTTTTACATACTTTATAATACTAAGCTTTTTTCTCTGTTCCAAAAATAAAACGTTCTCTCAAAGCACTCTGTAGTGGCACACAGCATTTGCTTATAGAAAATAAAAAAAAAGTAGAATGCTTCTCAAACGCATTTAAATCAGCTCACGGTCAACATTGCATTGACATTATTACGGAGCTGATCAATTGCTAATTGTTATCATTAAGAAGTTTATATTATATTCTCTTCAATCATTATGTGTACAAATATAACTTTGTTACGTAATCGAATCTTTAAATCCCAAACGAAAATATTTATTTTATATCGCGTTATTTTGAAAACTAATAGATTTTGAAATATTTAAAATTTGCACTGCGGCTTTCGTGTGGTCGAAATGAGTTTTTTATCACTACCGCGTAGTTTATCCACACAACGTGAACGAATTTCGTCAGAAAGAAGATTAACAACTTTATGTTTAAGTCGAACTGCTGATTATGAGACCTACCACACTCGTAAGGTGTTTTCAACAAACTCCTTAAGTGAAACCACAGAGAGACATAAACGAATTCTAAACAGAAACGGAAGTATATCAAGCCAGCATTTTCGTGGTGTCCATAGAAATTTAATGGAATCTCATTCGAAGGCAATTTGTCATTCAATGACTGTAAGTAATCAATCTTCGGAAAAATGGTTTTTTTACTCCACCCAATTGAGAATGTGTGTAATAGGCGAAAAGTGGCATCTCCGACCCCATAAAAATTCTTGACCAATGTCAACAGCCGAGAAATGTTTCCATGTCTTTCTGTCTGACTTCTTTTTGTGCGTATTTCTGTAAAAAAAATCTAGATTTCAGAAACTATAAGAGCAAGAGCAACCAAATTTGGTGATAATATGTATTTAGTAATATAGCCACTGCATCAAGTTTGTTTTAGAATTTGGCCACGCCCTTTCCCGCCTCCAAAAACAAATAACGAATTTTAAGCGTGTTTTTCAGGCTTTAGTATTAATATTCGTACACACAATCGTAATCGCTATATTAAAATTTTTCTTAGTTTAGTTGCGATCGGATAAAATACATTGAAGTTATTCAAGAAATACTTTTAGAGGGCGATATCAGGTGCAACTGCACCTGTCCAATAAACTTAATAAAATGCGATCAAGCTAATAATTTTGACAGTGGTATATTACGGTATACTTTTTGGTGTGTTTGCTTAGTATATTTTCATAAAATACTATATTTCGGACCTCGCTTTTAAGATTTGTTACATTCATTAAAAATGTGTGGCGCGTATTTCTTTTCACCTTTTTTCTTGTTTTAAGTATTTCCAAAAATCTTTGAAAAACAAGGTTGTGAAGAAATTAGATCTTATGAAATATTGCTTATATATTGGCTTATTGAATATTTGCTTATACAAATTAAAAAACTAACTTGAGTTTAAAAATTATAATTTTTGAGTCAAGCCCAACTTTTATGTTTTGTTAAATTATTAAAACTAACCTAAGCATCTGCTATATTCTAACATGAAGAAGACCCTTTATTGATTTCTCTGTCGGCGGTTCTGCTCCATTGTTACCATTGCTATGGTTGTTGATGTTGCCGTTTTTTGTTGCAGTTACTGTTTCTGCAACAATTACGTCTGTAATGCAGCGGACTCAGCGCATGTGTCTCTGATAAAGCACAGCATATGTAAGCTTATGCGTAGCAGGTGTACTTATATCTTTTTAGTTTGGTCTGTGCTTGAGGTGCCTCCGATGTCTTGCGTCTTTATCCATCTTGCAGGCGGCCCTTTTCGTCATCGACAATAAAATTCCTGAGAGAGAGAAACTAGCTGTTTGTAAAAGTACAATTGCAAATATGCAGCTTCTCTAATTTCCTCGTGTTATCGATGTTTATTTCGTTCCACATTTGTAATGATACTTCTTCTTTTTTTATTTTGAACCACCGACATCGTCGTCGCCAATCCTTATAGTAGATAGTTTCCCCTCAGGTCGACTTCTTCATGGTCGATTTTTATGGTGACATTGTTTTTCTGTATGTTTGCATTCGGACGTGTTTTTTTGCTTTCAATTTAACATTTCTGTTTTCATCCTTCCTGTGCACTTAAATAAAAAGATTTTTACAAATTAATAATACCTGTGCTAAACTTCGGTGTATTTTGTCACACACTTTTAATATTCAAACTATAGAGGTACTTTCAAGTTGTCTGCTATTCCCAAAGCATTTGAAAAATTGGCACACAGATGTAAATTTGTAATTTCACCTTACCATCATGGTTTTGTAAAATGTAGGTATACTACCATTATCTAATTGGAATTTTCACCAATTCTTATTGAAAGATTTCAATCTAAAATGCAATCGGATGACATTTACCCGGATTTCAGTGAGGCTTTTAAATCCGTCAACCGTAGTCTTTTATTATATATTCACAATCTTTTTGGATTTACACAACATTTTGGGTCCGTTGCGGTTTACATTATTCATAAATGATCTTCCGTCGGTTATATCTTACTCTACCATTCGTATGTATACTGATGAAGTTAAGCTATGTTTAACTTTTAAGGAGTTTAACTTTTAGTCTCAGATTGCAATCTGATATTGATTGTTTTCAATCGTGGTGTGCTATAAATTTATTAAATCTAAGCTTATATCATTTTTTAGGGGCATTCCCCATATAAACAATTTTCATTTTAATGCGATATAACTTGAGCAAATAGGGTCAGTAATTGTTTCAGGTATGCTTCTTGATTATATATAAATTTATTACGCGTTAATCAAAGAAATTTAACGATCCCTACATAACAAAACATTTTCATATTTCATTAGTTCTTCCTATTGCCTTCGTATTGTAATAGACTTTTATTTCTAAACTTTCCTTTTCTTTCTGTGTTTCCATATAGACTAATTAGTGGTGAAAGTTAGATTAGTTTTGATGTTCCGGTCACCCTGATAAAATTTTCTTCAGGTTGCTGGGCCCGCAGCGACAAAGACAGAGCCGAAACATTTGCCTTACATCTCTGGGACGTCTTTCAGCCGAAACCTGCAGCAAATGCTTATGTCCTTCTGCAAATCCACTCCGAAACGGAATCTACGCCAACTTCATTTCGGCCGAACAAGATTACAAAAGTCATTAGGGAGCTAAAACCAAAAAAAGGTGACCTAATAACTACAACAATTATATAATTCAATGGAATCATAAGTCTCTGCTACTAACCAAGTAAATGGAAAAAATCAATTATAATAATGATACCGAAGCCTGGAAAAGACCACAAGATTCCATCATCTTACAGACCAATTAGTTTATTATCATGCCTGTCCAAACTATTCGAAAAAAGCCTTCTAACGAGCATAATACCATATATGGAAGCTCACAACATTAACTAACCCCATCAATTTGGCTTCAGAGAAAAACACAGAACTATCGCGCAAGTTAACAAAATAACATCAGAGATTCGCACAGCCTTCGAGCTTAGAGAATACTGAAGCGCGATATTCCTCGGTGTATCTCAAGCATTCGACCGCGTCTTTCTCAAAGGTCTTATGCATAAAATTAAAACACACTTGCCTGGGTACACTCATAAACTCCTTGAATCTTACCTCTGCAACAGAGCCTTCGCAGTGAGGTGCAACACAACAATATCCGATAACTACTCTATCGAAGCTGGAGTTCCACAACGCAGTAACCCAACTCGCCAACCACCTCATGGTAGTCGAGAAGTGGCTATCTGACTGCCGTATTAAAATAAACGAACAAAAGTGCAAACATATAACGTTTACTCTTATCAGACAAATTTTCCTTTCGCTCTGCTCGACAGACGTCTAATATGGGGTAGACATATCCAATGTAAGAATCTACACCTTAAACTGAAAGCCAGAAGCCTCCACTGGATTATAAACGCCTGATCACCCTTGTGTCTGGACTACAAGGTCCTACTCTACAACTCCACTCTTAAGCCAATCTGGATGTATGGCTCCCAGCTTTGGGGGAACGCGAGCAGATCCAACATAGACATCATACAGCGCGCTCAATCAAAGATCCTGCGAACTATCAATGAGGCACCATGGTATATTCGAAACCAAAGCATCCACAGGTACCTCGGCATTCTCGCAGTAAAAGATGAAATAGACAAGCAAAAAGCGTCCTACAATGAAAAACTCAAATCCACTCAAATCCCCTCGCAAAGGTCTTGACTCAGGTTTCCAACCGAACCCGCCTGCAACGTACCGACCTTCCAACCCAGCCTTAATTTGTCAAGGCCATTTCTACTGTTCCAGTCTACATGACTGCTAGTTAGGTTAAAGTATAAGATTTGGGCAGAGCTCTTTGAAATGTTGATGTGGTATGGGTGCTTAAAAAAATCAGCAAAACCGATCAGCAATAGCACGATCATTGAAAGCAGTGTTATTTTCTAAAATAGTGTGTTTCGAAGTGTTGATGTAATCCGTTTGAAGTTGACGAATCAGAAAATAGTCGTCGATATTAGAATAGTAAGGAAAATATAATAAAGAGTCCATTTTTTAAAATTTGTATATATAGATTTGATTATTAATTCTTTAACTTTATTAGCTCTTTGTTAAACAATAACGGTATATTAGACAATTGTGGAGCACCAAGAGGAACACAAATATCGAACAGAGAGAGAAAAAAATTGCAAATTGGAATGCAAAACAAAAATCAATTTGAATATTTTATTCAAACAATTTGGTTTGGCATAGGTTTAGAAAAATTACAATTTCATAAAGGAAAATGGATACATATCGGACTCATATGACGATACCCAAAAGATTAAAAAAATATTAAAATCACTAAGAACTATTAAAAAATCCCGATCCATGTAGCTTAAATCATTTGAAAGCTTAAATCATTTGAATTCCATTATTCTTATTATACTTGAAATCTTTCAAGTTAATTGTTCTGCAGTACGTATTTATTGAGACTTTCCTTGTCCTCTATAATGTTTCTCAGAAATGTAAAGAATCCAATAATTAATAATAAACACTTAACTATTTGAATTCTTGTCAATTATGAATTCGGGGTCTTCAAATGCCAAACTGACGTAGTTTTCACTGTCGTCAGTAAATCATTTGCCTCGGTTAAAATAAGTAATTAAAAGGAACAAAAAGAAAGATAATGTTGAATTTGCTCGAATATGAGATAGCCGTTACCCATTTATAGAGAATGGAACAATAATTTAGAGCGACCAATATTCTAATTTTCAAAAATATTCTAGAAAACAAACTCAATATATTAAAAAAAATATATCGAAATTAATCGTGTTCAAAATTATTAGCTTGGTTGCACTTTATTTGGTTTATTGAACATCATTATTTTTTAACTGAGTGACATATCAACTGAACAAGTGCAGAATCTGATTTCGCCCTTAGAATTAATTTTTGAATAACTTCTGTGTTCCGATGTCAGGGATCATTAGTTTGATGATAACGATTGTACCAAGAGGGTACCAAGCGGGTTGCAATTCGTTTTTTTTCAATTTGCTGCGGATTTGGGGCGGATCACTGCAAAATGTTTTGAAATTTTGTCTCCAAATTTGGTAGCTCTAGCTATTACCACTAACCGTATAAGAGATAGACTGGGCTTTTCATGAGAGCCTATTTGGCCACACTATTTTATTGCGATGCTGCCCACGAACATGTTGGGTCGTAGGACGTTGCTGTCCACCGACAAATAACTGCATAAAACCGGTTTTGATTGCGACGGCGTATACCGCACACGTTTGATGTTAGTCGAAGCCCTAGTATGTATGTGTGATTATGTGTATATGCGTTTTGTACTGCTGCTGCGTTCTTGAATATGTTGGTGAATACACAAATGTTTATGCAAAATTCAATTGTATTGGGCTATACGCAAATTTTGTGTATTCGATTTGCAGCTAGCACCAATTGTTGTTTTTATTTTGGTTTCTTGTCTTGTGCCCTCCCCTTACCATTGTTTTCTTCGACATCGTATTGTGACGAATTGTGTTCTGCTGCTGGTAGTGATTTTGTTGATTTGATTTTTTACTCTTGCTGGCGTGTGCCGACTGCACCTGTCGATCTTGTTTGAATATTGTGTTATTATTATCAATTGATAAGTATAGACATATTATATTTAAATTTCAGCATATTTTATTCCGAGTTTATACTTGCACATATATTCATATATAATAACTCGGAATAAAATATGCTGAAATTTAAATATAATATGTCCATACTAACTATTTGCTAACAATATCAAGTTATGTCAAAATATTCAAAGACAGGTGTAATCGGCGCAAGCCACAGAAATAAAACAACATCGACTCAACAAGTGCAGCACCACCAGCAGCAGCACAAATTACGTCATGTCAAAAAGACAATCACATCAGTCAAACGATGTTGAAAAGAACATGGGCAAGGGGAGGGAGACACCACAAGGCGTACGACAATAGCGCTCGGCAGCCGACAAGAAACGAAAATAACAAAAACAATTGGTGTCAGTTGCAAAGAAGTCGCCCAAATATCCTAATGAGACTTGAAAATATCAAAATTAAAGCAATCGAATACACAAAATTTGTCTACAGCCCAACACATTTGCATTTTGCCATATATGTGAATTCACCAATACATTCAAAGGTGCAAGCATTGCCCAGCGTTTCAAATTTTAGCTGTTATTTATAATGTATTAAAGCACTTCATTGTTTTTTAAATCACATGGTATTTTCTTATAACTTTATAAAACTAAAAATACTCAGTTTTCCAACGTCACAGCTTATTTTGCAACAAATTGTCCTTCAAAAGTTGAAGGTATACATTTTTATCCATTGTTCCTTTGATGAACACTAGGTTTCCGATACCGGAAGATGCTGTACAGGCCCAGACCATTACACTACCGCCTCCATGCTTTACTGTAGGTTCCAATTGCTAATTTTGAAGTTCCGCTTTTCATCGGACCCAAGTATATTAAATTTGGACTCGTCTGCAAAAATTACCTCATTGCAGAATGATATTGGACGAGTTACGTGCTCCTTGGCATATTTAAGTCTGCACTACTGGTTCTTCGGGCTTATGAATGGCTTTCTGCGACTTACTAGGCCGTTAAAGTTATGTTCTCGCAATATACGGCGGACAGTTTCCACGAAACATTTCTTCCCCATCTCCCTCTCAACCTCAGCTGTCAACTTTGGAGCCGATAACTTCGGGTTGACTTTTATTTTCCGAAGGATTTGTCTCTCCTCATGAGGGTTAAAAGTTTTGTTTGGAGCATTTCAACCCTTATCTGCAACTCTATTTTCCCGGACGAACTGCTGGATCATGTACTGATCCGTACTGGGACTGAGGTTGACCATCTTAGCAATATTTCGTTGTGTTTTTACATTTTTGAAATGGGTAAGAACCAATTCCATCTGCTCGACTGTCGTGCGTGGACTCATTTTTGTGATTCACCGTTAACTGTATTTATCAGTGTGACAAAAAACTTTTAACTTCAAATTAAATTAGGAGATTATGTGTAGAATAAGATATAATAAAAAAAAAGGTTGTTTCGAAATCACCTTTCACATATTAAATGTACATAAAGTATTTGCACGAAATAAGCTGTGACGTTGAAAAACTGAGTATTTTTAGTTTTATCAAGTTATAAGAAAATACCAAGTGATTTAAAAAACAATGAAATGCTTTAATACATTATAAAATACCAATTAACTAAATTGCACTTAAATTTTTTTGATATCTTTAATACTTTTTCGGCAAAAACGCATTTGAATTTCCATTGTACCCTTGCACGAAATGCCAATTATTGTTATTGTTGGATGACCTTCGTTTGGCTGTTGCTATTGTTTTTGTTGACGTTGACGTTTTGGCTGCTGGTGGTGCGTTTGTGGTGTGGTTTTTTATTTCCTTGTGCTTGCGCCGATTACACCTGTTTAATAACAATAAAAGTTGCTGAAATTTAAATATAATATGTCCATAGCAATGTTTTAAAATATTATCAATGTGCGTAACACTTAAACAGGTGTAACCGGCACAGGCACAAGGAAATAAAAAACCACATAAACAAACGCATCGCCAGCAGCCCAAAACGTCAACGTCAACCAAAACAATAGCAACAGCCGAGCGAAGGCAAAGAAAACAACTAGGGGAAGGTCATCTAAAAAGAACAACAAATGCATATGATACATGAAACCGAAGGAGAGAAGAGAACAACTTGAGAAGTCAATAAGAATCATTGACACATTGTGAAGTCAAACAAGTAAGAAAGCTACAGTCGAGTTTGCTCGACTGTGAGATACCCGCCACCCAATTTAACCATCAAAATATCATATTTATATAATAGTATAAAAATATACTGAAAAAATACTAAAAAAAAATATACTAAAAATACCAAAATAATATATCAAAATTTTCTTTGTTCGAAGTTATTAGCTTGGCGGCATTTTAGTTGGTTTATTGAACACCATTATTATGTCGCGGAGTGTCATAGCAACTAGCTAGGCAGCACTAGCAGTTGCACGTGGTAACGCCTTATAAAAGTAATTTCTTAATAACTTCCGATTGTAACCAAATTCGCAGAGATCATTAAGATGGTGATTAGTATTGTGCGTATCAAAATTGAACGTTCTAGGTTTTAAACGACGCTTGCAATTCAGTTTTTTTCAATTTGCATGGGCGGAAGGGGGCGTGGCCAAAATCAAAAACAAACTTGATCTGCGTGCAATAATAAGACATACTGTCGCGAAAAATGTGTTGCTCTATCTCTTATAGTCTCTGAGATCTAGGTGTTCATACGGACGGACAGACGGACATGGCTATGTCGTCTCGGCTGTTGACGCTGATCAAGAATATATATACTTTATGGGGTCGGAGATGCTTCCTTCTGCCTGTTACATATATTTTCGGTCGGCACAAAGCCATAATACCCTTCTACCCTTTGGGTAGGCGGGTATAAAAACCAAAAATATGAAAAGCTGTGAAATGTTCGCAAATTGCCGGCAGCTCTTCACACACAATCAATTTGCTCATATACATAAATTAACACATACATACTAGAGCTTCGACTAACATCAAACGTGTGCACGTTCGAATGCGGCGTACGCCGTCGCAACCAAAACCGTTTTTATGCAGTTATTTGTTGGTAGGCAGCAACGTCTGACGACCCAACATGTTCGTGGGCAGCATCGCAGTACTTTTATTTCGATGCTGCCCACCAATAGTCCTCATGAAAATAGCAGTCTACGTATTGATTGTATGGTTAGTGCTATTACTGTCTCTGAAATTTAGGTATTCTTACAGGCAGACAGGCTATATAGACTCGACTGTTGATGCTCACCAAGACTTTATGGGTCGCAGACGTAATAATATTGTTTTTTTTTTCATACTTTCTTTTAAGTTTAATATGTAGTTTGCTCGCTTTCGGACATGTTTTTTTTTTTTTGCTGTCAAACTAACATTTGTGATTTCACCCTTCCTGCGCCTTTTTATTAAAAATATTTATTGCAAAATAAAATAAAATAAGTAACAATACCTGTGCTAGACGTCGGTGTATTTTGTCACAGTATAATAGTATTTAATATTTTACAATAATTTTGGTGATTTAATATATCAACAATTATTGAGGCTTAATTTTCTGTTTGGGAGAGCTTCTAGTAAATTTGTGTTCTGCTTTGAACTGCTACAAAACATTGTTGGTGTATTATTATATATCGCGCTCTTTCCGCTCTCGTGCTCCTTGTGATCTCGTGTTGTGTTTTGTTGTTGGCCGTTTTGGTTATTCTTTCCTCTATTTTTGTCCCGCCCGCGATTGTGATTTCGTGCTTGCTGTTTTTCTGCAAGTAGATATCAGCGTACTAATAATTAATAATAATTAACAAAAATTGTATTCTTATTTCAATTTTTGGTTTCATTTAATTATACCCGCCTACCCAAAGGGTAGAAGGGTATTATGGCTTTGTGCCGACCGAAAATGTATGTAACAGGCAGAAGGAAGCATCTCCGACCCCATAAAGTATATATATTCTTGATCAGCGTCAACAGCCGAGACGATATAGCCATGTCCGTCTGTCCGTCCGTCCGTCTGTCCGTCTGTCCGTCCGTCCGTATGAACACCTAGATCTCAGAGACTATAAGAGATAGAGCAACAAATTTTTCGCGACAGTATGTCTTATTGTTGCACGCAGATCAAGTTTGTTTTTGATTTTGGCCACGCCCCCTCCCGCCCCCGTAAATCGAATAAAACCGAATTGCAAGCGTCGTTTTAAACCTAGAACGTTCAATTTTGGTACGCACAATATTTATCACCATCTTAATGATCTCTGCGAATTTGGTTACAATCGGATAAAAAACAAAGAAGTTATTAAGAAATTACTTTTATAAGGCGTTACCACGTGCAACTGCTAGTGCTGCCTAGCTAGTTGCTATGACACTCCGCGACATAATTATGGTGTTCAATAAACCAACTAAAGTGCCGCCAAGCTAATAACTTCGAACAAAGAAAATGTTGATATATTATTTTGGTATTTTTAGTATATTTTTTTTAGTATTTTTTCAGTATATTTTTGAAAAATATAATATTTTGATGGTAAAAGTGGGTGGCGGGTATCTCACAGTCGAGCAAACTCGACTGTAGCTTTCTTACTTGTTTTTAATTGCTTTAAAAACCTGCAGTATGTTTGTCTGCTATAATAAAAATGGGGTGTACCAGAAAGTGCAAAAATGGGTTTCGTTTGCTGCTGGCTCTGTGACAATGTTTCACATGAAAAATGTGCTGTTTTTACCGGCCGCATAGTCGACCTTATTGGCTCAAAATCTGGTTTAAGATGGACATGTGAGTCATGCAGGGATGTTGTGGGATTCATACGTCAGACGAAGCAAGGCTTTGGCGATCTATTCGCAGGTTTCAAAAAACTTGTGGATAGTTTCGCAACTTTGGACTTTGGGTTTAAGGGCATGAAGCTTTTAACCGATGCTCCAAAGCGTGAAAAAGCTAATACTCGTTTGTCCATTGGCCCAAACGAACTTGATGTCCCTGAACTGGTCAACAACTCGTCCATTCGCAGTAATCTAATGTCATTTACTTCTCCCACCTCTCGACACTCCTCAGCGTCAATGATTGCCAACAATGACATTGTTCCCATGGATGTCATTTGTTCTGATCCCGTTTCAGTCTCGGTACCCGCAGTAGTTGTTAATGTTGCAGAAACTCAACACGATCAACCTTCTGATGTAGCTAATGTTCTACTAGCTAGTACAGATGCTCCTATCTCGACATATGTACATATGATGGCAGTGACCTGCATAACCTTTGGCCACCAATAGCAGCGTAGGCCTGACCATCACGGCAAAAAGCTACCGGATGGTGTAGGATTTGAGACCCCAGATTCTACCAAAGAATCTCCTGCAGGACCACATGGCATGGGTCGCTTTAATGAGGGTGTTGCTGAGGTGGGAGTTCCAAATTAGTCTTTTATCAAGGGTTACCGATAGATATTTGACCTCGTTGGATAACTTCCACAGGGGAGCGTTGGATACCTCAACGGAGTAGCGCCTAGTGAAGTGAACTATAATATCTTTTTGTAGCTTGATGCTATTACCAACGTCTACGCACCATCTACTTATCGTGTTTATAGCTGATTGCATCAACTCTGTTGCGGTGCTGGCATAGTTCCCGGTCACTATTACAACCAGGTCGTCAGCATAGCCGATTGCTTCAACCAGAGTAGGGGGGATAGAACCCCTCCCTGAAGACAGCCTTTGACTGCATTAATACATGCAGTCTTGGAGTCAAAGGTGAAAGTGATTATCCGGTGTATGAGCAGTAGAGATGGACCCGTAGCCGGTATTATCAAAAGCACCTTCTATATCAAGAAAAAAACATAAAGCAATGGTCTTGGATTCGAAGGCTCTCTCAATTTTCCCTACTAATCTGTGGAGAACGACCTCCGTCAATCTACCGGCTATGTACGCAAACTGCGTGGGATGCAGATGTGTCGAGGCCTGCAGAGAGCACCGCATGTGCATATCTATCAATCTTTCCACCGTCTTAAGCAGAAAGGAAGTAATACTGATCGGCTGATAGAACATAGGCTGGCCAAGCGGACGATTCCCTTGCTTGGGAATGAATACCACATTTACTCTCCTCTAACAGTTGGGTATACATCCCCTTGGGAAACTCCGTTTCCTCCAGCAGTTTGACGTCAAGGGCGCTGATGGACCTGATGTGTTCAACAGGTCCCCTGACCAAATTAGCAGTTCTGTTATCCTCGCACACCAGAAGCAGCCACTTGTTTCGGGATTTATGTACAAGCCTCAAAACCTGGGCTAACATCTGGTGTGGAGTGCACCGTCTGGTGTGAAGTGCAACTGCTCCTTTGGGGGTTTTGATGAGTCAGCCGAAGTGAAGCCCAATTTCACGCTGCTTACCACTTGGCAGAAGAGTGGCTTCGTGGACTCCTTATGAGTCTTTTTGGACCTCTTTGAAGAGCTAGTGGGCTCGGCGATGGTATCGTCAGCGCGCGTCCGTTTTGCCTTGGTGTAAACGAGATGCACAGTGGCGATAGCAAGAGCTTCTCCTCGTTTCGAACCCTTCGCAAGTGCAGCTTTAAAAAACTTCTTCTCACGGCTCTTTAGTTTTACAAAGGCGTCCTTTGATTCCAGCCGCAGCAAGTGGATCTGAGAGCCTGCTTACGTGAGGCCTGACCTCTGAGAGGCCACGGAAGCATCATCAGCAAAGCTGATTCGGTCGCAATCAGCTTCCTCGTCGGAGGACAATACCTCGAAGGGTTGCTGCCGGACTGAACCGCTATTGGACGTAAGGTCAACACCAGCGAACCCTTGGTCCAAGGGAGTTCGTGGCCTATCCGGGTCCCCCAAATTAGCAGCCCACTGGCTGCAGTGCTGGTGTTGGGGTCAGCCATGAAGGCATCGCCCATGGATGAAGCTATCAAAAACGCATCAGACTTTTCCAAATTTTTAAATTGATTCCACGAGTAGGCGGGAAGGGAAGGCCACCCACGGCATAGCCCGCGTACCGTGGAAAATCTAATTGAAACTGGAGGGCGACTGGTATCCAGAGTCCGTATACTAGAGACCGGGCTATCCCCCGGCCATGTATCCATCAGCGTATGCTGTTCCGCCTTTAATTGGGGTGATTTATAGATTAACGATCTTCGCCCGACTACATTTAGTCAGCACCCCTATCAGAGACATGACCGATCTAGGGGCCTGCTTCCAGACGCCCTCGTGGAGAGTATTGCTGCACTTTCGACAGTAGGAGCAACGACGGCACGTGCCTCAGCTAATACTGGGATTACATGTTGATCCCCTTATTGCCTCTGACGGCTGACGGCCAAATATGCATATTAATATTTATTTTTTACCGTATAAATATGAAAGTACATACATAGATATATATAATATATATGTATTTACTTACATACCTATAATTTGCATTTATAATAATATATTTTGTATTATTAATCGTCCTGATAATTCTTAAACAATTTTGTGTATTTTTACTCTGCTACCTATAATAAGTTATCCTACCAATCTGACCACTTCACTTTGAGAATAGTAGTAGAATAGTAAGAGCCTACGCGGTTCTTCAAAATCCGTTTTCCGGTTATTCCTTGGTGTTTCGGTGGAACAACCGTATCAGACATACTCACTGCAAGGTCAATCAATTATAAGGATCTTCCTCGGTCTTTGCGGTAAAACAACCGGGTCAGACATACTCAATCGTAGGTCAATCAATGATAAAGATCTTCGGAAGAGGAGATGGGAGTGGATCGGTATAACATACGTGCACCCAGAAAAAATATTAAGTCAAACTTCCTATCCAGACAGTTTGGAATATCATTGAATTGAAATATTGCGACTGTGAATTGTTATAAATTAAGATATACATCCGAAAGGTCCAAACGCCTAGAATCATAAGCCAAAAGCCATGAGATTCAAGTGAAATTAAAATCGCCAAGAACTGCTAAGAAATCATTATCTTTAATTATGTTCATATCCTATGGTATAGCGCACGACGCTGAATACGATAAATTCAATGTTCCGGATGTTATGCTTTAACAAAGTTCCAGTTAAATTAATGTTATGAAAAGGAAAAGATGAACTGTTTAAGAAAGGGAAATTGATTATACAGCTAAGTCATCTTAAAATGTTATAGACAGCTGCATCGGATAGGTTAGTGACAAAGCATAAAATAACTTAGAAGCCTGCACTTCCCTGAAAATTTCGTTATAATCGGACAAAAAACACAGAATTTATTAAAGAATTACTTATAGAGTGCGAAATCAGGTGCAGTTTCACGTATTCAGTTGGTATGGCACTCAGTGACATAATAAAGATTTTCAATAAACCATATAAGGTGTATATTTTTTTGGTATATGATATATATTGTAATATATGTTTATTGTTGTATATTTATACCCGCCTACCCAAAGGGTAGAAGGGTATTATGGCTTTGTGCCGACCTAAAATGTATGTAACAGGCAGAAGGAAGCATCTCCGACCCCATAAAGTATATATATTCTTGATCAGCGTCAACAGCCGAGACGATATAGCCATGTCCGTCTGTCCGTCCGTATGAACACCTAGATCTCAGAGACTATAAGAGATAGAGCAACAAATTTTTCGCGACAGTATGTCTTATTGTTGCACGCAGATCAAGTTTGTTTTTGATTTTGGCCACGCCCCCTCCCGCCCCCGTAAATCGAATAAAACTGAATTGCGAGCGTCGTTATTAAGATATTACTTTTATAAGGCATTACCACGTGCAACTGCTAGTGCTGCCTAGTTAGTTGCTATGACACTCCGCGACATAATAATGGTGTTCAATAAACCAACTAAAATGCCGCCAAGCTAATAATTTCGAACAAAGAAAATTTTGATATATTAATATTTTAAGTATATTTTTTTAGTATTTTTTCAGTATATTTTTATACTATTATATAAATATAATATTTTGATGTTAAAATTGGGTGGCGGGTATCTCACAGTCGAGCAAACTCGACTATAGCTTTCTTACTTGTTTTAGTATAATTTACGAAAAATATAATATATCGTTCTTAATTTTTATTGCATTCAATGAAAATTGCTGGCAGGTATCTCACAGTCGAGCAAACTTGACAGAAGCTTTCTTGTTTCTTTTTTTAATTATACATTACTCTACGAAAATCAATGACATTCTTCAGTCAAATCTTGACTGTAGCCGCTCCGACTTACATTTATACTCGCCTACCCAAAGGGTATAAGAGTATTATAACTTTTTGCTAACCGAAAATGTATGTAACAGGCAGAAGGAAGCATCTCCGACCCCATAAAGTATATATATTCGTGATCAGCGTTAACAGCCGAGACGATATAGCCATGTCCGTCTGTCCGTCTGTCCGTCCGTATGAACACCTAGATATCAGAGACTATAAGAGATAGAGCAACACATTTTTCGCGACAGTATGTCTTATTATTGCACGCAGATCAAGTTTGTTTTTGATTTTGTCCACGCCCCCTTTCGCCGAGGCAAATCGAAAAAAACCGATTTGCAAGCGTCGTTTTAAACCTAGAACGTTCAATTTTGGTTAGTACAATACAATACAATACAATACCATCTTAATGATCTCTGGTTTGGTTACAATCGAATAAAAAACAGAAGTTATTAAGAAATTACTTTTATAAGGCGTAATCACGTGCAGCTCCACCTGGTTGCAATGTCACTCCGTGACATAATAATGGTGTTCAATAAACATAATAAAGTGCCGCGAAGCTAATATTTTCGAGCAAAGAAAATGTTGGTATATTTTTAGTATATTTTAAAGTATATTTTTCAGTATATTTTTGAAAAATATTATATTTCGATGGTAAAATTGGGTTGCGGATATCTCACAGTCGAGCAAACTCGACAGTAGATTTCTTGTTTATTATTAAAAAGGTACGTTTTTATATTTAATATACTAAGCTTATAAACTATGAAGCTTAACGAAAAATTTAATACATTTTTTTTCAGGTGGAAGATTTGTATGAAGAAATTTTATTTGAAATTTACAATAATATCGGTTGCGAGACAAACGAAATTTGTACAGAAAGCATGGTTGAGTTCGCTCAAGAAGTATTCAACATACCTATCACAACACATAATAAAATTGTAGAAATTGCAAAAAGTAAAGAGCCGCCCAAAATAAGATTGAATGTGGAAATCATAAAAGCTGAAAACTTACTGTCAAAAGATTCAAACGGTCTCTCGGATCCGTTTGTAACACTGTTCTTGGAATCTAATAGCTCTCATCGTTATAATTCATCCGTTAAAACATCAACTCTGAATCCAATTTGGGAGGAACATTTTTCATTGTAAGTTATTTTCTACTCTTTTAAATTAAATTTTAAATTCAAGGTTTAGTGTTAACAATATTTCTTAGAGCTTTCAAGAAGCTTATTAAAGTTTTGTGTGCACTTCAAGTCCTATAAAATATATATTCTTGATTAGCATAAGTAGGCGAGTCTATTAAACCATTTTCTTTTGTCTGTTTATACTTCTATTAGGCTTAAATGTGTAGATTCAACAGATTTTAATGTTGACCATTGGTACAAGAAAAAAGAGGTGTGCCAAAATCTGAAATTTTCAAGTGACTGTAGGGCATATTAATCACAAGTGCCGTGGAGACTGTTGCAGAGCTTGGTTGCAGCCTCGACTCTGGATCTTATCAATTTTTGCAACACATTTCTCATTGTGTAAAGTATGTAAAATGGTCGTGTATGTAAATGGTATGTAAAATTATTTGGGATACACTCACAACCCTGTATTTTCTTTACAATAAGGACTATTGTGATCTATTTATGTTAACTATCCACTGTCACGATCTTAATATAGGAGCAAGGTACTGAACCATTCACTGGTGTACTTCAAATTTTGTGATTTTATTGGCTCTGCAGGTTGCCCATGTTTGCCAGCATAAATGTGTTTGATTGTATGTCTTCACAGACTTCCTCCCATGTAAGCTCAATGTAAACATTTTATAAATTAGTGCCCTTCATGTATGACACGAAAAAAATCTGGACTATGCTTGTTTCTAGTTGGGACCACTCAAATAAAGGATGTGGGACGTATGAAAAAATCCATAAACTTCTATAATGACTGATTTGCATTTTCACTTGACTCAATTGCTAACAGGCTACGGATACTTTCGTTTCGTTTGGTTATTTCGTCTGGCTATGTCAAGAGCAGAATAACTAGATTTATTACTTGAAAAGAAATGACCGTTACCGTTGAGTGGGAGTCAAAAGCCAGAGGGACGTGCAGCGACGGGTTTTCATATTGGGTTGAGAGCGAGAGTTGGACGTTCAAAGAAAACAGATCGGTGACGTTGTTGTTGTATTCTGTGTTTTTTCGCGCCTTTGAGACCGAAAAAGGGATGGGAAGCGAAGGTCTACAAATCAGTTCTCTTGTTATTCCGAAACTTTTGTTTTTCTTGCTTATGCGAAATCAATGGAAAAACACCTAAGGAAAGGTGGAAGGAAACAAAATGGCTTAATAGGTGTATGCATTAAAATTTATGCTGCTTACAAGTTTTAGACTTAAAGGTCTTACCAATTGCGCTGTGATAGATAGTTCAGTCAGTCAGGTTTTTATTAAATTAAGTTAAATTCAGTAAGGAATAATAATATTTTAAAATTCGAGTTTCCTGATTTTTGGAAAACCCACGAAACACCAATGTGATTAATGTTTCAGTATTAGTTCATGTGGATTGATAATTTTGAAATAACGTTATTAGTAACAAGCAAAGACAACTCTGTGATGCACATTTGGTAAGTTCTATTCAGTTCATACCTGGTCCGCCAATGGTCAGTAAAATTTAGTGGTGGTGATTTTTTCATTTCACTTTTAAATATCTTTTTTTATTTTTCTTATTATTTTAGTATTTTTCATTTATGCCCTACCTACGCACCTATCTGTGATATGAGAGGTTTTAATAATTTTTGGTGGATTAGGTATTGTGAACGGGCAGCTGCGGGCTATTCTTTGTAGCGGCGATTGATAGTGACGTGGATGGTCCTACTATGTTTGATCCTTATTGTTATTGTTGCACTTGTTGGCTAGCTGGTAATTTGAATAGGGGTTTTCTAGGCACTTGTACTCTGGAAATTGTTCATTACTGATATGTATTATTTACTCCTGCACTTGTAGAAACAAGACGTCAGGACTCGAATGTCTATCCGAGAGTCGGGGTGCGATAAAAACGCTGCTCACCAAGAAGCCTAGGTCGAAAACTTTTAACTATGTGGGAATCCACGTTGCTTTATGTGCTTGATTCTTATCCTCATTAGTGTGTATCCTTGCTGTGTTGTGTCGTTTTTATGTATCCTCGTTCTAAATTTTCGTTGTTTTGTATTCTTACTCTGTAACGTCGATATCGTTTATCTTCGTGGCTTAGTATCCTCGATGTCTATGTATGTGTATTCTGGCGTTGTACCCCTTGCGTTGTATCCTTGTTCACATTATAACTCCTGTCGAAGTCTGACTGCGGTCTATTTTGGTTTGATATCTTTTAAAACTTGCGATATATCCGTGTACCCTTTCTTGTCTCCTTGCATTGTATTCATGTATCTTTTATTCTGGGTTTCTAGTATTCTTGCGTAGCTTCTGGTATCCTTGTTGTTATACTTGTGTCGAATCCTGGTATTATCCTTGATGTCGTATCTTGGTTGTCATTATTGATATCTTGTATCTTTGTGGTACCCTGGTCGTAGTTGTGCAGTGTTTCCTTGTATTGTGAATTTGGCTGGTTGTGTCCATTGGAAAACGCCAGTACCTGCTTTTGATTTCAAGCGTGCTGATGTGCTTGGCATTCCGTTATCTCTCCTGAATGAAGTTGATCCGAGGTTGTGTGTAGGCGTTCGGTAATCTACGTACATTCGGTTCTCTCCGGTCTTTTTATCTACTAGTAGTACTATGTATGCGCTAACCAGGCTGCGAGAACGCTTGATATGTCTTTATTTTAACCGCTTGTCCACTTGCGTATTGATGATCTTCAACACGGTATTATTCGGGATATTTGAGATGCGCTCTTGCATGTTGAATTGGTCTAGCAGTGAGCGCAAGAAGTTTTAGTGGTGGTGATTAGCCATACTGGTAAGAGAACGCTGAAGTACCATTCGTTTACCTCGTTTAGGTTCATTACCTAGAGTTGGTTAAGTTAGTGTGTAAGGATCCACAATACTGCAGAGCTGATAATTAGAATTTAAACTTTAAGAGAAAATATTGTTTTACCAAAAATTCCAATAAATAATGATATATTTTGTTTATACACTTTTAGACCAATTTCTGAATACCATCGCGAGGAAGTTCTAAATATTGAAGTATGGTAAGTACTATATTATAATTTACACATAAAATACGAAAATGATTATGACTGGCATAGTTAGTATTATAACTGGAAAAAGAAAGGGGAATTTTCTTCCCCTCTAGTCGTTTTGACCGGAACGGCAAAGCTAATCTGGCTTGTCAACTGCAAGGAGTCAATTTCGCCAATAATTAATCTATGTAGAAACACTACACCTAGCATAGTTCTACGGTCAGAAAGAGAAGGAAGGTTTAGTAATAAAAGTCAACTACGATACGAAGGCAATCTAATAGTGGGATTACAGCTAAGACTACGAAGAGCAAAAAGAAGAAACTGTTTCTGCACTGATTCAAGCCTATCTTGATGAACCCTATACTAGGGAAACCAGATATTAGATTTATACTCAAGAATAGGATGAACCAGTGAGATGAAGGACACCCATGGCTCTATTAGAAGCACACAAAATATGCTTATCAAACTTTAATTTTGAATCAAGAAGGATACCTTAATCAGTTACTGACTCTATTCGCTCAAGTTGTGTATGACTAAGATGATAATTATTTAAATGGGGAATGCACCTAAAAAATGTCATAAGTTTACATTTTTTGTAATTAAGATTTAATAAATTTATCAATCAAGGTCAGATTGCAATCTGAGGCTATATATGGGATCATTAAAAGTCAGACAAATCTTAACATCATCTGCATACATAAGTATGCGAGAGTATGATATAAATGACGGTAGACCATTTATGAATAATGTAAACAGCAATGGACCTAGATGACTTCCTTGGGGTGCACCAGAAGTGATTTGGACAGTCTTAGACACAAAGCCCTTTGAATTCTATATGAAAGATATGAAGATATCCACAAAATTAAGTTTTGTGGAAATCCAAGAAGATTGAGCTTATATAATGAGAGACTATGGAGACAGAATCAAAAGCTTTACTGAAATCAGAATCACAATCCCATGCTGGTAGGGTGAAATTATAGATTTACAGCAGTGTTGCAGTTGAGAAGTTATTAGTTTCTCAATTGCTTTGGGAAAAGCAGACAACTTAGAGATACGAGTACCTCAATAGTTTTGAACGTTAGATTTATTTCCCTTTTTCAAGAGAGGAATAATATAAAACTGTTTCCAAAAACTAGAGAAAGAACACAACTCTACAGACAATTTAAATAATTTTAAAAGTGGTTTACAAAGTCCCTCTGCACAGAACCTAAGCATGCAACTAGGAACTCCGTCAGGACCAGGAGAAAAAACTGGTTTACATGACTTAAGTTCCTGTGAGAGTAAACTTTCAGAAAGTAATGGACCAAACATGCAATTCGCTTAATTTACTTGATACGGATAAGACTGGGCTCTATAAAAAGTTGATGTGGAATAGGTCGTTTGAAAAATTCAGCAAACAGATCGGCAATGAAATGATCATCAAAAGCTATGTTTTTATCAAAAAATAATGTTGTTGGAAGTGTTGGCGTCTTCTTTAGTAAACCATAACGGTCTATTAGACAATTGTGGAGTACCAAGGGAAACACAAGCATCAAACAGATAGTTTAATGTAGAATAAAAATTTCAATTGCCTTATCCAGGTCAATACACGAAGAAAGTTGGGACCAGTCAGTTCGCGAAAGAAGCAAAGAAAGTTTTTTAAAATCGGTCTTCCGAAAACAACGAACTCGCTTCTCCCGTAAAACACCTGCATCCGAAACACTTGTTGATAAGTCAATCAACACCTCCAGAGTAGGGTGGTAGGGATCCTCAGGTGAGAAAATAGGATTTGATCTGGACACCATGCAGGTATTGGAATCCAAAACAAAAATCAGATCAAGCATTTTACCTAGAAAATTTGGTATAGAATTGGTTTGAGACGAAGCTATATCAAAAAGGCTATCAACAAACAAACAAAAACAACATGAGTTGACGGGGGATTAACTACGTTAAACACACATGATGAAAGCCACGAAATTCCAGAAATATTAAAATCTCCAAGAACTATTAAGAAATCACGATCAGAAAGCATTTCAGAAATACTATTGATTTCATAAAAATGGGATAAATACAGAGAGTTATCTGAGGCAGGAGGTATATAAGAGCAGATGATAAAGATACCAAAACTACAATAAATTAGTTTTACAGCTACAAATTCGATATCTAAATCACTACATAAATCTACGTGTCCAGAAAAGATATCAGCATCGACAGCGATAAGTACACCACCACCACGTCGCCGCATGCGATCACGTCTATACACTGAAAATTTGTTAGTAAAGATTTCAGTATTCAGAATATCATGCCTTAACCAAGTTTCAGTAAAGGCAATGACATGAAAAGGAAAATTTAAGCAATTAAAATAAACATTATTGAGTTAACTACAAAGGCCTTTTACATTTTGATAGCCAAGCAGGAGAGGAGAAGTTAGTTTTTTGAACTAGTAGATGTAGTTTGAGGCTTAGAGGAATTAGTGGTAACATTTGGACGTAAAATTGGTGTCCGATTTTTTTTTTTATTTATATACACTTTAATAATTAAGTATTCCGGCCAAAAGTCTTTACAACAAACTTTAATAAAATGCTCGACAGGAACACTTTTTTTGAAAGATGCGGTTTCCCGTTCATATGAGAAATTAAATTTTTCCACCTTTAATGATGCTTGCATTTTGGACCGAATAAAGGTCCTAATGTCATCAGATAACATATTAGGGGCAAGTCTAGAAACAAAAATTTGTTTCATAGGTGGGACACCTACTATAGTCTTCTGAGCAACTGTAACATTAGTCGAGATAGGAGCATCTGCACTAGCTGGTACAACGTTAGGTACATCAGAATGTTGATCATGTTGAGTTTCTGCAACATTAACAACTACTGCGGGTACCGAGACTGAAACGGGATCAGAATAAATGACATCCATGGGAACAATGTCATTGTCGGCAATCATTGTCGCTGAGGAGTGTGGAGGGGTGGGAGAAGTAAATGACATTAGATTACTTGGAACGGACGAGTTGTTGACCAGTTTAGGGACATCAAGTTCGTTTGGGCCAATGGACAAACGAGTATTAGCTATTTCACGCTTTGGAGCCTCGATTAAAAGCTTCATGCCCTTAAACACAAAGTCCAAAGTTGCGAAACTATCCCCATGTTTTTCGAAACCTGCGAATAGATTACCAAAGCCTTGCTTCGTCTGACGTATGAATCTCACAACATCCCTTTCGACATCCCTGCATGACTCACATGTCCATCTAAAACTAGATTTTGAGCCAATTAGATCGCCTATACGGCCGGTGAAGCCAGCACATTTTTCATGTGAATCATTGTCACAGAGCTAGCAGCAAACGAAACCAATTTTTGAACTTTCTGGTACACGCCATTTTTTATTATAGCAGACAAACATACGGCAGGTTTTTGATGCAAATAAAAATTTAATGAAACCAAAAATTGAAATAAGTATAAAATTTTTGTTAATACAGGGTATTAGGACGCTGATACCTACTTACAGAAAAAACAGCAAGCACGAAATCACAATTGCGGTCCGGACGAAAATAGAGGAAAGAATAACCAAAACGGCCGCGCGAGAGCGGAAAGAGCGCGATATGTAATAATACACCAACAATATTTTGTAGCAGTTCAGAACAGAACACAAATTTACTAGAAGCTCTAGCAAACAGAAAATTAAGCCTCAATAATTGTTGATATATTAAATCACCAAAATTATTGTAAAATATTAAATACTATTACACTGTGACAAAATACACCGACGTCTAGCACAGGTATTGATATTTATTTTATTTTATTTTGCAATAAATATTTTTAATAAAAAGGCGCAGGAAGGGTGAAATCACAAATGTTAGTTTGACAGCAAAAAAAAACACGTCCGAAAGCGAATGCGAAAGCGAGCGATCTATTAAACTTAAAAGAAAGTATGAAAAAAATCAATATTATAAAGTCTTGGTGAGCATCAACAGTCGAGTCGATATAGCCTGTCTGCCTGTATGAATACCTAAATTTCAGAGACAGTAATAGCTAGAGCTACCAAATTTGGAGACAAAATGGCAAAACATTTTGCAGTGATCCGCCCCCGCACATTGGATAAAACCGAATTGCAACCCGCTTGGTACCCTCTTGGTACAATCGTTATCATCATATTAATGATCCCTGACATCGGAACACAGAAGTTATTCAAAAATTAATTCTAAGGGCGAAATCAGATTCAGCTGCACTTGTTCAGTTGATATGTCACTCAGTTAAAAAATAATGATGTTCAATACCAAATAAAGTGCTACCAAGCTAATAATTTTGAACACGATTAATTTCGATATATTTTTATACCCGCCTACCCAAAGGGTAGAAGGGTATTATGGCTTTGTGCCGACCGAAAATGTATGTAACAGGCAGAAGTAAGCATCTCCTACCCCATAAAGTATATATATTCTTGATCAGCGTCAACAGCCGAGACGATATAGCCATGTCCGTCTGTCCGTCTGTCCGTCCGTATGAACACCTAGATCTCAGAGACTATAAGAGATAGAGCAACAAATTTTTCGCGACAGTATGTCTTATTGTTGCACGCAGATCAAGTTTGTTTTTGATTTTGGCCACGCCCCCTCCCGCCCCCGTAAATTGAATAAAACCGAATTGCAAGTGTCGTTTTAAACCTAGAACGTTCAATTTTAGTACAATACTAATCACCATGTTAATGATCTCTGCAAATTTGGTTACAATCGGATAAAAAACACAGAAGTTATTAAGATATTACTTTTATAAGGCGTTACCACGTGCAACTGCTAGTGCTGCCTAGCTAGTTGCTATGACACTCCGCGACATAATAATGGTGTTCAATAAGCCAACTAAAGTGCCGCCAAGCTAATAACTTCGAACAAAGAAAATTTTGATATTTTTTTTTTTTTTTTTTTTTTATACTTTGCTTTTATTTATTGAATCTTCTCATTTTTGAGACTAACAATAAGTGTATCAAATCTTATACTATAACCTAGCTAACAGTCATGTAGACTGGAACATTAGAAATGGCCCTGACAAATTATGGCTGGGTTGGAAGGTCGGTACGTTGCAGGCGGGATCGGTTGGAAACCCGAGTCAAGACCCTTGCGAGGGGATTTGGGTGGACAGAGAGTTTTTCATTATAGGACGCTTTTTGCTTGTCTATTTCATCTTTTACTGCGAAAATGCCGAGGTCCCTGTGGATGTTTTGGTTTCGAATATACCATGGTGCCCCAGTGATAGTTCGCAGGATCTTTGATTGAGCGCGCTGTATGATATCAATGTTGGTTCTGCTCGCGTTCCCCCAAAGCTGGGAGCCATACGTCCAGATTGGCTTAAGAGTGGAGTTATAGAGCAGGACCTTATAGTCCAGGCACAAGGGCGAGCGGGCGTTTATAATCCAGTGGAGGCTGCTGGCTTTCAGCTTTAGGTGTAATTTCTTGCATTCGATATGTCTACGCCATGTTAGACGTCTGTCGAGATGGATGCCGAGATACGTTACTTCGTTGACTTGGGGGATCTGCGTGCTATTCAGGTAGAGCGGAGGGCAAGTTTGCCTGTTAAGAGTAAACGTTATGTGTTTACACTTTTGTTCGTTTATTTTGATACGCCAGTCAGATAGCCACTTCTCGACTACCATGAGATGTTTGGCGAGTTGGGTTGATGCACGGACTGGGCATCTGGAGCGGCTAAGGATCGCAGTGTCGTCAGCAAAGGTGGATGTTGTTAGTCGGTCACTTGTGGGAATGTCCGCTGTGTAGAGGACGAATAGAGTTGGCCCAAGTGCGCTGCCTTGTGGGACTCCAGCTTCGATAGTGTAGTTGTCGGATATTGTTGTGTTGCACCTCACTGCGAAGGCTCTGTTGTAGAGGTAAGATTCAAGGAGTTTATGAGTGTACCCAGGCAAGTGTGTTTTAATTTTATGCATAAGACCTTTGAGCCAGACGCGGTCAAATGCTTGAGATACGTCGAGGAATATCGCGCTGCAGTATTCTCTAAGCTCGAAGGCTGTGCGAATCTCTGATGTTATTCTGTTAACTTGCTCGATAGTACCGTGTTTTTCTCTGAAGCCAAATTGATGGGCTGGGATAATGTTGTGAGCTTCCATATATGGTATTATGCGCGTTAGAAGGCATTTTTCGAAAAGTTTGGACAGGCATGATAATAAACTTATTGGTCTATAAGATGACGGGATCGTGTGATCTTTTCCAGGCTTCGGTATCATTATTATAATTGATTTTTTCCATTTACTTGGGTAGTAGCCGAGACTTATGATACCATTGAAGAGCTTACAGATGACCTCAACAGCACAGTACGGAAGTTCCATTATCATTTTTGTAGTTATTAGGTCCTGGCCTGGAGCCTTTTTTGGTTTTAGCTCCCTAATGATTTTTGTAATCTCGTTCGGCCGAAATGAAGTTGGCGTTAATTCCGTCTCGGAGTGAATTTGCGGAAGAACATGTGCATTTGCTGAGGGGTTCGGCTGGAAGACGCCTCTGAGATGTAAGGCAAATGTTTCGGCTCTGTCTTTGTCGCTGCGGGCCCAGCAACCTGAAGAATTTCTTATTGGGGTTACGGTTTCAGCCGGAGAGCTTAGATTTGGGTGAGCCCTCCACAAGGGATGCTTTGTACTAGTTGGCGATAGTTTTTCTATATATTTTAGTTGTGCGTTTTCAGCATCTTGCTTCAGAGCCCGGCTTAGTTTGCGGATGGCTTCATTAAGACGTTGCTTTGAGCATGGTGACCTGCTGGTTTGCCACGCCCGTCGCAGACGCCTTTTTTCCAGAATCAGCTGTTCAATTTGCAGGCTGGTTTTGAACGTCTTAATTTTCACATCCTTCCCTTTTGGTGTTGAGATCCTGGCTGCTGTGACGAGTACCTCTTCCAGCGCGGCGGTAGAGTAGTCGATGTCCGATTCGATGTTTAGTTGAGGAGTTAGCTCAATGTGGGAACTCACATACTTTCTATATTTCATCCAGTTGGTGTTGTGCGACGTCAGCCTATGGGGGTGGTCCGTGATTTCTGGGCTTTGAAGAAGGGTTAACAACAAGGGCGAGTGGTCGGATGAGAGATCCGACAGGGCCATGGCGCTTATAAGATCGCGTGGGATGTTTTTCGTCACCGCGAAATCAATTAGATCTGGGATCTTTCTGGGGTCTGCAGGCCAATATGTGGGGCTACCAGGAGAGACGTAGTCCAATTTATTGCTCACTTTTATAAGTGCGTTATACAGTTGCCTTCCCTTGGGGGTCACGAGGCGTGATCCCCAGTGCGTGTGTTTGGCATTGTAGTCTCCTGCAGCTATGAAGCGATCCCCCAGTGTGTTGTAGAAGTCCATGAATTGACCTTCAGAGATAGTAAATCGAGGTGGGCAGTAGACAGCGGCAATGCAAAGGTTGCCGTTTCCTGACTGCACATTTATGGACGTGGCTTGCAGGTAATTTGTTGCAAACCTTTGGTGAAAGTGGTGTTTGATGCGTTCTCTGATTAAGATGCCGGTTCCACCGTGGGCTTTCCCATCCGGATGATCTGTGCGGTAGAAGGTATAACCTCTTATATGGAAGTTATATCTCCCTGTGAGGTGCGTTTCAACCAGCAGCATGGCGTCGATGTGATTTATATTTAGGAATTGCGTTATTTCCAGGTTATGCCGTGAAATGCCGTTGGCATTCCACATAGATATACGTAGGTTAGACATTTATTATTTGGACTGTTGAGCTACAAGTAACTGAATCACCATGTTCTGATTCTGAACAAGGGTTTGCATAGTTGTTTTCATGAATGACATGAGTTCCATCATACTTTGTTGCATGGTATACATCATAGATTCCAAATTGCTTTGTGGCTGCATCGGGACCTGCTGAGTGTTTTCTGAGTGTGGCTGGAGTGGATTTTCCATGCCTGATCGTAGTGCTTCGGCGTATGAGAAGCCCTTAGTGGAATTTAGCGGACCGAATGATGATCTGGCTGCCTTGGCGAAAAATACGTCTGGCGTACTTTTTGAGTTATAATACGCATTTTGCGTATTTTGTTGACGCGTAGCTGTCGCTCGTTGCATGCGACTCTTCAGCTCCTTGTAGACCGCACAGCCTCTGTAGTTTGCCGTATGGTTTCCTCCACAGTTGCCACATTTTTTCTTTAAGGGGTCTTCTTTGTTTGCGGGGCAATTTACGGAGTTGTGGAAGTCTCCGCAGACTACGCAGACTGCCCGAAGTGTGCAGTATGTCTTTGTGTGTCCATACTCCTGGCAGTTTGTGCATTGAAGAGGGCCGATGCGTTTGTGTGGTTCTTCCACGGTGATCCTTCGATGCAATAAGAGCTGCAGCTTATAGATTGGGTGCACTTCGTTTTTCTTTAAGGCTTTGCTATCTGGTTCGAGCTCGACCTTGAAGAGTGGTTGCGGTTTTTTATTCCTGTTGATAATGTTGCTGACATTTTTGGCATAGAAGCCCTTGGCTTTAAGGGCTTCTTGAATTTCAGAGGGGGCGACGTCGGGTTCAATTCCTTTAAGTACAACTTGCAGTCCCTTGCTGCTTTTTAGTTGGTAGGTGTAGAAGTTCTTTTTTGTTTCCTCCAGGTACTTAGACACAGCTCGGAAGTGTTCTTCGGACTTCGCTTGAACTTTAGTTTCATGGATGTTCCCTTTAATAAGCGGAACAACATGAAAATTATCGTTCCCGACCAGCGCAACAATTTTGTTGACCAGGGCGTTAGAGCTTTTTTCCCTTATATAAATAGGTGGGGGCTTTGGTTTCTTTTGGGTCTCCTGCCCCAGCTCTGCTTGGTTGTTCTCCGCCTCTGCTAAGATGGAAAAACGGTTGTCATTGGAACTTCTAGTTTGGTCGTTGCTTTTGTTGATACGGTTGATCTTTGGTTTATTACCAACCGTGTTTACTGGACTAAGCTTACGCTTAATCTGAATGTAGCGATCCATACCGGTCTGTATAGCCGGGACCGCTTGTTGCTTATCGAAGCTTACGGTTTTTGTTGACATTGCAATTTGCTCTGCGGCCGTTGGCACCGAATTCGTAATATTGGTAGTTGGTTTTGTTGTTGGTGGCGCTTTTGCTGCGACTGCGGAAATTGTAGCGCTGCTTGTTGTTGGAGCTTCTTCCATAGAAGCCGGCGGTGGTGGGGTTGGGCATTGGTAGCTCCATGATGTAGGAGTTGGGGTGAGCAGAGTGGGTGAGCAAGAGCTCGCTCTCTTGCTGTCGACGGTCAGTAGAGCCGGGTTGCAATTTGTTGACTTGCTTTCTTCAACGATATCGCGTGTTGAGAAGTAAGAGTAACAAGCGTTTCTTGGATTAAGGGAGCTTCTACGCTCATTCTTTGGAACGCTGCTCATTTTTTGAGCTTATAACGCGTGGCACTTATTAAATTAAGTCAAATATACACTTGAACTATCATAACACCAGTTATAATTATATATATTTTTCTTTGGCGTTACTTCGCGCAAGACTACTAATTTCAAATTCGCTACTTTTTCTCCACTTTGATATACCGACAAAAGACGGAGAACACCGACCGACGATGCCTCGCACTAAAAAACGCGTCCAACTCGTACAGCGGTCATATACATATACAGATACGATATATTATTTTGGTATTTTTAGTATATTTTTTTTAGTATTTTTTCAGTGTATTTTTATACTGTTATATAAATATAATATTTTGATGGTAAAATTGGGTGGCGGGTATCTCACAGTCGAGCAAACTCGACTATAGCTTTCTTACTTGTTTTTTAATATATTGAGTTTGTTTTCTAGAATATTTTTGAAAATTAGAATATTGGTCGCTCTAAATTATTGTTCCATTCTCTATAAATGGGTAACGGCTATCTCATATTCGAGCAAATTCAACATTATCTTTCTTTTTGTTCCTTTTAATTACTTATTTTAACCGAGGCAAATGATTTACTGACGACAGTGAAAACTACGTCAGTTTGGCATTTGAAGACCCCGAATTCATAATTGACAAGAATTCAAATAGTTAAGTGTTTATTATTAATTATTGGATTCTTTACATTTCTGAGAAACATTATAGAGGACAAGGAAAGTCTCAATAAATACGTACTGCAGAACAATTAACTTGAAAGATTTCAAGTATAATAAGAATAATGGAATTCAAATGATTTAAGCTTTCAAATGATTTAAGCTACATGGATCGGGATTTTTTAATAGTTCTTAGTGATTTTAATATTTTTTTAATCTTATGGGTATCGTCATATGAGTCCGATATGTATCCATTTTCCTTTATGAAATTGTAATTTTTCTAAACCTATGCCAAACCAAATTGTTTGAATAAAATATTCAAATTGATTTTTGTTTTGGATTCCAATTTGCAATTTTTTTCTCTCTCTGTTCGATATTTGTGTTCCTCTTGGTGCTCCACAATTGTCTAATATACCGTTATTGTTTAACAAAGAGCTAATAAAGTTAAAGATTTAATAATCAAATCTATATATACAAATTTTAAAAAATGGACTCTTTATTATATTTTCCTTACTATTCTAATATCGACGACTATTTTCTGATTCGTCAACTTCAAACGGATTACATCAACACTTCGAAACACACTATTTTAGAAAATAACACTGCTTTCAATGATCGTGCTATTGCTGATCGGTTTTGCTGATTTTTTTAAGCACCCATACCACATCAACATTTCAAAGAGCTCTGCCCAAATCTTATACTTTAACCTAACTAGCAGTCATGTAGACTGGAACAGTAGAAATGGCCTTGACAAATTGAGGCTGGGTTGGAAGGTCGGTACGTTGCAGGCGGGTTCGGTTGGAAACCTGAGTCAAGACCTTTGCGAGGGGATTTGAGTGGATTTGAGTTTTTCATTGTAGGACGCTTTTTGCTTGTCTATTTCATCTTTTACTGCGAGAATGCCGAGGTACCTGTGGATGCTTTGGTTTCGAATATACCATGGTGCCTCATTGATAGTTCGCAGGATCTTTGATTGAGCGCGCTGTATGATGTCTATGTTGGATCTGCTCGCGTTCCCCCAAAGCTGGGAGCCATACATCCAGATTGGCTTAAGAGTGGAGTTGTAGAGTAGGACCTTGTAGTCCAGACACAAGGGTGATCAGGCGTTTATAATCCAGTGGAGGCTTCTGGCTTTCAGTTTAAGGTGTAGATTCTTACATTGGATATGTCTACCCCATGTTAGACGTCTGTCGAGCAGAGCGAAAGGAAAATTTGTCTGATAAGAGTAAACGTTATATGTTTGCACTTTTGTTCGTTTATTTTAATACGGCAATCAGATAGCCACTTCTCGACTACCATGAGGTGGTTGGCGAGTTGGGTTACTGCGTTGTGGAACTCCAGCTTCGATAGAGTAGTTGTCGGATATTGTTGTGTTGCACCTCACTGCGAAGGCTCTATTGTAGAGGTAAGATTCAAGGAGTTTATGAGTGTACCCAGGCAAGTGTGTTTTAATTTTATGCATAATACCTTTGAGAAAGACGCGGTCGAATGCTTGAGATACGCCGACGAATATCGCGCTTCAGTATTCTCTAAGCTCGAAGGCTGTGCGAATCTCTGATGTTATTTTGTTAACTTGCTCGATAGTTCTGTGTTTTTCTCTGAAGCCAAATTGATGGGGTTAGTTAATGTTGTGAGCTTCCATATATGGTATTATGCTCGTTAGAAGGCATTTTTCGAATAGTTTGGACAGGCATGATAATAAACTAATTGGTCTGTAAGATGATGGAATCTTGTGGTCTTTTCCAGGCTTCGGTATCATTATTATAATTGATTTTTTCCATTTACTTGGTTAGTAGCAGAGACTTATGATTCCATTGAATTATATAATTGTTGTAGTTATTAGGTCACCTTTTTTTGGTTTTAGCTCCCTAATGACTTTTGTAATCTTGTTCGGCCGAAATGAAGTTGGCGTAGATTCCGTTTCGGAGTGGATTTGCGGAAGAACATAAGCATTTGCTGCGGGTTTCGGCTGGAAGACGCCTCTGAGATGTAAGGCAAATGTTTCGGCTCTGTCTTTGTCACTGCGGGCCCAGCAACCTGAAGAATTTCTTATCGGGGTGACGGTTTCAGTCGGAGAGCTTATGCTTTGTGCATTTTCAGCATTTTGCTTCAGAGCCCGATTTAGTTTGCGGGTGGCTTCAGTAAGACGTTGCTTTGAGCATGGCGATGTGCTGGTTTGCCACGCCCGTCGTAGACACCTCTTTTTCAGAACCAGCTGTTCAATTTGCAGGCTGGTTTGTACATCTTAATTTCCACATCCTTCCGTTTTGGTGTTAAGATCCTGGCTGCTGTGACGAGTATTTCTTCCAGAGCGACGGTAGAACAGTCGATGTCCGCTTCGATAATTGAGGAATTAGTTCAATGTGTAAACTCACATACTTTCTGTATTTCATCCAGTTAGTGTTGTGGGACGTCAGCCTATAGGGGTGGTACGTAATTTCTGAGCTTTGAAGAAAGGTTAACAACAAAGGTGAGTGGTCGGGTCCGGTAGGGCCTTGGCGCTTATTAGATTGCATGGGATGTTTTTTGTCACCGCGAAATCAATTAGATCTGGGATCTTTCTGGGGTCTGCAGGCCAATATGTGGGGCTACCAGGAGAGACGTAGTCCAATTTATTGCTCACTTTTATAAGTGCGTTATACAGTTGCCTTCGTTTGGGGGTCACGAGGCGTGATCCCCAGTGCGTGTGTTTATCATTGTAGTCTCCTGCAGCTATGAAGCGATCCCCCAGTGTGTTGTATAAGTCCATGAATTGACCTTCAGAGATAGTAAATCGAGGTGGGCAGTAGACAGCGGCAATGCAAAAGTTGCCGTTTCCTGACTGCACATGGACGTGGCTTGCAGGTAATTTGTTGCAAACCTTTAGTGAAAGTGGTGTTTGATGCGTTCGCTGATTAAGATGTCGGGTCCGCCATGGGCTTTGCCATTCGGATGATCTGTGCGGTAGAAGGTATAACCTCTTATATGGAAGTTTTATCTCCCTGTAAGGTGAGTATCAGCATGGCGTCGATGTGATTTACATTTAGGAATTGCGTTATTTCAAGCTTAAGCCGTGAAATGCCGTTGGCATTCCACATGGATATACGTAGGTTAGACATTTATTATTTGGACTGTTGTGCTACAAGCAACTGAATCACTATGCCATGGTTCTGAACAAGGGTTTGCATAGTTGTTTTCATAAATGACATGAGTTCCATCATACTTTGTTGCATGGATGATGTTGTTGCAACTATGATGTTTAATAGTTTCCAGATTGCTTTGCGGCTACATCGGGACCTGCTGGGTGTTTTCTGAGTGTGGCTGGAGTGAATTTTCCATGCCTGTTCGTAGTACTTCGGCGTAGGAAAAGCCCTTAGTGGTATTTAGCCGACCGAATGATGATCTGATTGCCTTGGCGAAAAATACGTCTGGCTTACTTTTTGAGTTATAATACTCATTTTGCGTATTTTGTTGACGGGTAGCTGTCGATCGTTGCATGCGACTCTTCAACTCCTTGTAGACCGCACAGCCTCTGTAGTTTGCCGTATGGTTTCCTCCACAGTTGCCACATTTTTTATTTAAGGGGTCTTCTTTGTTTGCGGGGCAGTTTACGGAGTTGTGGAAGTCTCCGCAGACTACGCAGACTGCCCGAAGTGTGCAGTATGTCTTTGTGTGTCCATACTCCTGGCAGTTTGTGCATTGTTTGGTTGTTGCGTTTGTGTGGTTCTTCCACGGTGATCCTTCGATGCAGTAAGAGCTGCAGCTTGTATATTGGGTGCACTTTGTTTTTCTTTAAGGCTTTGCTATCTGTTTCGAGCTCGACCTTGAAAAGTGGTTGCGGTTTTTTGTTTCTGTTGATAATGTTGCTAACATTTTTGGCATAGAAGCGCTTGGCTTTAAGGGCTTCTTGAATCGCAGAGGGGGCGACGTCAGGTTGGATTTCTTTAAGTACAATTTGCAGTCCCTTGCTCCTTTTTAGTTGGTAGGTGTAGAAGTTCTTTTTTGTTTCCTCCAAGTACTCAGACACAGCTCGGAAGTGTTCTTCGTTTAAACTTTGGTTTCGTGGATGTTCCCTTTAATAAGCGGAACAAAATGGAAATTATCGTCCCCGACCAGCGCAACAATTTTGTTGACCAGGGCGTTTGAGCTTTTTTCCCTTATATAAATAGGTGGAGGTTTTGGTTTCTTTTGGGTCTCCTGCCCCAACTCTGCTTGGTTGTTCTTCGCCTCTGCTAAGATGGAAAAACGGTTATCATTGGAACTCCTAGCTTGGTCGTTGCTTTTGTTGGTACGGTTGATCTTTGGTTTATTACCAACCGTGTTCAGTTGACTAAGCTTACGCTTAATCTGGATGTAGCGACCCATACGGATCTGTATAGCCGGGACCGCTTCTTGCTTATCGAAGCTTACGGTTTTTGTTGCCATTGTATTTTGGTCTGCGGCTGTTGGCACCAAATTCGCGATATTGGTTGTTGGTTTAGTTGGTGGTGCTTTTGTTGTTGTTGGAGCTTCTTCCATCGAAGTCGGTGGTGGTGGGGTTTGGCTTTGGTAGCTCCATGATGTAGGAGTTGGGGTGAGCAAGAGCTCGCTCTCTTGCTGTTGACGGTCAGTAGAGCCGGGTTGCTCTTTGTTGACTTGCTTTCTTCATCGATATCGCGTGTTGAGAAGTAAGAGTAACAGGCGTTTCTTGCTTCTACGCTCATTCTTTGGATTGCTGCTCATCTTTCAAGCATTTTGCGCGTGGCACTTATTAATTTAAGTCAATTATGCACTTGTCTTAATCAGAACACTAGTTATGAATATACTTTTCTTTGGCGTTACTTCACGCAGGCTGCCTGTCAATTGTTATTCATGTAGTTTAGACTACTGATTTCAAATTCATTAATTTGTCTCCACTTTAGATTTGTTGTTAATAATAATAACAATAATGACAAAAGGAGTCTCCCAGCAGGGAAAGGGCGAGACACTGCGACCATGGTGGTCTTTAGTACCTATAAGGCTCTCCCTAGCTAGACAAAAGCTGCTCTGCTTCCCTAATGAAGCAGAGCAGATCTTTCGTCGAGGAACGCACAATATGCTCGGGAGCTGCGATATCCACGTACAGATGTTTCCTCCTAGCCCATACCAAGGCTGGACAGTCGCACAGAATGTGTCTGGTTGTCTCATTGCCTTCTTTGGAGAGTCTGCACTCAGCATCAGAAGACAGACGCATTTTAGTGAGGTGATAGTTCACCGTATGATGGCCACTAAGGTGGCCAACGAGAAGGTGAAGATCCCTCCTGGAAAGTAAGCTGGTTTTCCGGTCGACCACGGGATTGATAAGCTCCTTGGATTGCCGCATCCCTGGTTAGACAGACCAGTAGCGATCAGTCAACCTAACAGCCCATGTTTTCACAATAGCTGAGATGGTTGACCAACCCATGGAACAGAAGGGCTCAGGGCCGGAAAAAATGGCTGACGAACCGGCCCTCGCAAGTTCGTCCGCCAGCTCATTGGCCTGGATACCAGAGTGTCCGGGTACCCATAGAAGGGTGACGTTGTTAGTAATAGACAGTCTCTGGAGGCAGTTCCAGCAATCCGCCACCAGTCGAGAGCTTACTTAGAGAGGGCTAAGATGACGGAAGGATTAGACGGCAGCAGAACTCGATGACATGAACCTCAGATTAGAAGACTGTGGACCATTTGCCCATAGCGATTGAGGTTTTGCAATTGGGTCCAAAGATCCCACCTCCAACCCCCTGATCAGTCATTGACCCGTCGGTATACCAATGGATACCGTAGGGGTCGCTGATGGGGTTGCCAGTGTCCCCATCCTTCCGGTCCGGAATGAGGGTTCTGAATTTAGCACCAAAGAAAAGTTCCTTTGTCATAGTATCTGATCTAGGGCAGATATCTATGCCAGGAATGTCTTTGATCAGGCTAGCATGTCCTGATTCGGTAGCTTGAAGCCCTGATTGGAGCTTGATTCTAAGAAGGCTCATAGCAGCGTCTTCTTTAATTTGGATGTGCAGCGAAGTCAGATTCAGTATCGATTCCATTGCTGCGGTGGGACAGGTACGAAGTGCACCGGTCAGTGAGAGGCACAGCAGCCTTTGCAATTTATTGCATTTGCTGATGTAACCTTTGGCCACCACACAATAGCAGCATAGGTGACGATGGGTCTGACCATCATGGTAAAAAGCCACCACAGGATTTGAGACCCCAGATTCTACCAAAGAGTCTCCTGCAGGTCCACATGGCATGGGTCGCCTTTATGAGGGTGTTGCTGAGGTGGGAGTTCCAATTTAGTCTTTTATTGAGGGTTAACCCTAGATATTTACCTTCGTTGGATAGCCCCACAGGGGAGCTGCTGATGTAAAGTTAACCAATGTCAACGGAATAGCGCCTAGTGAAGGGAACTATAATAGCTTTTTGTAGATTGATGCTAAGACCAACATCTGCGCACCATCTACTTACCGTGTTCAGAGCTGATTGCATCAACTCTGTCACGGTGTTGGCATAGTTCCCGATCACTATTAGAGCCAGGTCGTCAGCATAGCCGATTGCTTCAACGCCCTGCTCGGAGAGTAAGACTAGTAGTTCGCCAACTACTAGGGACCAGAGTAGGGGGGATAGAACCCCTCCCTGGGGACAGCCTTTGACTGCATTGATGCATGCAGTCGTGGAGTCCAGGGTGGACGTGATTATCCGGTGATTGAGCATAGCTTCAATCCACCGGATCAGAGGACGGGCAGTTCCTCTACGTTCTAGAGCAGTAGAGATGGGACCCGTAGCGGGTATTATCAAAAGCACCTTCTATGTCCAGAAAAGAGCATAAAGCACTGTTCATGGATACGAAGGCTCTTTCAATTTTCCCCATTAACCTGTGGAGAGCGACCTCCTTCGATCTGCCGGCTATGTACGCAAACTGCGTGGGATACAGAGGTGTCGACGTCTGCAGAGAGCACCGAATGTGCATATCTATCAGCCTTTCCGCCGTCTTAAGCAGAAAGGAAGTAAGGACTTAGGCTGGTCAAGCGGACGATTCCCTTGCTTGGGGATGAATACCACATTTACTCTCCTCTAAGAGCTGGGTATGTATCCCCAAGTAAAACTAGCTCTAAGAAGGCCGACCAGTGGATCAAGAATATGAGCCAAGCTGTTTTGAATAAGGGCTGGGAAGATTTTGTCACCCCCTGGGGCTTCGAAAGGAGCGAAAGAATCTACAGCCCATTTGACCTTTTCGGGGTCGAAGATGGATCCAGATTAGCTTAACCCGCGTGCGTCCGGTGACAAAATGGCCTCCTCGTGACTGGAGAGATTTGTATTCGCCACAGAACCCGGGAAGTGGACTTGTAGTAGAAGCTCAAGTGTTTCCCTGCAATCTTGAGTGAAATAGCCATCTGCTCTTTTGAGAAGCCCTATTCCATTAACCCTCCATTAACCCTCCCATCTAACCCTCCTTCTAAGGACAGCCAGTTCCTCATTCCACCACGGAATTTTCCGATTGACCCTTAGAGTCTTCTGGACTGAGCTGTCCTCGAAGGATGAGATAAGCACATTTTGGAGCAGATTGGCAGCAAGTTCTATCTCACTGATAGATTTAGGATTGCTGACCGACCAATAAGAAGTTGGCTTTGAAAGCTGTAGAGGCTTTGAAAAGCTCCCAATTTGTGTTTTTGGGACAAAAAGAGTTTTGGCGAATTACGACTTGGCCAGGAAGGTCAAAGCAGATGTGCTGATGGTCTGACAAGGTGGCTTCATCTGTGCTCCGCCAGTTCGCAAGCGAACTTGCTATTGAGTTGCTGTTTAGGGTGAGATCTAAAACCTCTTCCCTGACGACCTCTTCCCTGTCTAATTGACAGCACAATAAGTAGTCTAAGAGGGACTCACCAAGTTTGTTGATGTCGCTGCGCCCCCAGATCGTGTGATGTGCATTAGCATCACAGCCGATCACGAGCGGCTTGTTGTTGCGACGACAGAATTCCACCAGCCGCTGGACCTCTGCTGGGGGTACATCATCCACATCACCCGAGAAGTATGCAGAGGCGATCACAACTTCCCGGTCACCGTCCGCCGTGGCTACCTCAATAGCCGTTGCTACCAGGTCTCTGTGGATGAAGTTAGTTAATGGGAAATGTCTGACACTGTTATCCAAAAGTATAGCAGTGCGAGAGGCACCTCCCATACAGTTATATAACAACTTACATGATCCACATGATAGTCCACGTATATGGCCACCGATCAACCATGGTTCTTGGACGAGAGCCAGGTTGTTTTGATCATCACAGACGACCCTGCATAGTGTGGCCGACGCTCCTTTTGGCGTGGTGCTGGTTCGCCTGGAGCACTTTAATTCTGTTAATTCTCCCTCCTAATGGCGGTTGTGACAAGGTCACTTGCATTGCTCCCCCGAGAGTCATTACCATGAATGCTCTTCGGTGGTCGAGACGAGCCATTCGGGGGAGGTCGCCTTGCGACCCCGCTCACGGGAGCCACCCTTGCGGGACGGTGACCACTCGTCAGACGACTAGTTGAACCTTGGGTATCGATCCGGCCGCAGCGCTGGTGGAGGCCACAGGGTCAGCCAATGCTGACATCTCAGAGGGAACCACTGGCGCCGTTGCCGGAGGGCCACTGTCAGGAGAGGGAACGGGTGAGGATGAGGATGGAGCAGGGATGGCGGAGGAGACTTTGGGAGCTGAATTCTTAAGGATCAGCTTAACCCTGCCAAAGCAGAATTTCACCCTCCCTTGGCACTCCGTCAGAGCCCTGTACGACTCCTCGTCAACCAACATTGCGAGGTGAGTCGTTGTGCCGTTCAGGCTATGCTGCACCACCCGCCACTGCTTCGTGGAGAAGCTGCTGGCGTTCTGGAGCACAATGTAGTCCAGGATAGTCGCAGGAGTAAACTCAGCACTACTTGGAAAGTAACCTCTAATGAGGTGAGCCTTGGGAAACTCCGTTTCCTTCAGCAATTTTACGTCAAGGGCGCTGATGAACCTGATGTGTCCAACAGCTCCCCTGACGCAATTGGCAGTGCTGTTATCCTCGCACACCAGAAGCAGTCACTCATTTCGGGGTATACAGCCCTCAAAACATCTGGTGTGGAGGGCAATAGCACCGTCTTTAGTATGCTGGACTTCAACGTAGCCAGCTGCTCCGCTGAGAGGGGTTTGAATGAATCAGCCGAAGTGAAGCCCAATTTCACGCTGCTAACCACTTGACTGAAGAGTGGCTTCGTGGACTCCTTATGTGTCTTTTTGTGCCTCTTTAAAGAGCTAGTGGGCTCGACGATGGTATCGTCAGCAGGGAGCAGGGGGAGCAATGGCGATAGCAAGAGCTTCCTTTCTGTTTGAACCCTTTGCGAGTGCAGATTTAAAAAGCTTCTTCTCGCGGCTGTTCAGTTTTACAAAGGCGTCCTTCGATTCCAGCCGCGGCAACTGGATCTGAGAGCCTGCTTACGTGATGCCTGACCTCTGAGAGGCCAAGGAAGCGTGGTCAGCAAAACTGATTCGGTCGCTGTCAGCTTCCTCGTCGGAGGACAATACCTCGAAGGGTTGCTGCCGGACTGAACCGCTATTAGACGGAAGTTCAGTACTAGCGAACCCTGTGTCCAAGGGAATTCGTGGCCTATCCGGGTCCCCTAAAATTCTAGAGTCGAGACCCGTAGTATTGGGGGTGCAGCCCACTGGCTGCAGAGCTGGTGTAGGGGTCAGCCGTGAAGGCATCGCCCAGGGATGATACTATTCAAGCCGTATCAGACTTTTCAGTTTTAAAATTTTGATCCATGAATTAAAGATCCCACGAGTAGGCGGGAAGGGAAGGTCATCCACGGCATAGCCCGCATACTGTGGAAGGTCTCAATGAAACTGGAGGGCGACAGGTATCCAGAGTCCGCATACTAGAGACCGGGCGGTAGCCCGCGTATGCTGTTCCACCTTGGATTGGGGTGATTTATAGATTCACGATCTTCACCCGACTACAATTAGTCAGCACCTCTAGCAGAAACATGACCGCGGTAGGGGCCTGCTTCCAGCCGCCCTCGCGTGGAGAGTATAGTCGCACTTCCGACAGTAGGAGCAAGGACGGCACATGCCCCAGCCAATACTGGGATTACATGTTGATCCCCTTGCTGCCTCTAACGGCTGACGGCCAAAATTTGTTGTTAATTCTTATTTTTTGCCGACAAGGAACGGAGAACACCGACCGACGAAGCCTCGCACTAAAAACGCGTCCAATTCATTCAACGGTCTGTTTTGTCAACCAGTTATTATTATATTTAAAATATTTGTAAAGATTGACTCTATGCTATCCTGTAGTGTAGTATAGTGCTTCTAGATAGACTTTTTATTGCTGAATTTAACTCCTCGGAGTTGACAAGTCAGATAAGCTCTGCCGTTCCGATCAGATCGACTAGAAATTTTTTCTGAAGTGATTTGGAATATTAACACTATTTATTCCCGCCTACCCAAAGGGTAGAAGAGTCTATGTCTGAGGCCTTCCCCTCATTTGTCTGCAGGCCATCCGAACATCTTAATGATGAAAATATAAAACACTTAAACTCATTGTCCAAGCGTTGGTGGCTAGAAAAACCGAGTATTGAGACCAGAAGTCCAACTTCTGCAATGCTAGGATTTGGGCCCGACTTTAGGGATTCGCTCATGGATGATGGTAGAGTCGCTTCAAATTGTTTGGAGTGTAGCTACAATTTGTTATTAATATTATTTTTAGACGAATATAATTAAATTTGTTGTACACCTACCTACCAAAGGTGTAGAAAGGTATTATATGTAGTAATATAGCCAACTTTTTTTAAAAATTAGGCCATTTCCCTTTCCGACCCTCCAAATCAATAAAATCTAATTTAAACCGTGTTTTTTTGATACTGACAATCGTAAGTACTATCTTAATGATTCAATAAATTCTGTAAAATGCAGTCAACCTAATAATTTTGACAGTGCGACATAGCGGCATAGTGGGACACGTAAAATGTTCAATTTTGTTACACACAATAATAACCACTATCTTAATGATCTCTGCAATCGGACAATAAACACAGAAGTTATTAAAAAATTACTTTTATATGGCGAAATCATGCTCGGAATATTTTTTATGGTATATTTTCAGTATATATTTGTAGTATATTTTCGAAAAATGTGATATTTCGATGATCGCTCTTAATTTTCCTTCCATTCAGTAATAATGGGTTTCAAAACTCGACAGTGGCTTTCCTACTTGTTTTTTAAGCTATTCACCTTTCACTTACATTAATTATACTGCCAGGTATTTTCCACTCAAACTCCCAAAGACTATCACAATAGTCCGCCATGTACAAAAGTCGCGTTAGCCAAGGCTGTACATTAAAAACATCCAAAACACATGTATATGTATTAAGGCAGTTCTTTCTATACCACACATTGAAGCGATTTTGCTGTTGCTCCAACGGCGATCAAGCCGTCCTTCCAGGCGGACTTACGATCTTAGTACTTTGAAGTAGTACCTCGCTAAGTAACTTTTTAATTTCAATATGACCCAAACTATGGAGAGGCATTCCTTCTAGGTTCCCGAATAGTTGCCCTCGGCCTTGCTTGATATTCGACTTGCATAAGTTATCACTCTCTCCTGGCCGTCAAAGTCTTGTGTCAGAACGTTGCCGTGATCATTCCCGTTCATCTGAAGGGTAAACTTCTTTTCCAAATCTGGACATGCCAATACTAGATCAGAAGTGAGGCTCACCTTTGTGCCTCTTCCTCATTCTGCTGCTCGCCCCATGCCCACTTCTAACAGCTTAATCATAACTGAGAGGACACATCCGGACCACATCGTGGAGGTTTTACACAAGTTGAAACAACCCTCTCCCTGGGGCAGTATGTGATTATCGCGTCATTCTTGACCAGCTCGTCTAACTGCTAATCAATGATGTGTTACATCACCGTGTTATTTTTTTAGGATAATACCGTTGACTTAGAGGCCAATCATCCTTTGGAAACCTACGGAAGCCGGTCATGAAGCTCCGTGTGTCCCCAGAGTCCAAGGTGACTGATATGATAGCAGCTTCATTAGGTAGTCTTTAAAAATTTCCTTTTCTCGCTGCAGTTCCTGGTATATTATCCTCTCCAAGCACTCAAGAAACGCGATGGCAAGAAGGAAACAAACAATTTTCTTCGGAACAGGTCCAAGATGCGTTCCTCGTTTGGCTTGCAATGTGTATTAATACCTCTCCAATGGTGGAAAGTAGCTAATTCCTATCCACTTGTTAGATTGTTAATTCCTATCCACCTTCTAGATTTTCTAAACAATCCAGGGGTCCAAGCGCCTGATGAAGTTATATGAGCCATCGGATGATCTCTGATACTAGTGCCATTGACCAGTCGCTCATGATGGCGCTTCCGTGAACACGGACACGTCCCAAGATGGAAAGGTCAACTCTGTTTAAGAGGTCCCTGACGATCACCAACATATGTGGTTCAGTTGGTGGCACTCATCGATCGAGCCCGATACACTAAACAAGACTTTCGACACACGCTGTTGTTGTCCCACGTCATAACTGGGGCTTTGTTTTCCCTTGACACTCCTCCCTATTAAGTACACTTCGTTCACTCCTAACACTATCCGGGCGCGGATTGGCACACACTTTCAATTTAAGATTCGACTCGGGAAGTCGTTCACCCTGAACATCCTTCGGTTGTATTCGTCACACACTATACACAATACTCACGGACTGATTCGGTTGGGGCTTGGCACGATAAGGACATAGAACGACGGCGCAGCGATCATTGCTCGAGACCGAAAGTGGGAACGTTGTTCTTGTTCTCTGTGTTTGCTTGAGCCTCGAAACCGAAGTCGTGGACCTTGAGCACGCTTATGGTGCTCTCGTGCGTAAGACTGAAACGGTACAAAAGGCCGTAAGAAAAACATGGACAAATAACAATGGTTGTGGGTTTTTTTTTGCGTTAGGGTCCGAAATCTAGTAGTGACTACTTGTGCTGATATGGTGCCTGTTTTACTATATTGATGATGCTTACTCTGTATTGTCTTCAACAGCTCATAGAAATAACTGTGAATAGCCTGAACAAATGCATGCCTATCGCTGCCTTATTCGGCATGAGTAAGGTATTAAAAGCTGTCGTATTTTCAAAAAATAATGTTGGTGGAAATGTTGACGTCGTCCGTTTCGAGTTGATGAATTCATAAAAGCGTTTAAGATCTCGTTGAAACGTTAGTGTATACTTCTCAAGTAATCCTTGTAGCAATTATTAGGGTGGAGAAATCGGACCGAGCAACAGAATCTAACAGCGAGTTTCCTTATATTTTTATACCCGCCTACCCAAAGGTTAGAAGGGTATTATAACTTTGTGCCAACCGAAAATGTATGTAACAGGCAGAAGGAAGCATCTTCTTGGTTATTATATTATTTTGGTATATATTTAGTATATTTTTATACCCGCCTACCCAAAGTAAAGATGGGTATTATAACTTTGTGCCAACCGAAAATGTATGCAACATGCAGAAGGAAGCATCTCCGGCCCCATAAAGTATATATATTCTTGATCAGCGTCAATAACCGAGAGAATATAACCATGTCCGTCTGGCCGTATAAACAACTAGATTTCTGAGTCTATAAGAGATAGAGCAACCAAATTTTCGGGATAGTGTGTCTTATTATTGCACACAGATCAAGTTTGTTTTTGATTTTGGCCCCGCCCCCTTCCTCCCATGCAAATCGAAAACAACTGAATTGCATTCGTCGTTTTAAACCTAGAACGTCCAATTTGGTTGCCACCACCACCATCACCATTTGGTTACAATCGGATAAAAAACACAGAAGTTATTAAAGAATTACTTTTATAAGGCGTTACCCCGTGCAGCTGCACCTAGTTAGTTACTATGCCACTCCATGGCTTAATAATGCTGTTCAATAAACCAACTAAAGTGCCGCCAAGCTAATAATTTCGAATATAGAAAATTTTGATAAATTTTTTTGGTATATTTTTAGTATATTTTTAAAGTATTTTTTCAGTATATTTTTGAAAAATATAACATGTTGATGGTAAAATTGGGCAGAGGGTATCTCACAGTCGAGCAGGGTAGGGCAGGAGGCAGGAGGGTATCTCGACAGTAGCTTTCTTACTTGCTTATACTTATAATTAACATCCTTGTCAATTTGAGTAGATGCTAATCTAGGATGAAGCCCCATAGTCTTTAAAACATCTTTTTTCACGATCAGTCAGTTTAGGCGGCCTTCCAGAACGTCTATTTAATTTAACCAACTGGGTAAATTGAAATTTTCCACCACTCTTTGTATAGAAGAGTGACTTCTGCTCACGGTTTTTCCACTTTTCCGCAGAGATTTTCCCTCATTCCTGAGTTTAATGATCAATAGCCTCAAATCGGAGCCAATTGCTTTATTCTTCCTGTCCATTGCCATTTTCTTAATAGAATGATAAAATTGCCTAAAACAACTAACAGCATAAAGTTTCTAGTGCTTTTATCACCATTATTTGTAATCTTAGGGTACCAAAAGCTGCATACCAATCTTTTAAACAATTAAGTTTTAAGGTTGTACGCAGACTTTTTCTTGTTCAAAATCGTATGGATTTTTGGTTTTTTAATTTTAACAAAATAAGTTTTATATTTAAGGCCATTAAAACATTATTAATAAGACTTACACAGACTTTTTTTGGCAAGTGTATCTTAAATAATGAACTTAAAATGTTTTAAATTATTTTTGAAGGGACTTCGATGCTGCAGAGACTGTTAAAGAAAAGGTTAACAAGATTTTGGATGTAAAAGGCGTAAGAGGTTTAAGCAAACTAATGAAAGAAATTGCCGTTACTGCCTCTTCAGGGAAACATGATAATGAATTAATTGGACGTGCGGTTATTACACTTAAGGTAAAGTATCTGAATTATGTAATAATAAAAATATTATAATAATCATGACTCATTGTAACACCTTTAGTCTATTCCAGCTTCTGGACTTACAGTTTGGTATAATCTGGAGAAAGGCTCCAAAAATAAAAGCCGCGGGTCGGTGCTGGTTAATGTTGCACTGAGTGCTGAAAAAAATAAGAATGTTGCTATTCAAGAACATAAACATCTTTTAAAACTGTTACTCATACATGAGTTGGATACATCCCAAGTTGCCAATTACTGGTGGAATGGAAAATTTAGCTCAATGGCCGAAGCTATAAGGACACAGCATGCCGTTCAAAGTGGACTTTCATCATTTGATGGTGCATTAAGTCAATGGCATGCATATAGCACAGTTCATGAAACTCACAAACTTAATTTAAAACTTTTTAATTCCATTCTGGACATTTTGGTTCCAACAATAAACTGTCTACAGAATGAATGTGAAGATATGAAAATATATTGGGATGGTGTCAAGCGAATTTTACCATCATGTTTTTCGGTATTAAGGAATTTACGTTCCAAAAGTATCGGAGATAATAAAATAGTAAAAGCACTTAGCGAAGTATTGGATATTCTGGCAAAGATAAAAACTTTGGAAGTGCCTGCGTCAATTGAAATATTTCCTTCAACAGTGTATGGATGGATAGAGAACGTCAACTGTAAGGAGCCTTATCATATTGATACCGCTATAATGGCTGCTATTAATAATGGAGCAAAAGAATGGTTAGAATACATTGTAGGAAGTAAACAAGTTGAAGATAATGAGACAGACGAAGAAAAATTACACTATCTTATACAAGTAATACAAATGATTAGATCCGATCTACAACGTGCGATGGAATATTTTGATAAACTGTTTTATCAGTATGTATTAATCATTCAATAATAATTATTGTCCTTTAAGAATCTAACCAACTTAAAATTGTGCATTTGTTTATATAATAGTTTGTATCTCTATCAAGTATATACGACACTTGACCATCTTAACATATTACATTCAAAACAATTAATTTTGTTCATGTAGTTTTCTTTGGTTTGTTCATACATACATATGTGCACATAGCTTTTTATTAGGCAAGCCAACTAGAAATTAAAACCAGTAAGAAAGCTACAGTCGGATTTGCTCGATACCTGCCACTCATTATTACTAAACGCAATCCCCAAGCAATGAACATAGTAGAGCCTTCGTTTTTTGGTGTTTCAAAACCCTCGGAGACTGCACCTGTTGATCGACTTTCAAAATTATGTTATGTTTAAATAATTAGTATGAACATATTATTTTTAAATGTCAGAATTTTTTATTGCAAATTAATACAGACACATATAACAACGGTCTTTCGATTTTTAATTACATTCGTATTTTCATTTTGTTACATACATATGTATGTATATGTAAGCTTTGTAACAATTTGCTATATTTTAATCACGGCTGAAAATAAATAAAAATATGAATGTACTTAAAAATCGAAAGAAACAGGCGGAAACGAAAAACTCCATTCGTGACACGTGCAACGCACCGCTTATGACCTAGACTACAAATGCTTAGTTATTAGAAGAGTACATATTCACTTATCCATATCCAAGCGAGACACCGCGACGCATACAAATTATGTTTTGTCATAAATGCACTTAACGCACTGAATGATGCTCGAGTTCTCGCAGTTCACTGCTTCAAGTTGCTTATGCAGGGTGAGAGAGAGAGAGTCGGCCTCAGGGGTTTTGAAAACCCAGAAAACAATATACATATGTTTCATATGTATGAAAACTCTACTATGTTCACTGGTTAGAGATGCAACAAACATTAGGAGCGAGCTGCTCCTAATTTCATCTTTAAAATATTGGTTGCATAACTTCTGTGTTTATTGTCCTATTGTAACTAAATTTTAATATTAGGCTGGTTGTGCGTATTGTGGCGGAAGGGGCGTGACCAAATTCTAAAACAGTTTTTCAGTGGTTATATTACTGCATATTGTCACAAAATTTGGTATCTCTATCTCTTACAGTCTCAACAATCCAAATTTTCGTACAGACAGACAGATGGACATGACAATATGTCTAGGCTGTTGCCGCTGATTCAAAATATATTTACTTAACGTGCACAAAGTATATCAACGGAAACTTCTGCTATATTTTTTTTGGTCTTTGACGTAGAACGATCAAGTGGCCCAAGGCAAGAACTCACCGCATAAAGTGCGGGAAACGCGAACATATAAGATACAGACAAAACAAAGTTTTCATTTGAAAAATAGGGTTAGTATTGCAAATCACTTTAGAAAAGTTGTTGTAATTTGCACATAAAATTACACAAATTTGTGACTAGCATAGTCAAAAGAGAGAGAAGAAGAAAATTTCTAGTCATTCTGACAAGAACGGCAAAGCTAATCTGGCTTGTCAACTGCAAAGAGTCAATTTCGCCAATGATTAGTCTATGTAGAAACACTACACCTAGCATAGTTCTACGGTCCGAAAGAGAAGGAAGGTTATGTAATAAAAGTCTAATACGATACGTTGGCAATCTAATGGTAGGATTCCAGTTAAGACTACGAACAGCAAAGAGAAGAAACTGTTTCTACCCTGATTCAAGCCAATCTTTATGAAACCTGTACTGGAGAAACCAAATATTAGACGCATACTCAAGTATAGGACGCACCAGTGAGATATAAAGATTTTTTGTTATGTAGAGATCGTTAAATTCCTTTGACCAATGTTTAATAAATCCAAAGACTATTAGATACAGACAAAATATGCTTATCAAACTTTAATTTTGAATCAAGAAGTATATCTAAATCAGTTACTGACTCTATTCGCTCTGTTTGTACTTCATTAAGACAATAATTGTTTAAATAGGGAATCCCCCAAAAAAATTACAAGTTTATATTTATTGCCATTTAATTTTAGTAAATTTATTGAACACCGTGATTAAAGACAATCAAAGTCAGATTTGCAATCTAAAGGATCATTAAAAGTCAGACAAAGCTTATAATAATGTAAACAGCAACGGCCTAAATGACTTCCTTGAGGTACGCCGGAAGTGACTTGGACGGTATTAGACACAGAGCCCTTGTAATACCCTTTGAATTTTATCTGAAAGATATGAAGATATCCACAAAATTAAGATTAAGATCAAGAAGATTGAGCTTAAAAGACTATAGTTGACGGAATCAAAAGCCATACTGAAAGCAGTGTAAATGACATCCGTTTGCATTTTAGATTGGAAACCTTTAATAACAATTGATGAAAATTCAAATAAGTTAGTGGTAGTAGACCCACATTTCATAAATCCATGCATAAGATACCTTTTATATTTTCTAACATTAGATTTATTTCCTTTTTTTAAGAGAGGAATAATAAAAGACTCCTTCCAAAGTTTAGGGAAAGAACACAACTTTAAAGACAATTAAATATGGCTTGGAGAGTGCGTAATTTAAACTCGATCAGAACAAATGACATTCATAGGAACCATGTCTTTTTAAAACCTGCGAATAGGTCACCAAAGCCTTTTCGCTTCTGCCGTCCATATTAAGCCAGATTTGCAGGCAGTCAGGTTGACAATACAGCCGGTGAAGCCAGCACATTTTTTATGTGAAGTACTGTCTCATAGCCAGAAGCAAACGAAACCCATTTTTTGATTTGCTTGTACACGGCATTTTTTTATTGAAGCAGACAAATATAATGTAGGTTTTAATAGCAAATAAATTCAAATCAAGATAAAAAATTCAAATTAGTATAACATTAGTGACAATAAAGGGTATAATGACGCTGATATCTTTCTTACAGAAAAACTGCAAGCACGAAATCGCAAAAGCGATCGTATTGAAAATAGTGAGAAAATGACAAAAAAAAAATGACATGAGCACAAGAGAGTAAGATGGAAAGAGTGCGAAATGTAATAATATACTAATAGAAATTTACTGCAAGCTCTCAGAAGCAGAAAATCAAACCATGCTAATTGTTGCTGTATCAAACACCAAAATTAAATAAATCAAAGAAAATATTGAATATTAAAATTGTGTGAAAATATACGTTTAGCACAGAAATTGTTAGTTTGCAATACAAAATTTTTATCAAAAAAGCGCAGGAAGCGTGAAAACATATGTATGTATGTTAGTTTGAAAGCAAAAAAAAAGTCCGAATTCGAAAGGAAGCGATTTGCATGCAAATCAATTTAACATGAAGAGTCCCCTTTTCAGATTTCTTTGGAGGCGGTGCTGGTTCATTGTCACCATATCTACTGTTGATGATGTTACCATTTTCATTGTAGTTACTCTTCAACAGTTGCGTCTATAATGCGGCGGGTGCACTTGTCGTCAATTAAGTACTGTATGTGTATGTAATTTGGTCGATCCGTAACTCCGTAACTCTTAATGATCTCTGAATTACTTTCATAAGGCCAAATCAGGTGCAGCTGCACCTGTTCAGTTGCTTTATCACTAAGTGATATAATAATGGTGTTCAATAAACCTAATAAAGTACTAACAAGCTAATAATTTTGAACCAAGCTAATTTCGATATATTTTTTAGTATATTTTTGAAAAATATAATATTTTAATGGTCGCTCGTATTTTTTGTTCCATTCTGTAAAATTACTCGCCACCCAATTTCATCTCACAGTGAAGCAAACTCGACAGTAGATTTCTTTCCTGGTTTTGTATATTTACTTATATTTTATACGCATGCTCCCCAAGTAATAGATTATTACGGTTTACTAAAGAACTAGAAAAGGTAAAGAAAAAAAGTCAAACATTCTCAAATACTTAAATTAGCTGCTGACTTGTGTTCTTTCCCCACTCTGTGAAAAGAATGTTACATTATTCCTCACTAGAAACAAGGACATAAATCTAACGTCTTTAACTATAGAGATATGTCTCCAAGTTATCTTTTACATATTCCCAAAGTTTTTGGCAGAGTAAAACCTGTAAATCTATAATTTCACCCTACCAAAGTTTAAAGTTTGATAAGCATATTTTGTTTTATTGGTAAAATTGATGCTTTGGAGTTGGCAACCTAGATTAGTTTTGACGTTCCACTCAGAACAACTAAAACTTTTCCTCCATTCTCTTTTTCTAGTACTTACTATGCTTTTGTATTTTGTGTGGAAATTACAATAATTTTTCTTGAGGGATTTGCAATACTAACCCTATTTGGAAAATGAAAATCTTGCTTTTACAGCACTTGTCTCAACGGTTGGTGGGTTGCGTTTGTGTGGGTCCGCGAGTTAGTCTTAATACATTTATTTAAAAGTGAAACGAACAGAACACAACATTCAATGTGATATGCATTTATTGGAGTATAATTATTTACTGACTGATGTGCATTTATTGGAGTATAAATATTTACTGACTATTGCAATTGTGGTCTTGAGGCTGAGTTCTTCCTTGCCTCGAATGTTTGGATTTGCTTAAGTGCTAAGTGTTAACGATTAGTTTATATTAAAGAAGGCCCGGCAGCCTAATTGGATGTGGATGTTTAATGTTTATTAGAGAGACTGGTAGTGGAGAACGCGTTTCTTTGTCACAAAGAAGAAGAGGTTAGTTGTGAGAATTGTATAACTCACCGTTGAAAAAACAGCTGTTGCCGAGTATCGCAAATCAAGAGAGTTATGCTTTATGCTTATGCATATGCTTTATCAAATATTCATACTAATGTGTGTAAATAATCTATGATAAGATATAATCCGGGATTTGAAATATATTTGAAGAGAGCTACCGGACTCAAGATAGTTCATTGGCCTGATCTGCAAAAATTACACGTCCGCGATAGAATTTTTTATTTGTCGGTTGTAAAACAACCACTGTAAGTTTATAATTGTCGCTCTAATATTGTTAACAATGTGTTTTTAGTGATTACAGAGGCGGAAAGGGCATAGACAAATTCTAAAACAAATTTGATCTGCGCGGAAAGTTTACATGTGGGTCTTTAAATTTTGTAGCTCAAGCTTATATAGTCTCTGAGATCTAGGTGTTTATACAGAGATTCGGACATACAGAAATGGCTATATCGATTCAGCTGTTGGTGCTGACCAAAAAAATATATACTTTATGGGTCACAGATGTTTTCTTCTGCCTGTTACGCATTTGAAAAACGCAAAAGATTATGCATGACCTGAAAATATACGGGCAATGAAAAAAATCTCAAGAATAAATTGTTTTAAATTAGTATATCAATCAGCCGAAGCAGCGGGCACTTTTTATAGTAGTTTATAAAACCACTTGTATGCCTATCACACATACGAGGGTGGACTGATCGACCTCGGCAAGAAAACTAAACTTTTTTATATGTAATTTTTATTTTTTATTTTTATACCCGCCTACTCAAAAAGTAGATGGGTATTATAACTGTTTACCGACCGAAAATGTATGTAACAGGCAGAAGGAAGCATCTCCGACCCCATAAAGTATATATATTCTTGATCAGCGTCAACAGCCGAGTCGATATAGCCATGTCCGTCTGTCCGTTTATCCGTATGAACACCTAGATCTCAGAGACTATAAGAGATAGAGCAACAAATTTTTCGGGACAGTATGTCTTATTGTTGCATGCAGATCAAGCTGGTTTTAGATTTTTGCCACGCCCCTTCCGACCCGTAAATCGAATAAAACCGAATTGCATGCGTCATTTGAAACCTATAATGTTCAATTTTGATACGCACAATACTAATCACTATCTTAATGATCTCTGAAAATTTGGTTACAATCGGATAAAAAACACAGAAGTTATTACTTTTATAAGACGTAATCAGGTGCAGCTCCACCTAGTTAGTTGCTATGTCACTCCGTGATATAATAATGATGTTCAATAAACCAACTAAAGTGCCGCCAAGCTAATGATATCGAACAAAGAATATTTTTAAAAATATAATATTTCGATGGCAAAATTGGGTGGCGGATATCTCATAGTCGAGCAAAATCGACAGTAGCTTTCTTACTTGTTATTTTTCAACATAATCCTCTTTTAGAGCAATACCCCATCCAGCGGTCCTCCAAATTTTTTATGCCATCCAAAAAATATGATTGGTCAAGCTTCTTAAAATAGGCTTGCATATTATTTCTTCATTTGAATGAAATCGCTTTCCCCCTAATTCAAGCGGTACCAATTCATAGCGCAAATCGTGCAATTTCAATATAGGTATTGTGCTTATGTGTGCTGGCGCGTTGTCTTGATGAAAGAGTATTATTTTTTTGTTCACATGCGGTTGCTTTTTGTTTAATTCTTCCTCAAATTTATCCAAACGCCAGGTCGATACTCATCGAAAATACTCGTGCAACCACGTTTGAATTTTGCTGTCCAATACTTCAAAAGGATGGCGTAGATTCTCCATAAACATTATCGAACTCAACTTTTATCTCATTATTTGATTTTTTTTTAAATCAGAAATTTAATTACAGCACGATATTCTAAGTTAGTCTTTTGGCGATTATTGCAAAGCTATCACACTAGAAAAACCCAGAAAATTAAACAGAGGGATCAAACTTCATGAAACTTTACAATATAACAGCAAAGGAACTTATCAGGCCACGCTCGTATGCACAAAATTTTAAAATGTATGCTTATATTTATTTGTAACAAAGCACTAGATATTTTAATGCCACTTAATATTTATAATGTCTTATTTAATGTTTTATAATTCTAAATGTTTGAATTTTTTCCTTTCAGCAAAATCCGATTAAGCTATTCCACCAAACTATACTTGTTTTACGATTCGAAACTTATGGAAATATGTAAAGCAATAGTGATAGGTGTATGTTCTAACATTAAAATGTTAGATGTCCCGGATGATCAGTTCGAATATTTACCTAATATTGACAATGTTAATATGGGGACCACATTATTTGAAGCTTACTTGGTGCTTAAACGATACCTCACTTTAGGTTAGTATATCGTTATACAGTATAATGTGCTTAACTGCCTCAACACTTAACTGCACATTACAGATAGCTGCCCAATCATACTTTTTTTGTACAACGAAAAGCTTTTTTCTTTTTTTTTTCTTTGAAAAATATTAATTTAGTTGCATTCAATATAAGTGCATTTTTAGGATAACTGCATGAATTTTATTGCAATTTTGATTGTTTTCTCTTCCAAATACATAAGTTAAGTGCGCCACTTTTTGCTCGACTTTGCAAAAGCGGCATCATTTTTTCGTTGTTATTATAGATCGTTACTCTTTGCTAGTAAAGTGAAAAGGACGCCACCGATTATAGTGTTCGTTTTGATCGTGGTGCCAAACTGCGCATGACCGTTTACTTATGCTTGGCAATGCCATACATATAAATGGCAAGTACATAGTTTGTTTACAAATCAATTTTTCGAAATGGGTAAAACAAAGCGAAATATTGGGATTACAATCAAATAAAAACTATCAATAATCGAACAAGTTAAGGATAATATTAACAAAAAGAGCATTGCAGTTAAATACAATTGTGATCTTTCAACAATAAACCGCATCATACGTAAGGAGAGTGACATGCAACAATCGGCCACAACAGCGGGACTTAAATGCAAACGCCAACGGAAAGGAACGCACGCTTTGGTAGAGAACGCATTGTACTTGTGTTTCAAACAATATAGTGCTAGTAATGCAGTACTGGATCGTCACGTGTTGCTAGGGAAAGCAAAAGAGTTCTTTGATCAATTCAAAGTAGATTACATTCCAGATTTTAACTGGTTGTGGCGTTGGCGTAAGCGCCACAACATTAAACATGGAAAAATACATGGCGAGTCTGCCAAATTGATATTCAGGCAGGATTTATTTCAACTTCGCTGGAGCTTGGTGATGGTGATCTTGAGGAAGAATGTGCCTTCACTAGTAAAAAAGAGTCAACATGCAACTGGGACGAATTTGTGGCAATCGATGAGAGCCTGGATTATTAAGGTACGACAAAAGAGATAATAAGTGCTCTTCTGAATGAGCAGACTGAAGATGAAGATCAGCATAGCGACGATGACGATGAGAATAGTGGTGATGACAAACCAAAGCTGCCAACTGTCAAAGAAGGTTTTGATGCTATCAAGACTCTGGAACAATAAGGGATGGAGTATAATTGTTCTGGGTTACTTAGAAAGCTTCAAAAATTAGAGGAAAAGCTATTGATAATAAGGGCAAAGAACGTTGTTCAAAAAAAGATATCAGATTATTTAAAGTAAATAAGTATTTTAAGTAATAAGAACAATAAATTCCATCCAAAGTACATAAAAATGTGAATTATAGCTGAATTGCGGTTAAGTGCTATTTTAGTATAAGTACACATTTTTTTGAGTCAAACATAGTGAGGCAGTTAAGCACATTATACTGTATAACTTTTTAAATACTTGGATTAAAAATAAATGTTTCAAATTGTCAGGCCAATCGCTTATTCCAAATGATAAGCTGCAGATAACTGATTTTTATCAATGGTTTGAAAGAGGTGTGACACATTGGCTTGATATTTCTGTAATTAAGGCCCTTAATCGCATTCAAAAAGCCATAGATTTAGATCAACTTTATACTGTGGACGAAACGGTAAAGTATAGTTCATCCGCTGTGGACACATTAGCCATTTTTTATCAAATAAAAATATTTTGGCAACAATTGGACTGGCCAGAAATAGAAGGATCTTACACATTTGTAGCCAAAATTGTGAATGTAAGAAATAATATCTTAGTGTATTATATATATTACTTTCTAAGGTCCTAATTTATTTTCTATTACTAGGATATATGTCGATGTTGCGTGTTCTATGCACAGAGTATGTCACGACGAGTAGAGAGTATTACGAAGATGGAAGATGATGGCGATATATTCAGTAAGTAGCTTAGTTATTTAAAAAATATATTCTCATGAAAATAATTATGTTTCCAGTATTATCAGAAGAATGGTGTTTGGCGATTAATAACATGGACTATATTCGACAAAGCTTACCATCATTCATAAAGGTTTGTTGAAATGTAAGGTAAAAAAAAAATATTACATATGAGCGGAATATTCGATTGTTTACAATTAGTGTTTCTAATGAGTATTTCAGTAAAGTTTGTAGTAAAGACTTCTAATCGGAACTCTTAATAAATAAAAATGTCTGAATATAAAGATAAATGGGCCACTGATTTTAGTATTAAAAATTCTACCATTAACAAAAATAATAATATTTCCATTATTTTCTAAGCCTCAAATTATATCTGATAGTTAAAAAACCAACATCTTCTTTAGCTTGGCTACCAAAATGTAAAAGATAGCAAAGTAAATAATCTTTACTAAAATAGTTCATCTTTCATCAGGCGTACAAAAAAATAGCTAAATAACTATTTTATAAAATCTTAGTAAAAACACTCTCATTTAGATTAATAAACTCACTTAAGTTGTTATTGTATCTTTGTGAAAGGTCATTTACACAATTAATTAATAACCAAACAAGTATGAAGTAAGAAAGCCACAGTCAAGTGGGCTGGACGGATGGTGGGTTGTATAATTATTAAAAATTTCTAATTAGTAATCTATAATTAATAATTATTAAAAATTTCCTATACCGGGGTCGAACCTAAGTTTACATTCCGATTGACAGCTCGAATTCTCTTGGTATCATTTTTGCGCAACAAAAGTATTAGATGATGCGTGGCCAAATTCTAAAATAAACTTCATCTGCTTTATACACATTGTTCCCAAATTCGGTAGCCAGCTAGTTGATCCTTGAGATCGAGGTGCTTATACAGATAGACGGAAAACAGAGAGTACAAAATCGATTCGGTTGTTAATGCTGATGAAGAATATACATTTTTTAAGGGGTCGCAATTGTGACCTTCTGCATGTTTTGCATACTCGGATAAATACAACAGGCCATGAATTTTTAAAAAATCTATGGCCTACAAATTTAAATAAATTGATTGGCATTGCGGCTTTTAGAAAATTACCTTTATTACATTTTTTTGTATATCAGTATGTTATTTCTATTTTATTACTTTTTTAGGAACTAGGCAGTGAAGATGTAATAAAACAAATTGGAGAGTACAAATCAAATCTGGAGGCTGAGCGGTGCGCCAATACTATTAAAGCAGTTATTGAAAATGCTCTTGATACACAACGTAATCAAATTGTCGAACTAATAGAACATGTGGCGCGAAAAATGTCGCCCTCTATTCGACGTTTTTTAACTGAAGGTGCCGAAGTTCTTCACAAAGACTCAAATTCAATGGAAAGGCTAATGATATACTTAGAACAGTCACTAGAAACTTTATATAATACTCTTAACGAAGTTAATTTTGGTAGAATTTTGGAAGGTATTTGGGGAGAATTGTCAATAATAATTTATGATCTTATTCAATTGAATCTCGATGTAAGTACATATGCGACTATCTATGAAAGAATATTTTTTTATTTATTGCATTTCGTAATAATTTCTAGAAACGAAGGCCTCCAGCTTTTTTTCAAAATTTAAGAGAGACCCTTCGCACAATGATATCTTGTTTTAAAATTCGAAGCACTTCAACTTCTGATATTCCAATTTTATTGGAAATTGAGAGTATTCTAGAACTCTATGCTTTGGAAACTTCTGATCTTATCCATCATTATTATCTAAATAGATTAAATTATCAAAAACAAGAGTCAACTGCTATTTTTGGTCAACTTGCGATAAATGCTCAATTTACAGAATCTCGGTTAATGGTGAGTTTTTAATGAATGAAAATTGTGCTTTGTAGAATGACTAATCTCGTTTATAATTTTAGCTTAAAATATTAAATGCTCGTAATTTGCGGCCCATAGATAAGACTGGATTATGCGACTCATTCGTAAAAGTCACTATAATGCCCACGAATCGTTTTAACGGATTCACATCATTCAAAACTGCCGTTCATAATAAAAATTGTTTTCCCCTTTATGATGAACAATTTACCCTGTAAGTTATCCCATTGAATTAATAAAAAAAGGTACACTCTAAATCAGTTTTGTTAATTAGTGATTTAAACGAAGAACAGAGCAAAAATAAGAATAGCCTTATTCTATTCAGTATAAAGGAGAAAGATTTATTTGGAATGACCAGCCAACATATTGCTGAATGCTATATAACGTTTGCAGATCTCATTGCTTGTCAAGACGAGCAAATTATAATGAATCTATGTAGACCGGAATATGCGGGTAAAATAACTGACTTTAAATTAAAGAACATAATCAATTAACTTAATTTTCAGATTCAATGGCATTACGAGCTTTGGAGAATAGGCAAGGAGACAGGCAAGCTAAGGATTTCCTAAAAAAGTTAAGAAGCAAATCAAATTATTGATTATGTAAATGTAAATGATAATGTAAAATACCTTATCGAAGACTCTATATTTCCAACATAGATAATGGTATTATTTATATTTTTACAGTAATAATATTATATATTTGCATTTAATTTCTCCTTAATTCACGTATATAAATAAATAAAACTATTTAAAAATCCATATTATGTGTATAACTGCACCCTATGGTGCTGACAGTAATTGAAAATGTGTATAAGTTATAACCAGTTCCCATTCTGAGAAGGACCCAAGTTTCACTGTGGGCTACCTTAGTGGTCACCACATTTCTTTAAGATGCGTCTATAGACTGTTTCAGAGTTGAGGGTCTGCAAAAAAGTTGACGATACATTCTCTGCGAGTGTCTAGCTAGTTATTGAGTGAGAGGAAACGTCTGAACCTTCCTGTAAAAAGGACCAATATTTTTCATTGTGCCGCACCTTTTTAGATCATGGATTTAAAAAAAACATGACCTTTTGCGTTTGTCCGAATGTGCCTAACAGGCAGAAGGAGGCGTCTGCGACAACATAAACTATATATATTCTTGATCAGCATAAACAGCCGAATCGATATAGCCTGGTTTGTCTGTCCGTTTGAATGTGTCCGAATGCAGTCATGTGTAACCTCCAATTTAGACGATAGAACCGTGCGTTGGACTGGTAAATGACGGGTGCGAATTGATAAGATACACAAAATCTTTCTAGTGTGTTTCATAAATACATGAGCATGCTATCGTGCATAATATTTACGCCTTTTTGGGCAAAAATTCATTCACTTTTTTTAAGGTTTCTCTTGGAGTTTCGAATATTCGGACTCTATATATCCGTCGGCCTCTAGTTTGAAAAGCATCGTGAAATCAAGTTTTATTTCGGTTTATTCCAACAAGCCGTTCGAAGCACAGCAATTGGGCACGTTTGCATAGCCACCGAAAAGCCTGTGTCCACTGCTGCCTGGTTTTGAGGGCTGCAGTAGTATGGCGGACTCAAAACTTCAGAACCATTAGTGCGCTGGAATTTTTATGAGATGTACATCGCAATTCAGAGGGCGGGTCGACACTTTAGCCACAACGAGTGTATACCCACATATCGGCAATGCTACCTATCTGCCCTGTGCGTTGCAGTTAGGTGATCAACCAAAGTTCATTCGGAAAAAATGTTTCCCGGAGTGGAAAGGCAAATGACCTAGTCTTCAGGAGATACATTTTTTTACGCAGAGTTTGTTTAAGAAGTTGGCGACGCCCTTTAACGTCTCTTCAAATCTACTCATATAAGAACTTAATCGTAAGCATACTTTTGAACCCTCTTTTTTGGGTACCCGCAGTTTCAATCATTATATAATTTCTGTGAATTTAGTTGCGATTGGACAATAAACACAGAAGTTATTCCAGAAAAACTTTTATGGGACAATTAAATGTAGCTGCACCTGACCAGTTACAAAGTCACTCAGTGATATATTAATCGTTTTCAGTCAGCCAAATAAGGAGCAACCAAGCTAATCAATCATTTGGTCATTATTATTGATGTTATCTTTTTAGTTTTTTTTTTTCAATTAGTATATTTCGGTGTTCGACCTTATTATACCCGCCTACCCAAAGGGTAGAAGGATATTAAGGCTTTGTGCCGACCGAAAATGTATGTAACAGGCAGAAGGAAGCATCTCCGACCCCATAAAGTATCTATATTCTTGATCAGCGTCAACAGCCGAGATGATATAGCCATGTCCGTCTGTCCATATGAACACTTAGATCTCAGAGACTATAAGGGATAGAGCAACAAATTTTTCGGGACAGTATGTCTTATTGTTGCACGCAGATCAAGCTGGTTTTAGATTTTTGCCACGCCCCTTCCGACCTCATAAATCGAATAAAACCGAATTGCATGCGTCATTTGAAACCTATAACGTTCCATTTTGGTACGCACAATACTAATCACCATCTTAATGACCTCTGCGAATTTGGTTACAATCGGATAAAAAACACAGAAGTTATTACTTTTATAAGGCGTAATCACGTGCAGCTCCACCTAGTTAGTTGCTATGTCACTCCGTGACATAATAATGTTGTTCAATAAACCAACTAAAGAGCCGCCAAGCTAATTATATCGAACAAAGAATATTTTTAAAAATAGAATATTTCGATGGTAAAATTGGGTGGCGGGTATCTCATAGTCGAGCAAACTCGACAGTAGCTTTCTTACTTGTTATTTTTCAACATAATCCTCTTTTAGAGCAATACACCATCCAGCGGTCCTCCTTAAAATAGGCATTTGTCTTGCATATTATTTCTTCATTTGAATGAAATCGCTTTCCCCCTAATTCAAGCGGTACCAATTCATAACGCAAATCGTGCAATTTCACTATAGGTATTGTGCTCTTGTGTGCCGGCGCGTTGTCTTGATGAAAGAGTATTATTTTTTTTGTTCACATGCGGCTGCTTTTAGTTTAATTCTTCCTCAAATTTATCCAAACGCCAGGTCGATACTCATCGAAAATACTCGTGCAACCACGTTTGAATTTTGCTGTCCAATACTTCAAAAGGATGGCGTAGACTCTCCATAAACATTATCGAACTCAACTTTTATTTCATTATTTGATTTTTTTTTTAAATCAGAAATTTAATTACAGCACGATATTCTAAGTTAGTCATTTTGGCGATTATTACAAAGCTATCACATCGTCAACTACTGGGGACCAGAGTAGGCATTAATGCATGCAGTCGTGGAGTCTATGGTGGAAGTGATTATCCGGTGTTTGAGCACAGCATCAATCCACCGGATCAAGGGACGGTCAATTCGTCTGCGCTCTAGAGCAGTAGAGATAGACCCGTACCCGGTATTATCAAAAGCACCTTCTATATCAAAAAAAGAGCATAAAGCAATGTTCTTGGATTCGAAGGCTCTCTCAATTTTTCAAGGCTGGGAAGATTTTGTCACCCCCCTTGGGCTTTGAGGGAAGCTAATGAATCTACAGCCCATTTGACCTTTTCGGGGTCGAAAATGGACCCAGATGAGCTGAACCCGCGTGAGTCCGGTGACAAAATGGCGTCAACGCGACTGGAGAGATCTGGATTCGCCACAGAACCCGGTAAGTGGACTTGTAGTAAAAGCTGAAGTGTTTCCCTAATGCTTTTGTTGCAGTTGATGAGAGCGTCCCTATACACGTCCCAACTTGCATGGTTAGACTTAGCCTTATTAAATAGGTTTCTAACCCTTCTTCTAAGTACAGCCAGTTCCTCATTCCACCATGGAATTTTACGGTTGACCTTTAGGGACTTCCGGGCTGAGCTGTCCTCGAAGGATGAGATAAGCACATTTTGGAGCAGATTGGCAGCGAGTTTTATCTGAAGATAGACTTAGGGTTGCTAACCAATAAGTCTGCTACAGAGGCTTTGAAAAGCTCCCAATTCGTCTTTTTGGGACAGAAAGAGTTTTTGCGAATCTCGACTTAGCCAGGAAGGTTAAACCTGATGTACTGATGGTCTGAAAAAGTAGCTTCGTTTGTGACCCGCCAGTTCACAAGCGAACTCGCTATCGAATTGCTGATTAGGGTAAGATTTAAAACCTCTTCCCTAATGGCGTTAGTAAAAATGGGTTTACATCCTATGTTAGCTACATCTAGTTGACAGCAGAATAAGTAGTCTAAGAGAGTCTCACCAAGTTTGCTCTCCAAGATCGTGTGATGTGCATTGGCATCACAGCCGATCACGAGCGGCTTATTGTTGCGACGAGAGAAGTCCACCAGTCGCTGGACCTCTGCAGGGGGTACTTCATCCACGTCACCCGGAAAGTATGCAGAGGCGATCACAACTTCCCGGATTTAGTCCGCAGTGGCTACCTCAATAGCCGTTACCACCAAGTCTCTGAGGTTAAAGTTGAATTGTAAGCATACTTTTGAAGCTTCTTTTTAGGGTACCCAATAAACACAGAAGTTATTCCACAAAAACTTTTATAGGACAACTAAATGCAGCTGCACCTGACCAGCTACCAAGTCACTCAGTGATATGTTAATGGTTTTTAGTGAGCCAAGAAAGGAGCAACCGAGCTAATCAATCATTTTGGTGATGGTATGTGTTAGTATATTTTTAGTTTATTTTTTCAATTAGTATTTTTCAGCGTTCGACTTTTTTATACCCGCCTACCCTAAGGGTGGAAGGGTTATATAACTTATTATTATTATTATTATTATTTGAAAAAGGGAGTCTCCCAATAGAGAAGGTGCGAGGCACTGCGACCATGGAGGTCTTTTGTGCCTATAGGCTCTCCCTAGCTAGACAAAAGTTGCTCTGCTTCCCTAATGAAGCAGATATAGATGTTCGCTCCTCTAATCCCCTTCTCTAGGATCAGACGGCAGCAGAACTCGATGGCATGAACCTCAGATTGGAACACTGTGGACCATTTGCCCATAGCAATTGAGGTTTTAGAGTTGGGTCCAAAGATCCCAGCTCCAACCCCCTGATCAGTTTTTGACCCGTCGGTATACCAGTTAATACCGTAGGGGTCGCTGATGGGGTTGCCAGTGTCCCAGTCCTTTCGGTCCGGATGAGGGTTCTGAATTTAGCACCAAAGAAAAGTTCCTTAGTCATAGTATCTGATCTAGTGCAGATATCTATGCCAGGAATATCTTTGATCAGACTAGCATGTCCTGATTCGGTAGCTAGAAGCCCTGATTGGAGCTTGATTCTAAGAAGGCTCATAGCAGCGACTTCTTTAATTTGGATATGCAGCGGAGTCAGATTCAGTATCGATTCCATTGCTGCGGTGGGACAGGTACGAAGTGCACCTGTCAGTGAGAGGCACAGCAGCCTGTGCAATTTATTGCATTTGCTGATGGCAGTGACCTGCGTAACCTTTGGCCACCACACAATAGCAGCATAGGTGACGATCGGTCTGACCATCATGGCAAAAAGCCACCGGATGGTGCAGGATTTAAGACCCCAGATTCTACCAAAGAATCTCCTGCAGGCCCACATGGCATGGGTCGCCTTTGTGAGGGTGTTGCTGAGGTGGGAGTTCCAATTTAGTCTTTTATCGAGGGTCACCCCTAGATATTTGACTTCGTTGGATAGCCCCACAGGGGAGCCGCTGATATAAAGTTGACCAATGTCAACGGAATAGCGCCTAGTGAAAGGAACTATAATAGCTTTTTGTGGATTGATGCTAAGACCAACATCTGCGCACCATCTACTTACCGTGTTCAGAGCTGATTGCATCAACTCTGTCACGGTGCTGGTATAGTTCCCGGTCACTATTAGAGCCAGGTCGTCAGCATAGCCGATAGCTTCAACGCCCTGCTCGGAGAGTAAGACTAGTAGTTCGTCAACTACTAAGGACCAGAGTAGGGGGGATAGAACCCCTCCCTGGGGACAGTCTTTGACTGCATTAATGCATGCAGTCGTGGAGTCCAGGGTGGAAGTGATAATCCGGTGTTTGAGCATAGCTTCAATCCACCGGATCAAAGGACGGGCAGTTACTCTACGTTCTAGAGCAGTAGAGATTGACCAGTAGCCGGTATTATCAAAAGCACCTTCTATATCCAGAAAAGAGCACAAAGCAATGTTCTTGGATACAAAGGCTCTTTCAATTTTTCCCACTAACCTGTGGAGAGCGACCTCCGTCGATCTGCCGGCTATGTACGCAAACTGCGTGGGATGCAGAGGTGTCGACGTCTGCAGAGAGCACCGAATTAAGCAGAAAGGAAGTAAGACTGATCGGCCGATAGGACTTAGGCTGGTCAAGCGGACGATTCCCTTGCTTGGGGATGAATACTACATTAACTCTCCTCCAAGAGATGGGTATGTATCCCCAAGTAAAACTAGCTCTAAGAAGGCCGACCAGTGGATCAAGAATATGAGCCATGCTGTTTTGAATAAGGGCTGGGAAGATTTTGTCACCCCCTGGGGCTTTGAAAGGAGCAAAAGAATCTACAGCCCATTTGACCTTTTCGGGGTCGAAGATGGATCCAGATAGGCTGAATCCGCGTGAGTCCGGTGACAAAGTGGCGTCATCGCGACCGGAGAGATCTGGATTCGCCACAGAATCCGGGAAGTGGACTTGCAGTAGAAGCTCAAGTGTTTCCCTGCGATCTTGAGTGAAAGAGCCATCTGCTCTTTTAAGAAGCCCTATTCCATTAGACGACCCTTTAGCCAATACTTTATGAAGCCTCACTGCCTCTGGCAGCGATTCTAAGCTACAACAATAGCTGCGCCATGTATCGCGTTTAGCTCGTCTAATGCTTTTGTTGTAGTTGGTAAGAGCGTCCCTATAGACGTCCCAACTAGTACGGTTAGATTTAGCCTTATTAAAAAGGCTTCTAACCCTCCTTCTAAGGACAGCCAGTTCCTCATTCCACCACGGAATTTTCCGATTGACCCTTAGAGTCTTCTGGACTGAGCTGTCCTCGAAGGATGAGATAAGCACATTTTGGAGCAGATTGGCAGCCAGTTCTATCTCACTGATAGAGCCAGGATTGCTGACCAATAGGTCTGCTTTGAAAGCTACAGAGGCTTTAAAGAGCTCCCAATTTGTCTTTTTGGGACAGAAGGAGTTTTGGCGAATTTCGACTTGGCCAGGGAGGTCAAACCTGATGTGCTGATGGTCTGACAAAGTGGCTTCGTCTGTGACCCGCCAATTAACAAGCGAACTTGCTATCGACGTGCTGATTAGAGTGAGATCTAAAACCTCTTCCCTAATAGCATTGATAAAAGTGGGTTTGCACCCTATGTTAGCTACATCTAATTGACAACACAATAAGTAGTCTAAGAGGGACTCACCACGTTTGTTGATGTCGCTGCTCCCCCAGATCGTGTGATGTGCATTGGCATCACAGCCGATAACGAGCGGCTTGTTGTTGCGACGACAGAATTCCACCAGCCGCTGGACCTCTGCTGGGGGTACATCATCCACATCGCCCGGGAAGTATGCGGAGGCGATCACAACTTCCCGGACACCGTCTGCAGTGGCTACCTCAATAGCCGTTGCTACCAGGTCTCTGTGGATGAAGTTAGTTAGTGGGAAATGTCTGACACTGTTATCCATAAGTATAGCAGTGCGCGGGGCACCTCCCGTACGGTCATATAACAACTTACATGATCCACATGAAAGTCCACGTATTTGGCCACCGATCAACCATGGTTCTTGGACGAGAGCCAGGTTGATTTGATCTTCACAGACGACCCTGCACAGTGTGGCCGACGCTCCTCTAGCGTGGTGCAGGTTCGCCTGGAGCACTTTAAGCTTGCTCATCTTCCCTCCTGATGGCGGTTGAGACAAGGCCACTTGCCTTGCCCCCCCCCCCGCGAATGCCCTTCGGCGGTCAGGACGAGCCACTCGGGGGAGGTCGCCTTGCGACCCCGCTCGTGGGAGGTGCCCTTGCGGGTAGGTTGCGGCCTGAGGTGCTGGCAGTGGGCCTGGCCGAGGCACCTCTGACGGTTGACGGACGGTGACCACTTGTCACCCGTCTAGTTGGGCCCTTCGGGGCTGTGACCACAATGGCCGGTGGGGTGGGGAAAGGAACCATGGGTATCAATACGGTCGCAGCGCTCGTGTAGGCCACAGGGTCAGCCAATGCTGAAATCCCTGAGGGAACCACTGGCGCCGTTGCCGGAGCGGCACTGGCAGGAGAGGGAGCGGGTGAGGATGTGGATGGAGCAGGGGTGGCGGAGGAGGCTTTGGGAGCTGAATTCTTTAGGATCAGTTTGACCCTGCCAAAGCAGAATTTCACCCTCCCTTGGCACTCCGTCAGAGCCCTGTACGACTCCTCGTCAACCACCATTGCGAGGTGAGTCGTTGTGCCGTTAAGGCTGTGCTGCACCACCCGCCACAGCTTCGTGGAGAAGCTGCTGGCGTTCTGGAGCCCAATAAATTCCAGGATGGTTGCAGGAGTGTACTCAGCACCACTGGGAAAGTAACCTCTGATGAGGTGAGCCTTGGGCAACTCCGTTTCCTCCAGCAATTTGACGTCAAGGGCGCTGATGGACCTGATGTGTCCAACAGCTCCCCTGACCCAATTGGCAGTGCTGTTATCCTCGCACACCAAAAGCAGCCACTCATTTCGGGGTATACAACCCTCGAAACCCGGACTAACCGTTGGTGAAGAGTGCAACAGCACCGCCTTTAGAATGCTGGATTTCAACGTAGCCAACTGCTCCGCTGAGAGGGGTTTGGTAGGATCAGCCGAAGTGAAGCCCAATTTCACGCTGCTAACCACTTGGCTGAAGAGTGGTTTCGTGGACTCCTTATGAGTCTTTTTGGGCCTCTTTGAAGAGCTGGTGGGCTCGACGATGGTATCGTCAGCGCGCGTCCGTTTAGCCTTGGTGTTAACGGGGGGCGCAGTGGCGATAGCAAGAGCCTCCTCTCTGTTAGAACCCTTTGCGAGTGCAGCTTTAAAAAGCTTCTTCTCGCGGCTCTTCAGTTTAATAAAGGCGTCCTTAGATTCCAGCCGCAGCAACTGGATCTGAGAGCCTGCTTCCGTAAGGCCTGACCTCTGAGAGGCCACGGAAGCGTCGTTAGCAAAGCTGATTCGGTCGCAGTTAGCTTCCTCGTCCGAGGACAATACCTCGACGGGTTGCTGACGGACTGAACCGCTACTGGACGGAAGTTCAGCACTAGCGAACCCTGTGTCCAAGGGAGTTCGTGGCCTATCCGAGTCCCCTAGAATACTAGAGTCGAGACCCGTAGTATTGGGGGTGGAAGCCAGCAGCCCACTGGCTGCAGTGCTGGTGTAGGGTGGTGTAGCCGTGAAGGCATCGCCCAGAGATGATAATTTTAAAACCGTATCAGACTTTTCTATTTTGAAGTTTTGATCCATGAATTAAAGATCCCACGAGTAGGCGGGAAGGGAAGGTCATCCACGGCATAGCCCGCATACCGTGGAAAGTCTAAATGAAACTGGAGGACGACAGGTATCCAGAGTCCGCATACTAGAGACCGGGCTACCCCCCGGCCATGCATCCATCAGCGTATGCTGTTCCACCTTGGATTGGGGTGATTTATAGATTCACGATCTTCGCCCGACTACAATTAGTCAGCACCTCTAGCAGAGACATGACCGTGTTAGGGGTCTGCTTCCAGCCGCCCTCGCGTGGAGAGTATAGTCGCACTTCCGACAGAAGGAGCAAGGACGGCACGTGCCCCAGCCAATACTGGGATTACATGTTGGTCCCCTTGCTTCCTCTGACGGCTGACGGCCAATAACTTTGTGCCGACCGAAAATGTATGTCACAGGCAGAAGGAAGCATCTCCGACCCCATAAAGTATATATATTTCTGATCAGCGTCGTAGTAGATTTCTTACCTGTATTAAAAGTGTTACCCAAAATAATAGTTGTCATCTTAACAATTTATATGGTATTCAGTAGTCCTAATAAAGTGCAGCCAAGCTAATGCTAATGCAGTATATGGTTTACAAATTGTCACAAAATTTGGTAGCTCTAGCTCTTGTAGTCTCTGACATCCAAGTTTTCGTACAAACAGATAGACGAACATGGCTAAATCGTCTCTGCAATTGACTGTGATTAAGGACGTATTTATATACTTTATGGGATCTTTCTGCCTGGTACATAAATTTTCGGTTGAAGCAAAAAAAAAAAAATTTATCACTTCGACAAAATAAATGTATTTTTCGAAAAACATTAGAAATATTCTGTTAGTTGGTTTTATTCAAAATGTATTTTTCATTGGGTTATGACATATATTTGAAAAACTACCAACCTACTAACCTACCAACCTACGTTCAACAGAACATTTATCTTTTATACTATTGGATAGAACATTTATCTTTTATACTATTTATACTATTGGACTTCGCTTGCGCGAAGTAACGCCAAAGAAAAATATATATAATTATAACTGGTGTTATGATAGTGCAAGTGTATATTTGACTTAATTTAATAAGTGCCACGCGTAATAAGCTCGAAAAATGAGCAGCGATCCAAAGAATGAGCGTAGAAGCTCCCTAAATCCAAGAAACGCTTGTTACTCTTACTTCTCAACACGCGATATCGTTGAAGAAAGCAAGTCAACAAATTGCCATGCGGCTCTACTGACCGTCGACAGCAAGAGAGCGAGCTCTTGCTCACCCACTCTGCTCACCCCAACTCCTACATCATGGAGCTACCAATGCCCAACCCCACCACCGCCAGCTTCTATGGAAGAAGGTCCAACAACAAGCAGCGCTACAATTTCCGCAGTCGCAGCAAAAGCACCACCAACCACAAAACCAACTATTGCGAATTCGGTGCCAACGGCGGCAGAGCAAATTGCAATCTCAACAAAAACCGATAAGCAACAAGCGGTCCCGGCTATACAGACCGGTATGGATCGCTACATCCAGATTAAGCGTAAGCTTAGTCCACTAAACACGGTTGGTAATAAACCAAAGATCAACCGTATCAACAAAAGCAACGACCAAACTAGGAGTTCCAATGATAACCGTTTTTCCATCTTAGCAGAGGCGGAGAACAACCAAGCAGAGCTGGGGCAGGAGACCCAAAAGAAACCAAAGCCCTCACCTATTTATATAAGGGAAAAAAGCTCTAACGCCCTGGTCAACAAAATTATTGGGCTGGTCGGGAACGATAATTTTCATGTTGTTCCGCTTAGTAAAGCGTACATCCACGAAACCAAAGTTCAAACGAAGTCCGAAGAACACTTCCGAGCTGTGTCTAAGTACCTGGAGGAAACAAAAAAGAACTTCTACACCTACCAACTAAAAAGCAGCAAGGGACTGCAAGTTGTACTTAAAGGAATTGAACCCGACGTCGCCCCCTCTGAGATTCAAGAAGCCCTTAAAGCCAAGGGCTTCTATGCCAAAAATGTCAGCAACATTATCAACAGAAATAAAAAACCGAAACCACTCTTCAAGGTCGAGCTCGAAACAGATAGCAAAGCCTTAAAGAAAAACAAAGTGCACCCAATCTACAAGCTGCAGCTCTTACTGCATCGAAGGATCACCGTGGAAGAACCACACAAACGCAACAACCAAACAATGCACAAACTGCCAGGAGTATGGACACACAAAGACATACTGCACACTTCGGGCAGTCTGCGTAGTCTGCGGAGACTTCCACAACTCCGTAAACTGCCCCGCAAACAAAGAAGACCCCTTAAAGAAAAAATGTGGCAACTGTGGAGGAAACCATACGGCAAACTACAGAGGCTGTGCGGTCTACAAGGAGCTGAAGAGTCGCATGCAACGAGCGACAGCTACGCGTCAACAAAATACGCAAAATGCGTAACTCAAATTGTAACTCAAAAAGTAAGCCAGACGTATTTTTCGCCAAGGCAGCCAGATCATCATTCGGTCCGCTAAATACCACTAAGGGCTTCTCATACGCCGAAGCACTACGAACAGGCATGGAAAATCCACTTCAGCCACACTCAGCAGGTCCCGATGCAGCCGCAAAGCAATTTGGAATCTATGATGTATACCATGCAACAAAGTATGATGGAACTCATGTCATTTATGAAAACAACTATGCAAACCCTTGTTCAGAATCAGAACATGGTGATTCAGTTGCTTGTAGCTCAACAGTCCAAATAATAAATGTCTAACCTACGTATATCCATGTGGAATGCCAACGGCATTTCACGGCATAAACTGGAAATAACGCAATTCCTAAATATAAATCACATCGACGCCATGCTGCTGGTTGAAACGCACCTCACAGGGAGATATAACTTCCATATAAGAGGCTATACCTTCTACCGCACAGATCATCCGGATGGCAAAGCCCACGGTGGAACCAGCATCTTAATCAGAGAACGCATCAAACACCACTTTCACTAAAGGTTTGCAACAAATTACCTGCAAGCCACGTCCATAAATGTGCAGTCAGGAAACGGCAACCTTTGCATTGCCGCTGTCTACTGCCCACCTCGATTTACTATCTCTGAAGGTCAATTCATGGACTTCTACAACACACTGGGGGATCGCTTCATAGCTGCAGGCGACTACAATGTCAAACACACGCACTGGGGATCACGCCTCGTGACCCCCAAGGGAAGGCAACTGTATAACGCACTTATAAAAGTGAGCAATAAATTGGACTACGTCTCTCCTGGTAGCCCCACATATTGGCCTGCAGACCCCAGAAAGATCCCAGATCTAATTGATTTCGCGGTGACGAAAAACATCCCACGCGATATTATAAGCGCCATAGCCCTGCCGGATCTCTCATCCGACCACTCGCCCTTGTTGTTAACCCTTCTTCAAAGTCCAGAAATTACGGACCACCCCCATAGACTGACGTCGCACAACACCAACTGGTTGAAATACAGAAAGTATGTGAGTTCCCACATTGAGCTAACTCCTCAACTAAATATCGAATCGGACATCGACTACTCTACCGCCGCGCTGGAAGAGGTACTCGTCACAGCAGCCAGGATCTCAACACCAAAAGGGAAGGATGTGAAAATTAAGACGTTCAAAACCAGCCTGCAAATTGAACAGCTGGTTCTGGAAAAAAGGCGTCTGCGACGGACGTGGCAAACCAGCAGGTCACCATGCTCAAAGCAACGTCTTAACGTAGTCACCCGCAAACTAAACCGGGGTCTGAAGCAAGATGCTGAAAATGCACAACTAAAATATATAGAAAAACTCTCGCCAACTAGTACAAAGCATCCCTTGTGGAGGGCTCACCCAAATCTAAGGTCTCCGACTGAAACCGTCACCCCAATAAGAAATTCTTCAGGTTGCTGGGCCCGCAGTGACAAAGACAGAGCCGAAACATTTGCCTTACATCTCAGAGGCGTCTTCCAGCCGAACCCCGCAGCAAATGCATATGTTCTTCCGCAAATTCACTCCGAAACGGAATTAACGCCAACTTCATTTCGGCCGAACGAGATTACAAAATCATTAGGGAGCTAAAACCAAAAAAGGCTCCAGGCGGTGACCTAATAACTACAAAAATGATAATGGAACTTCCGTACTGTGCTGTTGAGGTCATCTGTAAGCTTTTCAATGGTATCATAAATCTCGGCTACTACCCAAGTAAATGGAAAAAGTCAATTATAATAATGATACCGAAGCCTGGAAAAGATCACACGATCCCGTCATCTTACAGAACAATAAGTTTATTATCATGCCTGTCCAAACTTTTCGAAAAATGCCTTCTAACGCGCATAATACCATATATAGAAGCTCACAACATTATCCCATCCCATCAATGTGGCTTCAGAGAAAAACACGGAATTATCGAGCAAGTTAACAGAATAACATCAGAGATTCGCACAGCCTTCGAGCTTAGAAAATACTGCAGCGCGATATTCCTCGATGTATCTCAAGCATTTGACCGCGTCTGGCTCAAAGGTCTTATGCATAAAATTAAAACACACTTGCCTGGGTACACTCATAAACTCCTTGAATCTTACCTCTACAACAGAAACTTCGCAGTGAGGTGCAACACAACAATATCCGACAACTACACTATCGAAGCTGGAGTCCCACAAGGCAGCGCACTTGGGCCAACTCTATTCGTCCTCTACACAGCGGATATACCCACAAGTGACCGACTAACAACATGCACCTTTGCTGACGACACTGCGATCCTTAGCCGCTCCAGATGCCCAGTCCGAGCATCAACCCAACTCGCCAAACATCTCATGGTAGTCAAGAAGTGGCTATCTGACTGGCGTATCAAAATAAACGAACAAAAGTGTAAACACATAACGTTTACTCTTAACAGGCAAACTTGCCCTCCGCTCTGCCGTAACGTATCTCGGCATCCATCTCGACAGACGTCTAACATGACGTAGACATATCGAATGCAAGAAACTACACCTAAAACTGAAAGCCAGCAGCCTCCACTGGATTATTAACGCCCGATCGCCCTTGTGTCTCGACTATAAGGTCCTGCTCTACAACTCCACTCTTAAGCCAATCTGGACGTATCCTCCTAGCTCCTAGCTTTGGGGAAACGCGAGCAGAACCAACATAGACATCATACAGTGCGCTCAATCAAAGATCCTGCGAACTATCACTGGGGCACCATGGTATATTCGAAACCAAAACATCCACAGGGACCTCGGCATTTTAACAGTAAAAGATGAAATAGACAAGCAAAAAGCGTCCTATAATGAAAAATTCTCTGTCCACCCAAATCCCCTCGCAAGGGTCTTGACTCGGGTTTCCAACCAATCCCGCCTGCAACGTACTGACCTTCCAACCCAGCCATAATTTGTCAGGGCCATTTCTAATGTTCCAGTCTACATGACTGTTAGCTAGGTTATAGTATAAGATTTGATACACTTATTGTTAGTCTGAAAAACGAGAAGATTCAATAAATAAAAGCAAAGCATAAAAAAAAAGCAACCATATTTTAAACCATTTTTGCACAATCGTGGCAAGTCCCATTTTCTTTACTCAATAAGATGGTCTTAAAAGAGAGATGCCGGCCGTTCATTTTTGTCAAGGACATAAGTTTGTCAAACAAAGCAATAGTGACTTATAACAATAGTAATATATAAAGTAAGCCAAATAAATTATATTTTATATTAACATCAAATATAAGATTCCCAAAAAACAAAAAGAAATTTTCCCAAATGTTGACAAAAAGCGCCTGTTCCGCGGCACAAATAATATTATTTTATTTAAATGGCCTCAATCAAGTGTGAAGCAATTCTATTGATTTTTGAAACAGACCGTACATAATGATTTCGAATGTTTTCATTAAAGCCAAAAATTATCCACTTGGAAATGCCTCAAACAACCCAGTAAACATCCACTTGCTTACCCTTTTTATTATGTTTCCATTTTGTTTTTTTTAGTTGAAACAATTTAATATGCGAGCTTTACCTAATCATCCAATTAACCAAAAAAATATCGCTCAGAAAATAATCATTATTTTTTGTGCATTGTTTTAAACTGATTTTTCGAAAAGGATAAAATATTTGATTATGAAGAGTTTGTATATTTATATAAAAGCAGTGGTCGCAAAAATAAAATATATTTTTGACTGATTAAGTAAAACTTGAAAAGTAATTAATAATACTAAGCAATATATATAAAAATCAATATACAATAATCAAATTGTGATTTATAGTTTACGACTTATATGATTATTTATTTTAAGCTATCTTACAAAACTTCGATTATTTCAGAACACTACTAATGGTAATATACTAAAAATGTGTTCAAGCAAGGTAATGTGGATATTTACAAGATCTACCAAATCATTTATTGCAAAGTTTGCTTCACAGAATCATGACCAATGTTGTTAGCTCCAATTTTTTTCAACTGCACTCTATAAAAGCAAAAAAATATATATATTTTATATATTATATTTCGTTGTGTCTATTTATTTAACAATTACCAATTCTTTACATCGTTGCTAAATAAAATATTATGTTTTTCATATTGAAATTTATTAGGCAACACATAAATAAACGAACAAACCCGAAACATCAAAAAAATTACATTTGCTTTGCTCTCGTCTCGCTCTCTGTTTTCAGCTAACGCCTCGGCAACGTATAGCACATGGCTTAATTTCGTGCTATTGCTAAAATTTATTGTGCGACAAAACTAAGTTAAGAGGAAAGCATAGCAGAGCACATATTTGTTAATCGTTTGACTCTGCTGCACATGTATTCAAAAGTGAGAGCGGTAGTGTAATAACGGAATACTGAGTAGCATTTTCACAAGCTTAGAAAAAGTTCGTATGTATATACTATATAGTATATTAAGCTCCTGATGAGTTCTTCTATATGCTGTATGCTTCGGTTATCGCAATGTAACTTCAACTTAGGCACTCTATACACTTAATAGAATCCCCAAAAAAGAGGACATTTCAGATGTTTATTAATTTCTAAATTCGCTAGGAAATAATTTATTTTTAAGACATTTGTTATTCTTTTACATGTTAATACATAAATTTATATCAGTGCAGTTGAGATTGAGGCAATAATGGGTATTAAAATGGTAACTTTAACTACTCATAGTCTGTTTATACTTTACATAGACGAATTTGATTAATATTAGCAGTGCTGCTACATGGAATGAATTAAGAGAACCTTTTTCTTAAAATGTATTAAAATATATCCAGTAATATTTTAATAAACCGTTTAAACAAAGCGTCATATAAATATTATAAGTTACATACAAATTTTATTACATAATTTTAGCTAATCCTAGTTACCGGATGTTGGTTTTATGTTCATCTTAATTCTAAATGTATAAATTACGGCATGTATACACAATATTTAGAAAGTATTAAACACAAAAGCGACGAATGTTACAATGTTACGTGCACACGGGCAAAAGGGTTGTAAGTGACTGTCAGTCAACATTATTTATTAAATTATTTTTACCGTAGCTCAGTCATAAATAGTCATTGTTTTGCATTCCATCTTTTCATTATTATGTAACGCAATATTACAAGATAATATATATATATATATTTTCATATATATAGGGTTCAAGGGTTAATGCATACTTTTGGCAAGTCCCTTGATGTTGACAGTTCATTTCTTACACGAACATCATTCTTAATTTGATCAGTATTGAAATCCCTTTTATTTAGACTTGCTTTAGTTGAAAGGCTATGTAAATTGACATCCTTTCTGTTGGGTGCATGATGTATTCCAAATTGATTTTCCCTATCACTCTGAACATTTTCTCTGTCGAATCCTCGTCGACAGTCGCTAAAGTTTGAATTATAGTTTACAGATCCAATGTTAGTTTTATGCACTGAATTGCGATCACGAAAACTATTACCACCGCTAAAAGAATTCTTCTGACTCGGACACATTATTTTGCTTCGGCTGTCGCGGACATTACGCTCTCTTTCTCTATCTTCGGTTTGACGGTGAAAATGTTTGTTAATTGGTACTTGTGATTGATTTATTTCATCTACAACGCGAATTGTTGGACGTTTTGATGAAACTTCCTCCTCTTGTTTTCTTTCATAATGGGAGAAATCATCAAATATAGATGTTGTATGTTTATATAAGTGCAATATTTGTAAAACCTCTATGCCTTTTGCGTTTTGTACCTCCTGTGTATCTCTTGAATATGTCACGGGCTTATTGTCATTATTTCCTAGTCGTATGTGCCGTAGCCTTCCATTAGGCACGTCCTTGACATATATCCATTTTACTTTAAACTTTCCCCTCCATTTATCTTGAGACCAAACACTAGATGTGGAATTATAATCAACTGATGTCATCATTTGAGCCATTCCACAAAAATGACCTGAGCTATTTACTGAAAAAAAAAGCAAAATATTTCCCCCCTCTTTATATCGTTCTTTAAACGCATCATCCAACCGCTTGTTCCCGTGATCCGTTGAGCACCAGATTTCATATTTTATACTACGATGAATATCATCCTCAGAGTATGATTTTATAACAAAGAAACTAGTGAAAAAGAGTATACATTTTATAGGATTCACAAAATAAAATTTTTCTTCATAATTACCGTGCTGTAGCCGCTTTATCCAAATCAAGTTCGGTAGGGTTATAATTGTTTTTGTCTTTTAATTCCTCCAATAACAATTGCGGGTCGGCAATCTCTTCAGTTAATGACGTAGTTTTTGCAAGACGCGGATTATTTTCATCACGATATTGATGCTTAATGTTTGTCTCAAAATCATGTCTATGTTCAGCGACGTTCCCCCTTCGATCGTTATATCGAGTAGGAATATTCGTAGATACCGTTCGTCGAGTTGATGGTATAGAGGCACCACAGGCATGTCGTGCTTCTATATGAAGAGCATGTTGTTGGGGAGACCAGATTTTACGCGATTGTCCTGTCATAGATGGTTTTGCACTGCATAAATTGATGTTGGTAGCAATTGTGTAAAGATCATCTTTTTCAGATCGACAGCCTACAGAATAAGATGATTCATCTTTATTTGTCGCTGAATAATTGAGTGCTGAACTTGTCAAGTCAATCGCTAAAGGCGGCGATGGTACAGGTTGAGGGTTGCTGTTAGGCGAATCCCACAAATTAACATCTAAATTATGTTTGCCAGGTACCATTGGTGGCGGGGGCATTCCAGGACCTTTTTTTTTATTGCTGGAAGTGGTAAATGTTGTCTGTGTATGCAAAAAGAGAAAATATTTTATCATGTCGAAATAAACATTATTGAATACACACTTTTGAAGTTAATTTTGCAGGCTGTGATGCGACTGAAGCCCATGTCATCTTTTTCGGGACAGAGATTGCAGCGTGTGCTTTATTATCATGGACATATTCATTTGCACGTTTGTCAAATTGACTGTTCGATGGTTCACCATCGCCTTCATTAACCTACATAAACATAAAATAAAAATTGTTTTCAATTCGGTACCTAAAAATAATTTGGTTGGTTGCAATTTATTAGATTTATTTTACTCTATTATTCCATCACTTAGTCACATAGAAACTGAACAGGTGCAGCTTCAATTCATTGTTTTTTTCGATTTGTGGGCCCTGAAGGTGCTTGTATGACTCCTATTTCAAACTTGATTTGTTTTGTTTTCTCAGCTGCTAACAAAGATCAATAATATACGTGTATATAAGTTATGGAGTCGAAGGTGTTGCATGAAGCAATAAATTCCTTTTACCTTTTAGTATGAATTGACAAAAAAAATAGTATTATCAGTCGTCAGTAGATGTCAGGGTTACCATTATGTCGTGAGTCATAATTCATCAGTCGTAAAACTATAAAGAATCGACATTACAAAACACACATATTGTATAAAAAAATTCATTTATCATATTAAAATAAAATTCATCTAAAATAAATGAATTTTTTCCCAAACTTAGTGTGACTATTGTGCCCTTTTGCACAATTTCGAATTTTTCAGGCCTTAGTACTGAAGTCTCTATTCTCAATAATAATAATCAATAATACAATTCTGCATGGTTTAAACAAAAGGTTACTTACCCTATCAATAGAATAACGTCTTGAATTCCATGCATTTATTTGGTGATTTTCTCGTATTGAATTGTTGAAACTGCTTGAATTTCCATATTTTAGCTTTGTGTCTAAAAACAAATAAATATTTATATCTGTTAAGTTAAGTTAAATAATTAGTTCTAACTATGAGCGAAATATTGAAAAACAAGTAAGAAAGCTACTGTCGAGTTTGCTCCACTGTGAGATACTCACCACCCAATTGTACCATCGAAATATTATATTTTTAAAAATATACTAAAATATACCAAAATAATATACCAAAATTTTCTGTGTTCGAAATTATTAGCTTGACGGCAATTAAGTAGGTTTAGTAGGCTATTGAACACCATTATTATGTTACGGAGTGACATAGCAACTAACTAGGTGCAAGTGATTACGCCTTATAAAAGTAATTCTTTAATAACTTCTGTGTTTTTTATCCGAATGTAACCTAGGTGAAGATGCAGGTTACGCCTTATAAAAGTTATTTCTTAATAACTTCTGTGTTTTTTTCCCGATTGTAACCAAATTTTCAGAGATCATTAAGATGGTAATTAGAATTGTGCTTATTAATGATTAGAGGAGCATTAGGCAAATAACATGGTTTTCTTTTTCTAGAATAGAATATAGCATTTGTTTTAGTAGAATTAGTTCGACTAGGTATGTCGTGTGTGTATACATTATATAGGATTGGACTAAGCACAGAGCCTTGAGCGACACCAGCGTAAATATATTTTTTACTGGATCTAACTCTGTTAATTTTAACAAAGAAAAATCTTAGAAAAAAGAAAATCTTGTATAATTTTCGTGAGATATATTGGTGTCTTAATGAATGTTAGTTTTTTAATTAAACCATCATGCCAAACTGTATCAAAGACTGCCTCAATATCGGGAGTGACCATACCAACAGAGTATTTATTTGCTAGGCGATCGCTAATGTGGTCTTTGAGTTTAATTAGTGGATCAATACAGCTAATCCCAGTGCGAAATCCGTATTGTTGCCTAGGCAAAATGTTGCGGGCTTCAATATGATTTACAAGATGCAATTTTATCAGTTTTCCAAAAACTTTTGATAAACAAGGTAATAGGCTTTTAGGTCTATAGTTGTCGAGACAATCAGATGATTTCCTTGGTTGGAAATTTTTGCTGTTTTCCAAATTTCGGGGAAATAGCTAGTTAAGAAACAATCATTAAATAATAAGGTGAGAAATTTAATTGCACTCAAAGGCAAATTTATAAGCCATATATTAGTAGGTAATCTATCAGACCCCACAAACTTTTTAATTTTTATGTTCTTAAGGATATAAGCCACTTCATTATTTATTTTTTCAACTTCAGTAATATGGCTGGTACTTAAGGCTAAATCTACTAAGAACTATTGACTAAATTTAATGTTCCAGAATTCGGGTATGATAAAGTTAGTCTTTGTTTTTGTTCAAAAACGTCGCCGAGTAGATTAGCTTTATCATCACAGGTAAACTTGGCCTCTATCAAACAAGCATGGAATAATTTGTTTGTAAAGGTCTTGCATATATTTCAGAAAGGTTTTGAATGACTTTGAAGAGTTTGTTGTTTATTGTTCTTGTCATTATTTATGACAAATAATTCGCTTAGTATTTTCCAGTTTAAAAAATCGAATTGAGCTTTATAAATTGGAAGCCGTGTTCTTATCCATTGCCTTTTGGTTTTGTATTTTATTTTAATAAGCGAAATGATATTGGGAGGTATATTCACTTTCTTTTTGTGGAACAGCGGTGCTTATTGCATTTTGACTAATAGATATAAATATATCTAGTTTGCCAATTATGGAGTACTGTGTGAGAGAAGTTTGATTTATTAGAGGTGAGTTTCTAGGCCACTATTATTAAGGGTTTTAAACAGATTCCAACTTGTTTTTAATAGTCTAAATATGACTTATTTTTAAATTTATATGATACTGAAAATTTGACCATAACAGGTAAATGGTCAGATGATAATTCACTTTTAACTAATATATCATTAATATGGTTGGGTTCATTTGTTAAAATTATATCTAAGGATTTTTCTTTGTAGTGTGCAGGGATGGATAAATGTTGGATCTTATGGATAAACAATGGTAAAATCTGTACTAGCTAAAATATGATATATTTCCCCAACAGTTACCCCTCTTTTACAGTTCCAGGCTCTGTGTTTAGAATTAAGATCGCCCACAATTTGGTATTTTCCGTCTATTTGCAATAATTTTAAAAGATCTGATTTATAGTAGCTTTTCATATGTTTTCTATCTTTATTCGATACATCACATCCGAAAATATATTAAAACTTCTGGTGTCTGAAAGATCAATTTGTATACCTATATTTTCTATTAAATGAGTGCCCATACTTTTTATTTGTTTGTGAACTATAGCAATTGCCACTCCGCCTCCTCTTGAGTTTAAACGATCATATATATCAATAATATAATTAGGAATTCTAGTTCTATCAGTAAGTGACAACCAAGTTTCATTCAATAAACTAATGTGAAGAGATCAGAGAGCGTGATTGCTCGAAGTAGTTATATAGTCTCCGATTGCAATATGACCTACATCGTTTTCACTCGTGGTGTGCTATAAATTTATTAAATATTAATTGCTACAAATGTAAACTTATGTCAATTTTCAGGGGCATTCCCCATTTAAACAATTATCATCTTAATGATACACAATTTGAGCGAATAGAGTCATTAACTGATTTAGGTATCTTTCTTGATTCAAAATTAATGTTTGACAAGCATATTTTTTCTGCTTCTACCATGGGTGTCCCTTGATTAATTAAACATTGGTCAAAGGAATTTAACAATCCCTACATAACAAAAAATCTAATATAATATTTGGTTTCCTCAGTATAGGGTTCACCAAAATAGGTTTGAATCAGTGCAGAAATTAACAGAGGAAAGTGTAAAATAAAAAATGGTCGCTCTAAGTGTTCATATAGCATAGAACCTGCATGGTCCCCTATTCAGCAATTTTTTTTATAATTTTTCAACATAAACGAGTTGTACCTGCAGAAGGTATAACTATTCACAAACGTCGGAGACCAACCTATAGCATTTTGATGGTCCACACAAATTCTAGAATGGATCGCGAATCCATATAAGTAGCTTGTAGTAAGGCAACTACAGACATAGGTTTGTTTATAATAAGCGATTCTGTTCGTCCCAGACCAATTCCTATTAACGAAAAGCTTAAGAATCAGTTAGATAGTTTTGCGGACTTAGTCTGCATATCAAAGATAATCGATCCGACAAGCTTATGTTAAAGTTCTCTAATCTATGTTTCGTGGAGGCGTCGATACCGGGATAGCAAATATAGATATATATAGCTTTACCTGTACAAAAACAATTGACTCATTGTTATTTTCCCATCGATGAAAGCCCGGCCGCAAATATGCGGACTGTAGATATATGTCGCTCTCTAGTTTTAATTAGATTTCACTTGGTAAACGGACAGTGCTATGGGCGACATTCTCTTCACGTCTACTCATGAGATCAAATGTGAACCTAACAACGTCTGAAATAGTCAGTTTAATGAGACTGTAAAACCATCATAAATGGGCGAAGCGTTAACTTCTAACCCAAAACTTAGCACTGCTGCTTTTGGGCTGTTCGCCTCCACCCGCAATTACTTAGGTGTTGACTCTGCAGCGATGAAGGATCCGGAAACGCCATCAGCCTCTTTGAAGAACTGGTTGGTCTAACAGATGCAGGCGTTCAGACTTATACTCAATTAATTAACTTTGCTATAATAAAAAATATCTTGTACCAGCAAACGTCAAAATGGGCCTTGTTCAACATTGCACATGAAAAAGGTGACGACTTTAACGGCCGTATTATTGACCTGATATTGGTTCAAAATGTGGCTTAAGGTAGAGATGTGAGTCAAGCAACAAGCAGGGATGTTGCGGTTTTTATACGAAAAAAGAATTTTGAGATCTATTTGCAACTACTTTCTACTTTCAACTCTGGGCTTAAAAATATGAAGCTCTTGGCTAAGTCTCCAAAGCCTTAAAAAACTAATATACTTGTTTGCCCGTCACCAACTCGCCCGTTTCCAGTAATGAACATTTGTCATTTGTCTCTCCTTGTCCTGGACACTACTCAGTGTGAACAATTGCTTTCTACTACTATAGTTTCTCGGAACACTTTAGTGGGTGCCGTATCTATGAAACAAATCTTCGTTTCTAGACTAGGATATTTATTCAGTATAAAATTCAAGGTACTTTTATGGAGTAAAAATTAAATTTTCTTACGAATGGGAAATTTCATCGTTTAAAAAGAAGTTTTCTTAGTAAATGATCGAAAGCAACGATAGGCACTCTCTTGTTCAAACTGCCTCACTAAGACTCCTGAAAAGTAATAATGCGCAATTACAAGTATAATAAACAGCAGGCACCGTATAAGAAGACACGCACAAGCAGTCACTGCTCGACATCCAAGCTAACTCACAAACTATAAATATAAATATGCCACTTTCAAAATGAATAGCTTAGTGGCTATTTATTATATGCGTATGTCGTATCGGTGCAATTGCACTTGATTTTCGCTTATAAAATTGGTTTTTAAAGAACTTAGTTTATTCTTCGATCATAATGAAATTTCCAAATTAATTTTGAAGTAGTCCATGGGTTAAATTTCTAGTTTTTGTTTGTTGGTTTAAACATTAAGAATGTTTTTGAAATCGAAAAAGAATTGATCACGCTCATGCTTTTTTAAGTAAGATAACTTTTGAATGCTCTTAATGACCAAAAGCTTGCTCACTCCTGAAAAAATTAAAAATCCCGCGGATTATTTTAGTTTTGATGATTTATCTATTAAATATTTACAAATACAACAAAACACTTTTTATTTTATTGGCTTTATCAAGAGGTTATCAACAGATTTGGAATTCTGACTGATAATTAAGCGGATCTACCCTCTACCCCTAGTGAAGAGGACAAAAGCAGCCGAAGCCCATACCTATATACATACATTCGAGAGAAAAGCTCAAACGTTCTTGTGAACAAAAAAAGACTTCCAAATAATACCCCAAAAAAAAGAATTCATCCATGAAACCAAGCTCCAAGTAAAAACCAAAGAGAGCTTTAGGACTCTTAAAAAATATTTAAATATAAATAAGAAAATCTCCCACACTTGCCAATTGAAAAATAGCAAGGGCCTTGAAGTCCTTTTAAGGGTTTAGAGCCAGAAGTAACACCTGCTGAGATAACGCAAGCATTAAAAGATAAGGGTTTCAATGTGAAAACTGTCTTCAACATCGTGAACAAAGACAGAAAACCACAACTGCTCTTCAAAGTCCAACTCGAACCTGACACCAAAGCTACAGGGAAAAATGAAGTGCACCCAATTTATATATATTGCACATTGCGTCCAGTTTATGTCATCAGTGGAGAGCTTCATGACTTTGCTAATTGCACGCCTTCAATACAATTCCGAATACACTTATTCCCTCAAAAATAACCCCAGACGACTTTTACTGATCCACAGCCAGATCCTCATTTGACCCTGCGATCACCTCACCAAATGTAACCTTCGCAAACGCCTTGAAATCGAGACTTAAACAACCTAGTTCTACGACACCCATTCTACATGCCGCCCAAGCTGTTCTGATACACCCATTCTACATGCCGCCCAAGCTGTTCTGATACCGAATTCTGATTCGACGCAACAAAATATCAAATATTGAAACCATGATGCATACTTTGCAGCACATATGATTGAATTCATGTCTTTCATGCGCACTACCATGCAAGTCTCCTAATGGAGATGATTATATCACAACGTTCAAAATAATCAATGTCTACCTTACGAATATCATTGTGGAACGTCAACGGCGTTTCACGGCATAAACTTGAAATAGCTCAATTTCTTTATGACAATCACATTGACGTGTTGCTACTGTCGGAAACACATCTTACTCATAAATACAACATTCAAATAAGCGGCTTTTTGTTCTACGGAACAAATCATCCAGACGGAAAATAACATGGCCGAATCGATAACCTGATAAGAAACCGTATCAAACATCACCGCATGATTGATCAATCAATCACTAAAATTATGCCTCGAAACCTTATTAGTGCCGAATCTCTCCTGGACCTATCATATGACCACTCATCATTCTTTTTAAACCTGAACCTGCTCCAATGCCCTTAGACTACAAAGCAAACTAGCAAATTAACATCAAAGAGAACAAACTGAATGAAATACAGAAAATATATAAGTTCACACATTGAACTAAATCCAAAACTAAACTTCGATGCAGGTTTTCAATCTGCAGCAAATACCTTGGAGAGCGAGTGTCATAGCTGCAGCTGCCCGCATCTCTACACCTCAAATGAAAAGTGCACCTCGTTGCCCTAGGATGACAAACCCAGATATCGAGCGACTTGCCAGGAAAAGCGATGAAAACGACGGTAGTGACAAGTTCATAGGTCGTCATTCGCAAGAAAAGACTAAAAGACGCAACACGTAAACTCCAAAACCCGAGTCGTATCTCTACAACCTTTGATATGAGACGCAACTCTGATATGTCCGGCTACCACGTTACAAATGCTGGAGTTCTTCAAGGAAGCGTACTTGGACCGACGCTGTACATCCTTTATACAGCAGATATACCCACAAACAGGCTACTAACGACTTTTACGTTTTCCGACAACACAACGATTTTAAATCAATCCAAATGTCCTGTACAAGCATTCACTTAACTTTCTCGTCACTTGGTTGCCGTGAAGAAGTGGCTTTCCGATTACCGACCGAAAACTCCCCTGGCACTTAAGGCTTGTAGTTTCCTTTGGCTTATCAACTCTCGCTTATCTCTCTGTCTGGGCTACAGGGTCGTACTCTACAAATCCGTATTAAAAACAATCTGGTCGTACGGCTTCCAACTATGGGGAAGTGCCAAGAGTAGTAACATTGATATAATGCCAAGGGCTCAATCGAAGATACTGAAAACAATTTCTGGGGCACCCTGGTATATACGAAACATCCGGAGACCTGAACATCATATCCGTTTGAAACGAGATAACTCAACAAAAAGAAAAATACATCAGCAAACTAACTTCACATCCTAACAACCTTGCGAGAGGATTAACGCGGGTTTGCATCCGAACCCGTCTATGGCGCAACGACCTTCCGACCCACCGCTGAGTACAAAAGACTATTAAGTATTGTATATATTTCAGATTTAAAAACTTATTGTTAGTCTCATAATTTCAGAGAAGATCCAATAAATTAAACATTTAAATAAAAAAAAAAATTGTTGTTTGTTTATTAATGCACTTTAGAAAAAATTGAACCTTCGCTCAGAACCCGCACTCAAATAGTTGAGTCACTATATTAGCAGAATGCAACTTGAATCAGTCCAGTTGAATTTGTTTGTACTTACCATTATTGTGAGGTGTTTTGCGTCCTTTCCCTGTGTTATTTAATGATGCAGTATTATTTTCTTTTGCATTAAACGGTGGAAATTGGAATTGCATTGAGCCTTGATTACCTTTTAAATTGGAAATGGTTTATTAGCATTTAAAAAATTTAATTAATTTGATTAACACACTACCAGAGGTATCATCGTTGGCTGGAGAAGATAAGTTTTCATATGACGCCTCATCAACTTGTTGGCTCCATGGGATATTGCGCTCCCCAACAGATTTTACTATTGAAATTTTCATGTTACAATACGCAATAATAAAAATAACATGTACAAGTTTAACATTAAACAATATATGCGACATTTCGATATCTTAACGGATAATTGAGTACTATCATTATTTGCAATACTGAGATTTTCGGACCCTTCGGGAACACTACGACTTTCAACCACTTGAGTAGTCAAGATTGAAGGAAATGAATTTGAAAATATTATTATTACATGATCAAACTTTTTTTTTTCAATATTGAAACAATTTTTATAAAACGGTGACATATTGTTTGCCTAACATAAATTTTGTAGTGTCCATAGATGAAGGATCATCACAAAGTTAGAGCATTCGGGAGCAGGTGCATATGTATGTAGGTATTCAAACAACGATACTAGTTTTTTTTATCTTGTTTATGCGGAATGTTAAATTATAAGTAGATGTGTATACCTGCAGTTCCGGATATTTTCTGAAAAAAAAAAAACAAGTGGTCACAGTGAAAATATATTATAAATTTAATGTGCGAACACGTAATATGTAACTACGCAAATACACACATATGTATATGAAAGTATGCATAAATGCATATGAATATATATGTATATCTAAATATCCAAACATATAGACAACTGAAAGTACATATATATTTAAATAATGTTGCATTCACATAATAACAAAGATTTTGGGATATTAATTTAAAAAAAAAAACATGATGTGTTGTATGCGGATGCATATTCATATATACATATATGAACATACATACAATGCAAGAGTAGTTAATGTACACACACGTATGTATGTATGTATACCAAAATGCTATTACCTGATCCACGCCTGACATTTGCTGCCAAAATCAGCTTTCTTTTGTGCTATAAATGGAAACGAATTTTTAAAATCGCATTTGACATCTTAGTGTTAATGATCTCACCAAAAAATAATAAATTAACGAACGGATGTTAAATTTTCCGCTGAAACTGTTTTAATAAATTACAGCATATACTTTCGACATGTAGAACTGTCCACTACACATGAACATGTAAATTACACAAACTCATACACACAGGAATAGCATTTTCCGAAGTTGAAGCCATCTATTTCTTAGCGCCGTTGATATTCTTATGAGAGTTGCCCTCTAAGTACGTATACGTTAACTATCTACATATGTATGTTCATGCCTACGTATACAATAAATGAGCACCCCAAAATTACATAATATCCCTAATTATTATTATGTTTGTGCTCTGTAGTATACATAATTTTGTAAATGAATTTTATAATACCATATACATAGAAATAAACAAAATCATTGTGATTATAATCGGATTTTAAAAATTGAGGGCTATTCTCAGCAGGTTGGAAATAAAATTTTGTGGATGAACTTCATATAATAATCAGTTACCAAATAATGTCCTGTTCGTTTTTCGTTTGGTTCAGATCTGAATAAACAAAATATCTAAAAAAAAAGAATCGTTAGATGGAATATATGTGAGGACCATGATGGATTATAATTAGCTTGTTTTAGAATTAATGCAAAGTTTGTAGAGTATTTAATTAATATATTCATATTTTTGCTGAGTGTTTTGAACATATAAACAATCAGCTGAATATTAGTGTGGCCTACTAAGAATGTAGCTAACTACGTGGAAAAACAAAATCTCTTAGATACTAGCAATAAGCAATGAACATAATAGTCTGCATATTCAAAAAATACGGTCAGTTTGCGTTTTTGGTTTTCATAGCCTCCGGGGCAGTGGGCGTGGCAGCGGCGCAGCGCTCTATCGCGTTCGGCTCTCTCTCGAGAACTCGAGCTATACGTCATGTTTTGAATTTTGAAAGCCCCTGAGGCAGAGATGCAGCGCTCTCGCACGTTCGGCTCTCTGTCTCCTCGTACGAAACTTGAAGAAGTGAACAGAGAGAACTCGAGCATCAATTCAGTCGTAGAACGATGCTGTTTTGAGATGTGTGTATGTGTGTTTAGTGCACATACATACTATGAAGAAACATAATGTGTATGCAGTTGCTGCTTGTCCGATTGCTTCAATTTTAATTTTTCAGATTTCATACTGAGTTTCAGTTCAGAAGTATTTTGCTTGAATATGAAAAAGTTAATACTATTCTTCATTTGCATATATTGCTCTATCACCAATAACTAAGGAATTCTAGTCTAGGTCATCAACGGTGCTGTGCGTGCATCACGAATTGAATTGTTGGTTTCTGCCTGTGACCTTGTTGTTGTTCTCTTCTGTTCCGCTCGATTGTTTCAATTGATTTTGTCGTCTTTGCGTTGATGTTGCTGTTTTTAATTTGCTTACTTTTTGATTTTCATTGCATGCAGAGACTGCACCTGCATTTTGGATATGCGGACTCTATTATATTCATTGCTTAGTGATACTAGTCAACTGATTTTTTTAATTTGTGTCTTGCTTACTGCCTAACTTTCACAGCGATCAATCTACATTTTGACGATTATTATTTTCACATTAACCATATAGCGAGTGTTATCTCGCCTGAATTTTTAAGAATTGCTGTCCCAGAACATGTTAGGTCGTAGGAAATTGCATGACATGTTGCTTATTGGATTCAACGGATTACTAATACAGGCTAGGATTGAGATGGCCTCGAAAGCAAACATGTTTGATGTTAGTCGAACCACAAGAATGTATGTATGTGAAGAACTGCTTGCAATTTGCGTGCTTTGGCAAACTTTTCATATTTTAGAATTTTGATTTAACAATGTCTCAATTGGATATTTAAAAAGTTTACCCCCTTTCTTGTTGCCATTCATTTGTATATTTCTCTGGCATTTAAAAAACTTAGAAATTGTGGGCAAGAGCTGGTAGATATCTTTTTCTTTTTTGTATCTCGTTGACTAATTAAATTGATCTCTTCGGTTTTAAACATATATATGCTTGTGATATTGATGTTGGATGACCATATACGTGTTGTTTTCTTCGCCTTCGCTTAACTGTTTTGTTGATTTGTTATTTTTCCGTGTGCTTGCGCCAATTACACATGTATGATTTTTGCACAATTTTATATTATCTTCAAACAATACAATATACAACCACTAACCATACAATATGAAGGTATACCATTTCATGCAAGCGTAAATGCAAACACTCGTTTCAGTATATTCAGAGATTGAGTCACGGTTTAGTTGCATGTTGTCTCGAGCAAAACTGTGCTTGAAAATTCGGTTCAGTCCGTTAGCGGTGGCACTCCAACGTCTAAACGTTTGATGCTTGTCTTGTACTGCTGCTGCGTCCTTGAACATGTTGGTGAATACACATATGCTTATGCCAAATGCAATTGTATATATAGGCAAATTATGTGTATTCGATTTGCAGCTAGCACCAAGTGTTGTTGTTATTTTAGTTTCTTGTCTTCTGCCCTCCCCTTACCATTGGTTTCTTCGACATCGTTTGACTGCTGTGATTTTTTTGTTAACATGATGTTTTGAGTTCTGCTGCTGTTAGTGATTTTGTTGATTTGATTTTTTACTTTTGCTGGCGTGTGCCGACTGCACCTGTCGTTCTTGTATGAATATTGTGTCATTATAATCAATTAATTAGTGTAGCCATATTATATTTAAATTTCAGCATATTTTGCGAGTTTATATTTGCACATATATTCATATATTATATATATTAAATATAATATGTACATACTAATTATTTGCTAATAATATCAAGTTATGTCAAAGTATTCAAAGACATGTGTAATCGGCGCAAGCCACCGAAATAAATGAATATCAACTCAACAAGTGCAGCACCACCAGCAGCAACACAAATGACGTCATGTCAAAAAGAAAATCACATCAGTCAATCGATGTCGAATAGAACATTGGCAAGGTGAGGGAGGCAACATGGGGCGTACGACAATAGCGTTCGGCAGCCGACATGAAAAGAAAATAACAAAGACAATTGGTGTGAGATCCAAAGAAGTCGCCCAAATATCCTAATGAGACTCGAAAATATCAAAATTAAAGCAATCGAATACACAAAATTTGCCTACAGCTCAACACATTTCCATTTTGCATAAACATATGTATATTCACCAACATATTCAAGGACGCAGCAGCAGAACAAAACTGACTGTAAACGATTTGACGTTTGAATGCATCTGCTACCGGACTAAACGCAACCGGATTTTCAGGCACAATTTTGGTCGAGCCAACATGCAATTAAACCGTGACTCAAACTCTGACTATACCGAAACAAGTGTGTGCATTTACGCTTGTTTGAAGTGGTATATCTACGTATTGTATGGTTAGTGATATAACATTTATAATGAATTTTAGTAAAAAAATTATCTTCCGGATTTTAAATTATTCATTATATATAATATTAAAGTTTACGAAAATCCAATATATTTTGTTTTTGCCTTTTCTGTACCCTACGTTGTGCAAGTTGTTCAACAACATAGGCAATTATGATCATTTTATTGCTCACAATAAAAATTATTATAGTAATCTCTGAAAATATAGTTGAAAACAGACAATAAACAAAGAAGTTATTAAAAAAATTGTTTTTTAGGCGAATCAGATGCAACTGCACCTGCGACATAATAAAACAGAAACAAGATACATTTTTTCAACTCATAATACTGTGCATCATCGTCTCTTAATTCTTTTTATTTAAGCAATTCAAAGAAATTGCTATCCGTATATAATAATGTAGAAAATGTCTCACGGATTCAAATACAGATATAAAGATCTCATACAGGTGCTGATGCATACGCTCGTTTTAGTATTTTTAGAGATGAGGACACACTTCAGTTGGCTCGAACAAAACTGTTTCTGAAGATTCGGCTGCAAATTCATAGGCGCAAACTGCGTAAGCTGCTTTAAGTTGTGGTGTCAGTCCAAGACTGACAGCAAACGTTTTGACGTGAGAATGTTGCCGATGATCAACTCAATCGCATATCATTTTGCAGAAATGGTTTTGCTCGATACAACATGCAAATAATGTGGGATCACCGAGACGAAAACTTAAATGCGACGCGTAGTCGAACGGTTCCAATAGATGCCATTTCTATATATTATACGGTTAGTGCTTGTGTGTAGTTTCGTTGTCTATGATTGGTCTGTACTTCGTATGCAGTCCTCTCATTTTGTTTCTTTTGATTGCGTTCTAGCACTAAGCAATGAACATAATAGAGTCCGCATATCCAAAAAATACGGGCACTTTTCGTTTTTGATTTTCATAGCCCCCGTGGCAGAGGCCGGGCAGAGGCGCAGCGCTCTCTCGCGTTCGGCTCTCTCTCGAGAACTCGAGCTAGCCGTCGTGTTTTGAATTTTGAAAGCCCCTTAGGCAGAGACGCAGCGCTCTGGCACGAAGAAGTGAACAGAGATGTATGTGTATTTAGCGCACATACATATGAAGAAACATAATGTGTATGCAGTTGCTGCTTGTCCGATTGCTTGAATTTTAATTTTTCAGATTTCAAACTGAGTTTCATTTCAGAAGTGTTTTGCTTGGATAGGGAAAAGTGAATACTCTTCTTCATTTGCATATATTGCTCTATCACTAATAACTAAGGAATTCTAGACTAGGTCATCAACGGTGCGGTGCGTGCATCACGAATTGAATTGTTGGTTTCTGCCTGTGACCTTGTTGTTCTCTTCTGTTCCGCTCGTTTGTTTCAATTGATTTTGTCGTCTTTGCATTGATGTTGCTGTTTTTGATTTGCTTACTTTTTACTTTTGATTGCATGCGGAGACTGCACCTGTTGATCGACTTTTATTTATGTTATTATGTTTAAATTATTAGTATAGACATATTATATTTAAATTTCAGCAATTTTTATTACTAGTTAATATAGGCATATGTAAAAGGAGTATTTTGATTTTTAATTAAATTTATATTTTTATTTATGTATATTCAGCAGTGTTTAAAATTTAGCAAATTGATATTATCTCACATATGTATGTATGTACATACATTCATATGTACATACATATGCATGAAAATATGTATAGTATGTATATGAATTTGCTTAAACACTGCTGAAAAATATGAATGTAAATAAAAATCAAAATACTCCTTTTACATATGCCTATATTAACTAGTAATAAAAATTGCTGAAATTTAAATATAATATGTCTATACTAATAATTTAAACATAATAACATAAATAAAAGTCGATCAACAGGTGCAGTCTCCGCATGCAATCAAAAGTAAAAAGTAAGCAAATCAAAAACAGCAACATCAATGCAAAGACGACAAAATCAATTGAAACAAACGAGCGGAACAGAAGAGAACAACAAGGTCACAGGCAGAAACCAACAATTCAATTCGTGATGCACGCACCGCACCGTTGATGACCTAGTCTAGAATTCCTTAGTTATTAGTGATAGAGCAATATATGCAAATGAAGAAGAGTATTCACTTTTCCCTATCCAAGCAAAACACTTCTGAAATGAAACTCAGTTTGAAATCTGAAAAATTAAAATTCAAGCAATCGGACAAGCAGCAACTGCATACACATTATGTTTCTTCATATGTATGTGCGCTAAATACACATACATCTCTGTTCACTTCTTCGTGCCAGAGCGCTGCGTCTCTGCCTAAGGGGCTTTCAAAATTCAAAACACGACGGCTAGCTCGAGTTCTCGAGAGAGAGCCGAACGCGAGAGAGCGCTGCGCCTCTGCCCGGCCTCTGCCACGGGGGCTATGAAAATCAAAAACGAAAAGTGCCCGTATTTTTTGGATATGCGGACTCTATTATGTTCATTGCTTAGTAGTTCTAGGTAATAGCACTAAGCACATAATAAAATAGAGGCAACACTTGTACAAAAAGTGATACGCTATATTTTTTTTATTATCAAAAAGCTTAGTACCCCGACGAGCGTTTCTCCTCTCATTTACGTATACGAAACGAGTATATTCCGTGTATGATTTTAACATACATGCCGCGCTGTTTGATGCTTTTAGATTTTTTTGGATGTCAGGCTGAGTTTCATTTCAGAATGGTTTCACTTGAGTATATAAATGTCTATACTCATATTTTTTCTATATATGGCGCTGCCAGTAATACTAATTGAATTGTAGGCTAGGTCATCTGTGGTGTGGTGTGCATATCACGAATTGCGTTATTCGTTTTTGCCTGTGACCTTGTTGGCATTCTCTTCTGTTTGTCAACTTTGCTCGCCGCTTTTGCTTTGGATTTGTGTTCTTTTTACTTTAGCGTGCATTTGAAGACTGCTCCTCTTGATCGGCTTTTAATATGTTATTAATTTTAAATAATTAGTAATTATAAATAATATAATGGTTAATAGTTACATATATAATATTAGTTTGAATTAGATTTAATAAATTCATAGCTCACCACGCTTGAAAAGAATCAAGGTCAGATTGCATCTCAGAAAAAGTAGTCAGACAAAGCATAATATCATTATTTCATTTTAGCATATTTTATTGCGAGTTTGCATACATACTCATATAATATCAAATATGTTTATAACATGTAGGTATATACACATATTACAGTTTTTCTAGGCTTTATCCAAAGAATAGAAGGGTATGTAACAAGCAGAAGGAAGCATTTCCAACTCCATGAAGTATGTACATATGTATATTCAGTGTCAACAGCCGAGACAATATAGCCAGCCCTGTCCGCTTGTCCACCCGTTTGATTTTGCCCACTCCCTTTTCCGCCCCCGTAAAAGAAAATCGAATTGTAAGCGCAATTTTATACCTTTACATTTTGGTACACTCGATACTAATCTTCATCTTAATGATTTTTGAAAATTTACAATCGGGCAAAAACACAGAAGTTATTAAAGAATTACTTTTATTCACAGTACACACAGTGACTTAATTAGGGTGTTTAATAAACCTAATAAAGTACGACCAAGCTAATAAAACGCAGTAAAATTGGGTATCTCTCAGTCAAGCAAGCTCGACAGTAGCATTTGCAAATATTTTTTTTTCGATCTGCGGGGGAGGAGGAAACAAGCTTGATGTGCGTGCAACAATTAGACTAGCTGTTATAATCTCTGAAATGTTGGCGGATAGGCGGACATGGCTATATCGTCTTGGCTGTTGATGCTGACCAAGAATATATATACTTTGTGGGGTCAGAGATGTTTCCTTCTTCCTGTTACAAACATTTTCGGTTGGCACAAATTTATAGTTGTCAACCCAAGGCTGACATATTTGGTTGGTGTTTACGCGGTGTTATTTGCATGGAGCTATGTACTAACCAAATAATACATACATAGATTAACATCTTATACAAGCATTCATGTGCACACTTGCTTCGTTATTTTCAGAGATTGGGACGCATGCCCTGCCCTTACCGGCGTTCGCAACGAAAACCAGTTTTATGCTGTCTGTCGGTGGACAGCCATGTCCTACGACCCAACATGTTCGTTGGCTTTAGCCATTGTTTTAAAATATTATCAATGTGCGCAACACTTAAACAGGTGTAATCGGCGCAAGCACAAGGAAATAAAAAAACACACCACAAACGCACTACCAGCAGCCAACCAGCCAGCGTCAACGTCAACCAAAACAATAGCAACAGCGAAACGAAGGTCATCAACAAAAACAATAATTACATAGTATACATACACGAAACCGAAGGACAGAAAAAACATCTTGAGAAGTCAAAAATAATCCAACTAAAATGGGTGACGTCCACCAGCATTTACTCTTTCTTAGTTTTTATTGTCATAGCAATATATGGCATCAAGGAAGAGCATAAACTATTCAACTATCCAAATGAGGCATTCAGAAATCACAAATGTGAAACGCTGGGCAATGCACTCAAATTGACAAGCTCCACCCATACTATTGTATCTTGTCATATACGTGCATTTACCAACACATACATGCATATGAAATATTCTAAAATCAAGACAGCTAAAATTTGAAACGCTGGGCAATGCTTGCACCTTTGAATGTATTGGTGAATACACATATATGGCAAAATGCAAATGTGTTGAGCTGTAGACAAATTTTGTGTATTCGATTGCTTTAATTTTGATATTTTCAAGTCTCATTAGGATATTTGGGCGACTTCTTTGCAACTGACACCAATTGTTTTTGTTATTTTCGTTTCTTGTCGGCTGCCGAGCGCTATTGTCGTCCGCCTCGTGTTGCCCCCTCCCCTTGCCTATGTTTTTTTCAACATCGTTTGACTGATGTGATTGTCTTTTTGACATGACGTAATTTGTGCTGCTGCTGGTGGTGCTGCACTTGTTGAGTCGGTGTTGTTTTATTTCTGTGGCTTGCGCCGATTACACCTGTCTTTGAATATTTTGACATAATTTGATATTGTTAGCAAATAGTTAGTATGGACATATTATATTTCAATTTCAGCATATTTTATTCCGAGTTATTATACATGAATATATGTACATATATAAACTCGCAATAAAATATGCTGAAATTTAACTATAATATGTCTATACTTCTAAATTGATAATAATAACACAATATTCAAACAAGATCGACAGGTGCAGTCGCCACACGCCAGCAAGAGTAAAAAATCAAATCAACAAAATCACTACAGCAGCAGAACACAATTCGTCACTATAAGATGTCGAAGAAAACAGGGATAAGGGGAGGGAGGACACAAGACAAGAAACCAAAATAAAAACAACAATTTGTGCTAGCTGCAAATCGAATACACAAAATTTGCCTATAGCTCAACACAATTGCATTTTGCATAAACATATGTGTATTCACCAACATATTCAAGAACGCAGTACAAAAAGTATATACACATAATCACACATACATACTAGAGCTTCGACTAACATCAAACGTGTGCATGTTCGAATGCGGCGTATGCCTTCGCAACCAAAACCGGTTTTATGCAGTTATTTGTTGGTGGACAGCAACGTCCTACAACACAACATGTTCGTGGGCAGCATCTCAATAAAATAGTGTGGCCGAATAGGCTCTCATGAAAAGGCCAGTCTATCTCTTATATGGTTAGTGCTATTTGGTTAGTGATTTTGTGATTATGTTTAAAGTGTAATTTAGCTTAAAGTTTTTAAATTATAACTCCGATGTTTTGGCCTCCTGCGATTCATCGATAATTATCGAGCGGTTCTTGCATCACCAATTCAGCCCTTGCACTACTTTAAGTTTGGTCGTAGAACTGTTTGGTATTCGCATTAATTATTTTTTAAAATTATTACTGTATAAAAAGTAATTTATTTCATGGATATCGAATTGCCATATTCGGCAGAGTATGCCAAAAGTGGTCGAGCGTCATGTAAAGGTTGCAAGAAACCTATTCCAAAGGATACCATACGGTTGGCTATAATAATCCAGGTATATAGATGTTAAAATTTCATCATCATAGGAAATGATATCAAAAATTAAGAGTGTGACATAGTATTGAAGTGGACTCTAATATTAAAAGACGTTTTACATTTTTATTAGTCTCCTTTTCATGATGGAAAACTGGCACAATGGTATCACAAAAACTGTTTTTTCGAAAAACAACGACCATCAACTGTAGGAGATTTTAAAAATTATGAAAACTTAAGATTTTCTGATCAGCAAGAAATAGAAAAGCTTATCGGTAAGCACGCGTAGAATGTTGTATTCAGAATGAAATAAGAAATGTTATCATTATTTGTTTAAGGAGCCAGAACACAAACCGTAAAATGCAAATCAGGTACCAAACGTTCTAAGGAAGATTGTCAAGCGATGAAAGATTTTGAAATTGAGTACGCCAAGTCTGCTCGCGCGACATGCCGCGGATGTGATTTAAAAATAAGCAAGCAAGAAGTTCGAGTATCTAAAACTGTTTATGATACTGAAGTTGGAATGAAATATGGCGGACAAAAATTATGGCATCATTTGGAATGTTTTGCTAAAATTCGATCGGATATTGGTTGGCTTGATACTGGAGAAAATTTACCTGGATATAAGCACTTAAATGCCGAGGATAAAGCGGAAGTTATAAAATATATACCGTAAGTAAACCAGAATTTGGTTTTATTTAAATATACAGTAGAATCCAGCTATAACGACCCCGCTTATAGCGTTAGTCCGGTTATTGCGACGGAAACTCGATGGCTTGGTTGGTCCCCATACAAAGTTATGTATGAAACGACCTCCGGTTAGTGCGTCTTCTGGGTATAACGACGTAAAATCGTCGGTCCCTTGAAAGTCGCTATAACCGGATTCTACTGTAATTTATTGCAACACTCTTGAGGGGTCTGTCTGAACGAACACCTAAGTGTATGAGCTAGAGCTACCAAACGACCTATTCCTCATTAATATTTCATAGAGTATCCGTATCGAGTAAACCAATCTAATTCAATTTTTGGTCTCTTAATTACTTATAACAGTGAAAACTATGCTAATAATGGAGCAGACCATGACTCAATTATTTAAGGTGTTCTCGTCGGCTGAAAATGGGTTGAGCTTCGTGTCACTTATTGTTCAGTGCATGATGCAATTATATAAGGTGTTCTCGTCGGCCGAAAATACGTTGAGCTTCGTGTCACTTATTGTTCAGTGCACGATTGCTTGTTGATGAGAAAGGTTGTGCCCGTACGCTCTTTTCTCGAACATATTAACCTTCGTGTTCGCTAAAATGACGTATTGCTATTTTTGCTGCAAGCACGTAGTAGCCGAAAATTTTAAACGGCCAAAAATAGAGATATATTATCCATCAGTGGCAATGTTCAAGAGGATAATTTTGATAATTGCCTAAACCTAAGCTATTAAAAATAATATAATAATTAAATAACTTCTACTCGTTATACCCGCCTACCCAAAGGGTAGAAGGGTATTATGGCTTTGTGCCGACCGAAAATGTATGTAACAGGCAGAAGGAAGCATCTCCGACCCCATAAAGTATATATATTCTTGATCAGCGTCAACAGCCGAGACCATATAGCCATGTCCGTCTGTCCGTCCGTATGAACACCTAGATCTCAGAGACTATAAGAGATAGAGCAACAAATTCGCGACAGTATGTCTTATTGTTGCACGCAGATCAAGTTTGTTTTTGATTTTTGCCACGCCCCCTTCCGCCCACGTAAATCAAAAAAAAACAAATTTCAAGCGTAATTTTAAACCTAGAACGTTCAATTTTGGTACGCACAATACTAATCATCATCTTAATGATCTCTGAAAATTTGGTTACAATCGGATACAAAACACAGAAGTTATTAAGAAATTACTTTTATAAGGCGTTACCACGTGCAACTGCTAGTGCTGCCTACTTAGTTGCTATGACACTCCGCGATATAATAATGGTGTTCAATAAACCAACAAGCCGGCAAGCTAATAATTTTGAACAATGAAAATTTTGATATCTTATTTTGGTATTTTTTAAGTATATTTTTAAGTATTTTTTCAGTATATTTTGAAAAATATAATATTTTGATGGTAAAATTGTGTGGCAGATATCTCACAGTCGAGCAAACTCGACTGTAGCTTTCTTACTTGTTTTTATTATGATACGCTTATTCTAACTCCATGCACCGCCTAAGGGATAAGTAAATACAATCTAGTGTTCTTTCACTCACACTTACTTCGCGCGGCCCTTTCATTCACACTCACTGCTAGCATACAACAGTAGAAGTTTATAATTGCATCATGATAAGTACTAAGACTAAGTTGCGATTTGCTCGAATTGTGGGCACGTCACGGATGAGATGTCTACCTAACCAACAAATTTGATCGTACATCTAGGTGTTCACTTACATATACACACCAAAGTCCATAGGAGGTGCGACAACTGACACCAGTAATAAACATTTTGGGTTGTTCCTACGTTATAATACTCGTCTAGTCTACTGGAAGCGGGTGTTCTAAGTGAAAGACAATGAACAAATTTTAATTTGCGTATTAACAAAAATTGTAACATATAACTCGTGATCTTTAAAAGTGATGTTTTTGTTTAATTGTTGCATATGTATATATTACTCCGACAAACCAATTATGTCACCTGCATCTGGAGCAGACCAAATGCATTATTTAAAATGCCAAATAGTTGTTTTATACAGATCTATGTATCATATGTGGTATCTTATGTGTCTTTACAAAGCTAGCTCCCTATATTTCATTCGTTGCTTTATTGTTATGCTTTATGTCAAATTTCGTTGTTGATGCACATATCATCTGGCTGCTGCTAATAACCCTCGAATTACGTCACATGATTTGGGTTTTGTTGCTTACTTGAACTGTGTAAGCAGCGGAGGAAAAAATTAACAATTAGATGTTTTAAGATCAAACGATTGTTGTGAAATTCAATGAAAGTGTCTTATCATGATCGATCAATTATACTGAATTACAGAATATTATTATGTGTTGTACAACAAAACTATATTATATTTATTTAAAAATACAAACATTAAAAAAATATCGAGTTTTAAATTTTCCTGATCTACATTCATATATCACGCTAATTAATAATATTAAAATAAAGTGGACTATGACTTACTTAATGAGGAGCATATTCGCACAGGACAGCTTCAATTCTTAACGTCTAGACTGTATGCAGTAGAATATAATAAGCTTTTAAAGAAAGCTCTTCCTGACAAATAAAATGCGTTTGCCCTAGAATGGAAATTCCATCAAGCCAATGCATCAATCCATACTGCCATCATATTTAAACATTTTTTAATAAAAAAATGAAATGGATTTTTTAAAATACTTATTTTGAGAGTTTCCTGAGTTTTAGTTTGTAAGATTTGAAGATTTGATAGCCCACTATTGAAGTAAACGGCAGTGTATTTAATAATTTACTTATAACCGTAGGATACGTTTGAATCGTAATTAAAAAGATTCCTTTTAACGCAGAAAACTTTTTGCCTGCCTTCATTTTTGTTGGCAATAAAGCGGTTGTGTCTAAGCACTGAAAGTCTATATCTGTGCGTTTCTAAAAATAAAAAAGTGGAGTATCGTGCGGTGATAATGCATATATATGTATGTGTTTTTGAAGGATAATATGCATACACAAGTCAAAACTGAGGTTGATCTTGGCTGTTGAATTAACTCGTGTACGGATGAGCTTAGAATATGAGAAACGTCCAGAACGCCCAAAAGAAGTGACTACTGACGAAAACATCGACAAAATTCAATAAAGTGTTCTGGATGACCACCCAAGCACAGTTAGAGAGATAAGATGTCAATTGACCGCGTTTGTCATATTTTGAACGACGAATTGGATAGGCATGGCGTGTTCGAATGAACTTGCAACCCGCTCTTGGCGATGTTTAGGCATAAACAATCAGAGCTTTATCTAGTCTAGAAACAAAATATCAATCAAAACAGTTGACTGGACAGGAATGCCAGCCACCTAAAATATCGACTATCGTTCATACGGACGGAAGGACATACGGACATGGCTGTTGACGTTGATCAAGAATATATATACTTTATAGGGCCGGAGATGCCTCCTTTTGCCTGTTACATACATTTTCGGTTGGCACAAATACCCTTCTACCTGTTGGGTAGGCGGGTATAAAAACAATATTTTTATGAAAAGGACAATTTCGTTTGAGTTTACTTAGTTTTTTATATCCGTTTTAAATGTTGACCTAGATACCTTTTTGTTGTCGCTTATTTAACTTATTACTGTAGCAACCATTTAATAAAAAAAATCACTTTATAATTTATTTATTGCTTCTAGTAAAATTTTGTCTGATCCAGATGCGAAAAAGCCAAAATTGGAGTTTGAAGTTGAATCTGAAAAGAAGGAAATGACTGAAAAATTAAAGCAACAGAATGATGTCTTATTCAAATTTCGAGATGAATTAAAAAGGGAAATAAGGAAATCAGATATTGAGCAACTTTTAAAATATAACCATCAGGAACCCATAACTAACGATTCTGAGAAACTTTTGGATCAAGCAGCTGATTTACTGACGTTTGGAGCTATTGAATCTTGTCCAGAATGCAAGTGTAGTCAGTTTACATTCAATAAATTCGGCTACTCTTGTAATGGTAACATTTCAGAATGGACAAAATGCACAAAGATATTAACGGAACCTAAGCGTAAATCTTGCAAAATTCCAAATGAAATTAAAGAATCGTATGGGTTTTTAAGAACATATAAAAAGAAACCAGTTATGCGAATTATTCAGTATCTACCTCCAAGTACTAAGACTATAGCCAACGATATTGCTGTTAAGAAAAACTATGAAGAGCTTGATGGGTAAGTAACCAAAACAATATGCATTATTGAAATCAGCGGTGAGCACGAGATTTGACCTTCAGAGCAAACAACAGAATTTTCCAAACAAGCAATAAAATTTTACCATTATGGTCCAAAGCTAAAGAGTCGCGATCAAAACAATGAAAGGGGTAGCTATTACCACGAAAGTCGCGACAAAGGGACGTGATAGCGACTTGTTACCTCAGCGATCGTTGCTCAAGACCAAAGATAGAGTTGGAATGTTCTTGTTTTGTGTTTTAGCGCGAGCCTTGAGACTAAAATGCCGGGCCCTTGGGTATGCTTACGATGCTATCGTGCGTAAGACTGAACTGATGCAAGATAAGATGTAAGAAAGACAGGTCACTGCTCTTGACTACTTTATATTTCCTCCTAGAATTCTTAAAACAGCCAGAGCATGGTCATCGCTGATTTATATGAATGTAATTCTTTAATTCATCTTACACATTTTATTACACAGTCCGAAAGTAAAGCGAGAGCGACCACCACTGTACAACTTTAAATTTTCAACAATTGGATTAAAGGAGAGTGAGGTGGAATTAAAAACTCGCATTAATAAGTTGGGCGGAAAATGTGACTCTAAAATAAACGAAGGTCTCACTGCCATAATATCTACGGAAAAAGATATTAAGATGATGAATTCTCGAATGAAAAAAGCAAAAGAACTTGGAATACATATTATACCAATAACATATCTTGATTCCGTTGAAAATAGCGGTTTGTCTGCTCTTACCTTAATAAACACCATGACTCTTTGCAACTGGGGTACCGACCCATCAACCCGACTTACTCAAGAAGAAAAAAGTTTAAAGTCGAGAAGTATATATACTAAATCTGTGCCAAAGTCAGTTACCCTTAAAGTAAAAAATGGGCTTGCTATTGATCCAGATAGTGGCCTCGAGGATATCGCTCATGTATATGTAAAAGGTGATGATAAATATAACATTGTGTTGGGATTAACTGATATACAGCGCAACAAAAATTCTTATTATAAACTTCAACTATTAGAAGCTGACAACAAAAAAAAGTACGTATAATTTTATATATATCTCAAATTGTATATTCGTGTACCTGCTAGCTATGGTAGAACTAGCTATTAAAATTGGAAATATTATATTTTTGCAACGCAACCGTTTACCTCCTTGAGGAAGGAAACCAGAAAGCTAATGTGAAATAACCTCCACCCACTGAAACACTTTATTAAGTTTACTGATTATCATTACTGTCACTGAGTCACTTGGCAACTGAACGAATGCGGCTGCACATGATTTAAAGAATTTCTCGAAAAACTTCTCTTCTTTGTCTTTTGGTATTCTTCTCAAATTGAATAAACCGTTTTGACTTATTAGAGAATTAACCAAATTAATGAATAGAATTGAGGAGAAGAAGTTTTTGTCGAAATCTGTTCAAGTGACTTCTGGTGTTCCACTTTGATAAGTATAAATGATTTTGCTTCTGCATTATCTCACTGTCTCATGTTTGCTGACGATTTTAAGCTCTGTTTGACTTTTAATAATCATCTAACCTGCTACAGGTTATAATCTGAACTTAATAATTTTCAATCGTGGTGTACTCTAAATTTAAAAAATCTAAAATGTAATCACTTCAAATAAATGTATTTATTATGAGGTCATAGATTTTAAAAAAATTCATGACCTATGGCGTTTGTTTGAATGTCCGTAAGAGGCAGAAGGAGGCTTCTGCGACTCCATAAAGTATATATATTCATAATAAACATCATGTCCGTCTGATCTCACATCTGCGAGACTCTAAAAGACCTAGTGCCAAATTTGGAGACAACATGTAAATATGTACTTTTAAAAACACCGAATCGACACCCGACATCATCATTGCACACAATACTAATCACTATCTGAATGATGCCTGAAAATTGTGTTCGGACCTACATATAAGTACTCATCTCAACGGTACCAAAAACCGATTTTAAATTGTAAATTTAAAATTTTAAAGTTTATTCTTGATGAGCGTCAACAGTCGATTTATTAAGTCTGTGTGTCGGCAATAAATAAGCAGTTTTTTTTTTTAATTGAAAAAAATACAAAAAAAAATTAAATACCTACATTAATCATTCATAATTGTTTTTGTATTTTAGTACATAGGTTGCTCTTCATTTAAGTACCTTGTGATAATAAAACAAAAAATCTCGTGTATCAGGCACAAAAACAAACAACGCAGATGGTCTTCCGACCCGTGAACATGCCACGTATAATTGACCATGGGAAAAACATAAATGTTCTAGGTTTAAACCACAAACTTTTAAGGATTGGCCTTGTGATTTGTTGATGGTCATGGCAAATGCAAGACGTATCGGAAATTGAAGTCTTTTAAATTCAAACGAAATATCGGTTGGGATCATCGGTATCCTCGGAATGAGAACTTCCTCACCTTTGAATTTTCCTATCAATTTATGTTTCAAAGCATGATTACTACGGAGCCAACCTTTAGGCGTTGGCCAGGCACGTCCAAAGAGTTTAAAAATTACTTTGCTCTCGTGATTGAGAAACACGAAGTCGAGCCATACTATCGCGGCGCTGTTCACGTAAAATTTGTTGTTCTTGTTCTTCTTCAGTCCTTTCATTTGCAGTATTTCGTATTCTTCTTGCATCACGGCTTTGTCGGGAAAGATTCGATCGTCTTGGTCGCGGCATTATTAATTAAACTTCACTTCACCTAAAAACTCAAATTTTCATCCATACGTCATTATATATGTCATTATACGTGATTCTTTTTTGTAATACCATGTTTTATAGTGACTGACGTTTCATGTCAAGTCACACGGGAATGCTGTCGAACGGGTAAAAAGTATGCTATGTCCTTCTCCTGGCTCTAAAAAGTCTTGCCCGTCCCACCGGGAGCATCGAGAAAGTATATGCCTCCTGATCCATCGTCAACAACCTTCATTATCGAATCGTATACCTTCTTTTGCTTCATACACAAATGTTTTTAATACTAACTCAAATGAACGAAAATATTCCAACGATTAAATTTTTGTCGCCAACTGAAAACACCTATTTTGTTATTCAGATGTATACATTGAGTGAAAGCTCATTCAAGTCACACGGGAATCCTGTCGAACGAGATAAAAAGCCTCCTACCTCCCTGCCAATTTTCAGCTAAATCGGTTCAGCCGTTCTTGAGTTATAAGTGGAGTAACTAACACGACTTTTATATATATAGATATAGATTTATTTATTTATTTATTTAAAAAAAGCAAAGTCTGAAAAAATTCTAACAATCAATCAATACACGATGCACAGCGAATGAAAAAACAAAATATCGATTTCGGCATTCAGATCCTCCTGTGGTGTTGACGTTTGTTGCTTATAACGATTTTTTTCTATTTGAATTCAGAGCCTCCTTTGCTGTTGGCGTTTGCTAAAAACAATTTTTTCTATTTTCCGGTTTTTGCAAAGAATTTCACGGGATAAAAAGTATGCTATGACCTTCTCCTGGCTCTAAACTACCTCCCAGCCAATTTTCAGCTAAATCGGTTCAGCCGTTCTTGAGTTATAAGTGGAGTAACAAACACGACTTTCTTTTATATACATATATAAGATATTCAACACAAAGTACAAGTTTTTTTTTTTTTTTTGAAATATTGGATGCCACTCCCCTTTCGCCCACAAACCAAAAAGTACTGAAATTAGTAACAATATGCGAAACAATTAGTAACAAAGCTAAAGTTAAAGTTGACTGACTGAGATAGTCACCACCCATTTTTATACCCGCGTACCCAAAGGGTAGAAGGGTATTATAACTTTGTGCCAACCGAAAATGTATGTAACAAGCAGAACGAAGCATCTACGACCCCATAAAGTATATATGTATATTCTTGATCAGCGTCAACAGCCGAGGCAATATAGCCGTGTTCGTTTGATCATATGAACACCTATATCTCAGAGACTATAAGAGCTAGACCAACCAATTTATTGAGGGTAGTATGTCTTATTTTTGAGTTGTTCACGTTGCTCCAGCTTGTTTTAGAGTTTGGTCACGCCCCCATCGAAAAAAAAAAAACTAATTGCAATCGCCGTTTTAAACTTAGATTGTTCAATATTGGTAAGCACAATTCTAATCACCATCATAATGATCTCTGGCAATTTGGTTACAAACGAATAAAAAACCCAGAATTTATTATTTTGTTCAGTTGGTATGTGACTCAGTGATATTGGTTTTCAATAATCTAAATAAGGTGCAACCAAGTTTATAATTTTGAACGCCTTTAAATTCGATATTTTTTTGGTATGTATATATTTAGTATAATTTTAAGTATATTTACGAAAAATAAAATAAGTTCTTACCGAGCCGTTTGTACTTGTCTTTTGTGAAAATTCTGACTACCTATATCGGTTATTTGAAAATGGGTAGCTGCTATCTTACACATAAGTACACTCGACTCCATCTTTCTGTCTTTCTTTAATAAATGTATTTATAATCAACAGATATTGGATTTTTCGTTCATGGGGTCGTATTGGCACAACAATCGGAAATTCAAAGATCGAAGTCTTTGACACAGTTATCGATGCAATGCACAGCTTTCATGAAATATATTGCGATAAAACAGGAAATGAATTTAAAAATAGAAATAATTTTGTTAAACATCTGGGTCGAATGTACCCAATCGACGTTCAATATGAAGATGAGATAGTTGAAAAGGTCGTCAGTACACATGTTACTTCGAAACTCCACACATCAGTACAAAATCTAATAAAGCTTATATTTGATGTTGATTCCATGAAGAAAACAATGTTAGAATTTCACATAGATATAAAAAAAATGCCTCTGGGCAAACTAAGTTTGAAGCAACTTCAGTCGGCATACATTGTTATAAATGAAATTTATGAATTGATTCAGAAAAGAACCCCTCACGCTCGATTTATTGATGCAAGTAATCGATTTTACACATTGATTCCTCACAATTTTGGAGTTAATGCACCACCATTAATTGAATCAGTTGAGCAAGTGGAAAGCTTGCGACAAATGCTAGACTCGCTATCGGAGATCGAAATAGCATACAATATCATAAAAACCGATAATGTTGATAGTATTAATCCGCTGGATAAGCATTATGAACAATTGAAAACACAATTGGAACCATTAGACAAAAACAGTGATGAATTTGATAATCTAAACAAATATATTCAAAATACACATGCGTCTACTCATAGTTCATATGAGCTTGAAGTTATTGATGTATTTAAGGTAGCTCGTCAAGGCGAAGCTCGTCGATTTAAACCATTCAAAAAGTTGCATAATCGTAAATTGTTATGGCACGGTTCCCGACTTACTAATTTTGTTGGCATTTTATCGCATGGCTTGAAAATTGCACCGCCCGAAGCACCTCCCACTGGTTACATGTTCGGAAAAGGCATCTATTTTGCAGATATGGTTTCAAAATCCGCAAACTATTGTTGTACTAGCCAACAAAACTCTACAGGGCTGATGCTTCTTTCTGAAGTAGCCTTAGGTGACATGATGGAGTGTACTGCTGCCAAATATATTAAACAGTTGCCAAAAGATAAACACAGCTGTTATGGTCGAGGTCGCACAATGCCTGATCCAAAAGAGTCATATATTCGGGACGATGGAGTTGAAATACCATTTGGAAAACCTATAACCGATGAGTCCATAAAGTCTTCTTTATTGTATAATGAGTTTATCGTGTACGATGTTGCACAGGTTAATGTTCAATATTTGTTTCGTCTGTCGTTTAAATATAAGTATTAATGAATATGATGGCTTATTGAAACACGTATTTCGGATACTCTCCTTTCGGGAACAAAAATTATGATTTATATATGTTACATTTTGCATTCATCAATAATAATAATAAAACTTTTTGATCAAGATTCTTAGTATTAATATTGTATTATTTTAGTAAATCCAACAATATATTGCTGAAAACTTTGTACTGTTGAGGCTATCAGTGTTGTAGCATAAGTACTCATATCGACGAAAGAGGTTTTTGAGCTATGAAAGATCGGCGCAGTTTTAGATAGAATCGATTTTAAAATCGTTCTGGTGATATTCACTTCATAAGCTTGTTTTTCAAGAAAATTTAAGTTCGCAGCTTTAAAAAAAGAGGGTTGGCCCTTGGCCCCAAATAATGAACAAGTTAAAATTACATTTGAGTGTGACGTTTTTTGCTTTACACCTCATTTTTTGTGGTTTGCATTTGTAGCTAAGCGTCGGGTTAAATAACAAATATATAAAATCTAAGCTGAAAAACGCTTATTGCGATTAATATACATATTATCCTTTGTAAAAGTAAATTTACACAACTAATAATCAACAAGTCTAGAAATCAATCTAGGATTTAAGCCATGAATCAGTACGACGCTCACGCTCAGCGTCAAGGTGAGCAAAGCGAACTTCATCTCCCTATAACAACAAGCATTAGCGTTTACTCTAATACAAGCATATCTCAATACCCCAAATAAATGGAAGATTCGCTCGACCACGATCAGTACCGCCAATACGAACATGTTCCTGCTCGTCCCGCATACAAACGATGGCTTTCAAAGTTTCAGAGCGAGAACACAACTGCACTTACCTTATTGTAACAAGAACATCGACATCATTACCTATCGCCCCCACAATTACAAAAACAATTGCTACCACTATGTCCGCCTTTGCTAAGCCAGCATCGAAAATAAAGATATTGGAGACAGACTGGATTGGACCGTAACTTTACAGGATGCTTTACTGACGTCAATGTAATTGACATTAGATTGAATTTTATTAGGCTGAAATCTAAGTTTATCAAGCTTAAAGAAGAGAAAGTTGTGCTGCTTCGGTGCACCTCAAGGTAATCGCCTCGGTCGCTTACTTTTAAATTTTTTAGTAGGTGGGTTGAAATTAAGCGATCATATTTCTCGTCCGAAGTCAGCATGCGCGGCACCCAGCGGCTGGATATATGCCTAATCTCTTCCAAAATTTTACGTGTATTCTCAATATTAAGGCTAATATGCTACTTGCTGTCTGGCGCACCTCCACTTTCTGGTCAGTTAACACAATTTAATGTATTTTTTTAACATTGTGTAACGGCATCGAAGGACCTGCCACAGTGGGCTTTATTGGCGGTGGAGTTTGGCTATTATGAAATTCTCAATACCAATAATTCGTAGTGTAATCAAAAGGAGCATGATCCCCATAATATTTAATAACACATAATTTCGATTTCGGATTTATTTATTTTATTATTTTTATTCTAACAATCACTCAATAAACGATGCACAGCGAATGAAAAAACATACACGTATAATTTCGATTTCGGCCTTCAGAGCCTCCTTTGGTGTTGGCGTTTGTTGCTAAAAACGATTTTTTCTATTTCAATTCAGAGCCTCCTTTGGTGTTGGCGTTTGCTAAAAACGGTTTTTTCTATTTTCCGGTTTTTGCAAAGATTTTCACGGGATACAAAGTATCCTATGTCCTTCTCCTGGCTCTAAACTACCTCACTGCCAATTTTCAGCTAAATCGGTTCAGCCGTTCTTGAGTTATAAGTGGTCGAACACAAACACGACTTTCTTTTATATATATAGATTAAACGCTACGTTTCAAGAATATCTTCTTTTATGCTCTAACTTCCGCAAGAACACTTAAAATCCATGATCTCGTACAGTCAAAGCTTGACTGTAGCCGTCCCTACTTGTTTTCTTTTTAGCGAAATCAGTGTTTTTTGGCGTTCGAGGAGATTACTTTTTACCAAACCAAGTATAAAGACCTGAGCTTTGTTATTGCTTACTGTAATATTTTTCTGTATGCAGGTGATGTGAAACCTATTTTAACTTATAATAATTTCCATTTTCAGCTATTGAAAGATGCAACTCTGGTGTTTTAGTCATCAATATAAATCTTTCTAAATGCCTATTTATAACTTTTAATATGATTTGTCCTTATCTAGCTACTTATGCGATTGACAATATAAATTTTGCATCGTATTTTAATGGATGATTTTGGGGTTCTGTTTAATAATAAATTGAGTTTCACTCTTATTTTTACCATTAATATTAAAGCTAAGAGCGTTCTTCATCTCTTTGAAACTGGGCTACTATCAAACTGGCTTTAGTGTTTGACTCTTCAGATTCAACTTGAGTCTGTTTAGCACACAACGGCGCAAAACGTCATTCGAATATGCATTACAAACTGATTACTTTGTTGCCATAATAATTTTCAGAACACTTGGCAATAAAAATTGCTGAAATTTAAATATAATATGTCTATAGTAATTGTTTTAAAATAATATCAATGTGCGTAACACTTAAACAGGTGTAATCGGCGAAAGCATAAGGAAATAAAGGAACGCACTTCCAGCAGCCACTTCGACAACGTTAACCAAAAACAACAAGGGAAAGGTCATCAAACAATAACAATAAAAGCATATGTATACATAAAACCGAAGGATAGAATGGAATAACTTGAAAAGTCAACAAGAAACAAAAAAAAAAAATGGGTGATATTTACCAGCTGTATACTATTGCTTACAATTTCTAAGTTTTTAGTGCCAGAACAATATATGGCAGCAAGAGATAAAGTAGTCAACAATCAAATTGTGATATTGTGAGATATTGTGCCGCAGCTCTTCACACACATCACTAAGCAATGAACATAATAGAGTCGCCATATTATACCAAATATACTAGCCTGTTTTGGGTTTTCATAGCCCCGTGTCAGAGGCTCAGTGCTCTCTCGCGTTCGGCTCTCTCTCACTTTCTTCGTACGAAACTTGAAGCAGTGAACAGAGAGAACTCGAGCATCAATACAGTCGTAGAACGACGCTGTTTCGATATGTATGTATGTGTGTTTAGCGCACATACATACATATGAAGAAGCATAATGTGTATGCAGTTGCTGCTTGTGCGATTGATTTTAATTTTTCAGATTTCAAACTGAGTTTCATTTGAGACGTGTTTTGCTTGGATAAGGAAAACTGAATACTCTTCTTTATTTGCATATATTGCTCTATCACTAATAACTAAGGAATTCTAGTCTAGGTCATCAACGTTGCGGTGCGTGCATCACGAATTGAATTGTTCATTTCTGCCTGTGACCTTGTTGTTCTCTTCTGTTCCGCTCGTTTATTTCAGTTGATTTTGTCCTCTTTGCATTGATGTTGCTGCTTTTGATTTGTTTACAAGTTTCGTACGAAGAGAGGGAGAGAGAGCCGAACGCGAGAGAGCGCTCCGCCTCTGCCACGGGGGCTATGAAAACCCAAAACACGACGGCTAGTTTATTTGTTATAACATGGCGACTTAATTATGTTCATTGCTTAGTGCTAACATCAAACGTGTGCACTTTCGAATGCTTCTTTGGCCGTCGCAACCAAAACCGGTTTTATGGAATTTTAAGGACCAACAATTTTTTTGGAGACCATCGCAAAAAAGCGAGTGCCCGAAAAAGCTCTCATCCAAAGAACTGTCTTCTGTTATATGGCTAGTGCAGAGAGGCCACGAAATGATTACTTTATAATCGAACAAGTAATCGCAAACCGACGTGTTATCGACTTTGCATTAAGATAGCTTACATAGTTATGCAAGATGTGCGAAGTCTGCATACAATTTGAAAATCGTATATGGGCATTTCCACAGAAAGGTCCACCACAGCCAAAAAATTAAAAGTCTATGAAAGTTTGAGGTTTTAACATATTCTTATAGGGAATCTATCAAATTTAACGAATTCAAATCAATTTTAGATTTATTCATAACGTATTTTGAAATATTCGCTTGCAAAGTCGAACAAGTGCAAAAATAAAATATGGTATATTTCGCTTTGATACACAGACTTAACAGAGACGTTATGCAATGTTCTGTTATCTCTTAAATCTTCGTTAAAGATCAAAGAATTTAGGAAAAATGCAAAAGGTGCGATAAGACAACCAAATACGGTAAATTTTTAATTTGCTTTACCGAATATTTCACTGTCGCGTTCATGATTGAAATAGAACATTTGTTATCGCTGCGTTCAAAGTGCATCAAATTTTGAAAGTAAAGCTATATTTTTTTGACATTTGAGAAAAAAAAAATTCCTGGAAAATTATTAGGATTTTGCCCTTAGGAGTTATTCAAAGATTGTCGCGTTCGTTATCGTAAGTTAATGTGCAAATTAAAAAAAATTTTTTTCTTTATTATAATATCTTTATTGTGTATGTATATAAACACAAAATATTAAAATGTTTAATGGAGATGCCTAAGACCAACAACGAGAAAAAAATTGCCAACAGCAAGCGCTGGAGAGAAGCGTTAAAGAATGATGAAGTTAAATTGCAAAATTACAATTTAAAAAACAAAGTAAGAATGTGCACAGTTAGAGCACTGGCTGATAACAACGAACATCTTATTCAAGAGAAACGAAAGAACGTGAAGCCTTCTACAGATTGAAAAACCAAAATGAGATAAAAATGCTCACTTTCCTTTTTTAAATGTGTCGAAAACAATGTAAACGGAATAAAAATGTATTTTATGCCATCCGCTCAAATTGAAAATTTATGTCTTCACTATAAATAGGATGAAAAATGGAATAATGTGAAAAGTATTCCAGAAATATCTAAATTTCATTAATTTTGTTCTGATGGTGGAAGCAGCCAGGACAGAATATTCCATTAAACAAAACATAATTTAAACATACAACGTGAAAATAAATTATGAAGCTCTGTTTTTTATTTTTATAATATACTAGTGAACCGGCGAACTTTATTCCGCATTCCTTCCTTGGCAATAAATAAGCATTTGTTTTTAATTGGAAAAAATACAAAAAAAAATCTATCTCTATCTGTATCTATCTCTATCTGTAACTATTTTATTTTATTTATTTAATTTATTTTATTTATTTTATTTATTTAATTTATTTTATTTATTTTATTTATTTAATTTATTTTATTTATATTATTTATTTTATTTTATTTCTTTTATTTATTTTATTATTTTTATTCTAACAATCACTCAATGAACGATGCACAGCGAATGAAAAAACATACACTTATAATTTCGATTTCGGATTTATTTATTTTATTATTTTTAATTACAATAATAATCACTCAATGAACGATGCACAGCGAATGAAGAAACATACACGTATAATTTCGATTTCGGATTTCAGAGCCTCCTTTGGTGTTGGCGTTTGTTGCTAAAAACGATTTTTTCAATTTAAATTCAGAGCCTCCTTTGGTGTTGGCGTTTGCTAAAAACGGTTTTTTCTATTTTCCGGTTTTTGCAAAGATTTTCACGGGATAAAAAGTATCCTATGTCCTTCTCCTGGCTCTGAACTACCTCACTCCCAATTTTCAGCTAAATCGGTTCAGCCGTTCTTGAGTTATAAGTTTTCGTAGTTTTTCGTGTTGTTCTTTTATATATATAGATTTCTATAGCGTTATTTTTGTTTTTCTTCATTGTTAATAATTTTTAAGTTAATAGAAATAAACTGAATATTAAATATTATCTTATGGATGTCTAACAACTCAAAAAATTAAAAAAAAAAACATTAAAAGTATGATGGAAAATAATGTCGCGTTCGAATATGCTTTGAATGAAATAAAAAAAGAACTACTTAATAGTTTTGATTGAAATAAAAAATAATATTAAGCCTTCGTAATACATAACAATTTAAAAAAAGTTGCATTACAATATTCCTTCAGGTTTCGCTGAAATCAGTGATTGAAATGGTTATTCTAAAAGCGACTTCTGTTTTTTGTCGCGTTCGTACCGCGCGGTTTTTTGTAATTATTTGAAAAAGAACATTTGAACTAAATCATGCTTAGCACCAATTAAAGTACTTCCCTGGAGCTATAAGTTAAGTTGGTATTCAAAATAAAAAGTTGTCCTGGTATGTCTTTTTTATCACATTAAATGCGTACGAATGTCGCGTTCGGTATTAGAGAAATGCCCATATGCGTAAGTAATTCATTTATATTACAGGGCAATTTATCTGACACTCATTTGCCACATACTACATGTATTACTTCTGCGAACTGTAATGACAAAAGTAATTGATTACTAGGTCATGTGTGTGAACAATTACTTCTGAGTAGGAAGTATATGTACATATTGGTTTGTAATGCAATAATATAATATAATATAGCAATGCATTGATTTTTAGAAAATAATATTTGATTTAATTAATATATATTTATTATATGGATTATTATTTATAAAAGAGTATTCTACAACATTTTTGGTAAATCTATACTGTAAGTAAAGTTTCTTTATTATCTTTGGTTTGTGTTTTACTGTTGAATTTCTCATTGACGATTCGACATTTATGGGTTCGAAATGCAATTTAAACATTCCAGTAGTTGTCTATAACAAATTAGAAAAGTGATGCGTGCCGTCGCAGTCCGGAATTAAAAAGGAACAGAAAAGGGGAAGAGGGGAAGCATAAACGAAAACAGCCTCGACGTGTGCCATACACGAGAAGAAGTAAAAGAACAACTTCAGCCGAATGCATGACAGTTCGCATGCATTATTTCGCAGACTTGATTCTGGTCAGCGTCGATGGGCAACAGTTCTTCGCTCTTCGTGATTTAAATTGGAATTCCAATATTAGATCACCCCAATAGATTTTTACTTCTCAATCTTCCGTCGTTTACTTAGGTTAATTATTGAAAGTATTTTTCTTCATAAACTTTTAAGACATTTTGACTTAAAACAGGGTTCATCAAAATAGGCTTGAACAAGGGCAGAAGCACTAACCATACAATACGTAGACTGGTCTTTTCATGAGGACTTTTTGGTGGGCAGCATCGAAAAAAAAGTACTGCGATGCTGCCCCCGAACATGTTGGGTCATAAGACGTTGCTGCCCACTGACAAATAACTGCATAAAAACGGTTTTGGTTGCGACGGCCTACGCCGCATTCGAACGTGCACACGTTTGATGTTAATCGAAACGCTAGTATGTATGTGTTAATATATGTATGCGAGGTGTCCTCTACTTCGATCCGCTACGCGGAGCTGCGTAGAGGAACGCTCGCTCACCTCTACCGCCCGCGGCCCCGTATTCCCACTGCCTCCATGCCACTTGCGCTTACATAAAAACTCAATGTTTAGTGTAAAGCTTCCTCAAACACAATATTTTTTATAACTTTCTTTCAATTCAATTTTAATGCCTCTTCCATCTCTTCGTCCATCTCCTCCTCGTCCTCCACCTCTTCCTCCTCCATCTCCTCCTCCTCCTCCATTTCCTCCTCTTCCATTTCCTCCTCTTCCTCCATCTCCTCCTCCTCCATTTCCATCTCCATCTCCTCTATCTCCATTGCCATCTCCATCTCCTCCTCCATCTCCTACTCCTCCTCCATCTCCTCCTCTTCCTCCATCTCCTCTTCCTCCATATCCTCTTCCCCCATCTCCTCTACTTCCTCCATTTCCTCCTCTTCCTCCATCTCCTTCAATTCCTCCATCTCCTCCTTCTCCCCATTTCCCGGAGGAGGAGGATTATATATAATAGAGAGGTTAAAGATTAAAGGTTAAAGGTCAAAGGTCAAAATGATTCCCGGAGGAGGAGGAGGAGGAGCAGAAAATTAATATATATATTAGAGAGATGAGCAAATTGATTGTGTGTGAAGAGCTGCCGGCAATTTGCGAACATTGCACAGCTTTTCATATTTTCGGTTTTTTGACTTCACAATGTATCAATGTTTCTTATTGACTTCTCAAGTTGTTATCTTCTCTCCTTCGGTTTCATGTATACATATGCATTTGTTGTTATTGTTAGATGACCTTCCCCCTTGTTGTTAGGGACATATTATATTTAATTTTCAGCAAATCTTATTGCGATTTAGAAAGTGTTCTGAAAATTACTATAATTATTTATTTAATAAATAAAATAAAACTACATATACACTATGTATTTTCTATGAACATTCTAATTCTAATTTAAACTAACTAACTAAAAAAATGTAAATGAGTTAGTTTTATTTTATTTATTAAATTAATAATAATACTAATTTTCAGAACACTTTCTAAATAGCAATAAGATTTGCTGAAATTTAAATATAATATAGCAATTGTTTTAAAATATTATCAATGTGAGTAACACTTAAACAGGTGTAATCGGCCCAAGCACAAGGAAATAGAAAACCACATCACAAACGCACCACCAATATCCAAAACGTCAACAAAAACAATAGCAACAGCCAAACGAAGGTCATCCAACAAAAACAATAATTGCACAGTATACATGTGGGGTTTTATTATAATATTATGAATTTTATTTTGTATGTTTAAACAAATAATATAGGATATGGAAATTATCGTTGGCTCACGTCTTCACCGTCGTAGCCACACAGGCAGAACGCACAACTTAGCTCTTTCACGAGCAAAAAACAACTTGCTTCTCTCGCCGTCGTACAGCACTTCGCTCTCGTAGCGTTGCGCTCTTCGTTGATCGTCGTGTTTGCGAATTCGCCACCTCGCTAATTCGCCACCTTCTTCATCAGTAGTCTTCTCATTATCGTCGTTGTTATCGTTATCGTCGTTGTCGTTGTCTAGGGATCAGCTGTTTCATACTTGTGGGATTTGGGTAAACATCCAAAAACCAATCCCACATACATATGTATGTACATGAAACACGAAATGAAGGACAGAAGTCAAAAAGAATCAAAACAAAATGGGTGTTATCTACCAGCAGTATACTCTTTCTTAGTTTTTATTGCCAGAACAATACATACATATATGGCAACAAGGAAGAGCATAAACTATTCAACTATCCAAATCCATACAAATATGAAACGCTGGACAATGCACTCAAATTGACAAGCTCCACCCATACTATTGTATTTTGTCATATACGTGCATTTACCAACACATACATTCATATGAAATATTCTAAAATCAAAACAGCTAAAATTTGAAACGCTGGGCAATGCTTGCGCCTTTGAATGTATTGGTGAATTCACATATATGGCAAAATGCAAATGTGTTGAGCTGTAGACAAATTTTGTGTATTCGATTGCTTTAATTTTGATATTTTCAAGTCTCATTAGGATATTTGGGCGACTTCTTTGGATCTCACACAATTGTCTTTGTTATTTTCGATTCTTGTCGGCTGCCGAGCTCTATTGTCGTACGCCTTGTGGTGTCTCCCTCCCCTTGCCCATGTTCTTTTCAACATCGTTTGACTGATGTGATTGTCTTTTTGACATGACGTAATTTGTGCTGCTGCTGGTGGTGCTGCACTTGTTGAGTCGATGTTGTTTTATTTCTGTGGCTTGCGCCGATTACACCTGTCTTTGAATATTTTGACATAACTTGATATTGTTAGCAAATAGTTAGTATGGACATATTATATTTAAATTTCAGCATATTTTATTCCGAGTTATTATATATGAATATACAGTCACTCAACTTTTTGATCACGCTTATGCTAAAAAGCTCTTTAGAGTGAGATAGCGTTTGAATGCAGGTGCTGAGCGAAAGCTCGCTCATTCCTGGAATGCACTCAGAGACAAGCAATGGAAAAAACAAACTTTTGTTAGGAATGTACCGTTACTTTGTGAATAATGAGAGGTTAAGTACAGAAAGTGGCGTGATCAATTAGTTGACGCTAGACGCTTTCTGTGTTTTAAGCCGTAAATAAGTCTGTGGTGACATTTTTTCTTGATTGTTTTACATTTGAATTTGTGAAAGCTGATATTTAGAAAGGTAATCCATAACAAATAATGAGATTAATCAAGGAATTATTAGAAAAACCGTAAATTATAACGTTTTTCATAGATGTCTAAGATACCACGTTTTATTACGGAAGAGACAGAACGGCTTATCAACCTAAAGATGAGTCACCGTCAAATTGGAAAGCAGATGGGCATATCAGTTGGAATGGTGTCCAAAATTCGCAAAAATATGAGGGAACCAGCTGAAAAAAACAAGCCCGGCCGAAAGCAAGTCTTGACCGAGCCCATTCAAAGAATTGTTTTACGGCAGATTCGAATGGGAGTGCATGATAATGCAGTGCAAGTCAATAAGGACTTGCGGGAAAATCATGGAATTGAAGTAACTCCGGAAGCGGTTCGAAAAATGCTGCGCAAAAACAATTTCCATGGACGGGCCAAAGTGGAAAAACCTTTGCTTACTGATCGCCATCGATTGCTGCGGCTAAATTTTGCGAAAAAGTACCAGAAATTCACTGCTGATGACTGGAATAAAGTAATTTGGTCCGACGAAACAAAGATTAATAAAATAAACTCGGATGGACGGCAATGGGTCTGGAAAACCAAAGGCGAGCAGCTCACAGACCGCCATATCATGCCTACGGTGAAGTTTGGTGGCGGAAGCATGATGATATGGGGCTGTATGACTCGAGAAGGTGTAGGCAAAGTGGTCAGGGTTCACGGACGGATGGACGCAGAGCAGTACGTTGCTATTTTGGAGAACGGTCTGAAAGGAAGCTTGGGTATATGGGGAAAAGAGGTCCAAAATGTAATTTTCCAGCAGGATAATGATCCCAAGCACACCTCTAAGAAGGCTAAAAAATGGCTTGCGGACAATAACTTTGATGTTCTCGATTGGCCACCTCAATCACCAGACTTAAACCCCATTGAGCACCTTTGGATCGAAATCAAGCGCTGCTTGAGCAATAAAATGGATGCAAATTGCACAATGGATGAGATGTGGGGCGTGGTAGAAACGACTTGGAATAATTTAAGTCAAAATGTCTGCCAAAACCTTATCAATAGTATGCCCAATAGAGTAAATGCTGTTTTACAAGCAAAGGGAGGGCATACAAAATATTAAAAATACTTTAGTCAATATTTTGGTGTAAGTCAACTAATTGATCACGCGGATTTTTTTAGTTTTAATTTATTTTTTCCTATTAAATATTTCTAAACTCAACAAAATGCATTTTATATCATTAGTTGTCTATTAATGCATTTTTGAAATAAATGACCCATTGATCAGAGCCCGTATTCAACAGTTATCTCATTTCTAAGACCCACTCACCATGAGCGTGATCAAAAAGTTGAGTGACTGTATGTGCAAGTATAAACTCGGAATAAAATATGCTAAAATTTAAATATAATATGTCTATACTTATCAATTGATAATAATAACACAATATTCAAACAAGATCGACAGGTGCAGTCGGCACACGCCAGCTAGAGTAAAAAATCAAATCAACAAAATCACTACCAGCAGCAGAACACAATTCGTCACAATACGATGTCGAAAAAAACAATGGTAAGGGGAGGGCACAAGACAAGAAACCAAAATAAAAACAACAATTGGTGCTAGCTGCAAATCGAATACACAAAATTTGCGTATTGCTCAACACAATTGCATTTTGCATAAACATTTGTGTATTCACCAACATATTCAAGAACGCAGCAGCAGTACAAAACGCATATACACGTAATCACACATACATAATCACACATACATACATACACTCGTCCTGGAGTGATTGCTCAGCTCACCCGGCGTCTCGTCAATTCCGTGATCGAGCTTCTCCAGCTGCATGCCAGGAAAGTTGGTCGCTGAGTTTTGTCTTTATCGTTGGGCTGGACCCTCCAGCCTTTTGCCGCGTTTTTACGTGCCTTTGTGTGTTATTTGCACATAAAACAAAAACAATTTGTTCTCTGAAGGCAATTAATTGTGCAGTGTGTGCAAGCGAAACAGCTGATTTGCTTCCAAGCTTAGGGCTGATATATCAAAATAGCACAACAGTGCCATTTTGAGTAGCGAACACCTGCCCAGTGTCTTTACAGTGCCATTTTGAGTAAGCAATTAAATACTTGCATACTTCTAGGCCGTCACTCTTTTTCCCCATTCTGCAGCATTTTCTGGCTGTCGCTTTTAGGCTGTCGCCGCTTTCCGGATCATTTACAAGTAACCCAGTAGGCTTGCGAGGGGACTTAGGTGCAAAGGTCGTGGATCTGACCGTCAGCCAACCCTGTCCGCTGCGGCGGTGCACCACAAAAAGGGCTCTGGTGACCGAGTCGGAGCGGTAAAATTCCCACCGATATAACACCAGCGGGAAACCATTGGCCACCGGTGGACCCCTCAAAGTTACTGTGGACTGGATTGAGCGGCATGACTGATCCAGCGGAAGAGGCTGCGTTTGCCAGACGTTCTGCCCTGCAGAGGACGCCTCCCCAGCAATGGCGTACGCCAACGGGATTATGGGGGCGACATGAGGGTGCCTTAATGTTACCAACCGCTATAGCGGTGAACGCCACAGGCGTTCCCGAGGGGAAGGCCCCAGGCTCTGCGCCGCCGACTGTGTCGACAGCGATTCCACCGGTGTTCGACTTCAGTCTGGGTACTGTGTCACCAGGAGAGAAGGTGAATAAGGACATGGAGTCTATCCTCAACACCCTTCTGGAGAAGACCTCGACTCTCTCTGGACTGCTAAGGGACTCTCGAAACACAAAGAAGGTCATCAGAGAGCTTGCCCAGTCTGTATTTCGGCTGCAAAAGTCGGCGCTGTTTGCATACAAGCAAGCCAGTAAGGTTGATAAAGTAGATAGGACGGCCAAGGCATCTACAGTCAAAACTGTTTCTGAGGGCTCACAGTGGTCACCACAAGGCACTAATAATGGTGTAGTTGAGCATCGTGTCGACAACACTGGCACCTGGACAAAAGTATCCCATCGGCAAGGAACAAAAGCCAAAACAGATGTGTACGCGAAGCAGTCAGGCAACATTGCGAGCCACCAAAAGCAGACAAAGGATACACCAGAGCCTCGTAAGCGTCAATTTCCCATGCCGCGACCAGATGCTATTATAGTCAAGGCCAAGGGCAACAAGTCCTACGGTGATATGCTGAAACTGGTCACACGCAGTGAAAATGATAAAGTAAGATCCGTGGGGGCAAATGTAACCAAGGTGCGCAAAACAGCGGATGGTGATCTACTGTTGGAGCTTAAAGGCACTGGATCAGAGCATACAGCGAAAATAAGCGACCTACTTGAGGCGGAACTAGGCGAGCATATGAATGCGAGAGCATTAACCCAAAGGATCTACCTGGAGGTGCTAGACCTGGACGAGCTCACAATCAGGGATGACATCCAACTCGCCTTCTCAGAGCAGCTGCAGGTGGGCCTCGGAGTAAGCGACATCAAATCTATCCGCTCGGCGTATGCAAATACGAGTAAAGCAATAATTTGTTTACCATTTGCAGCGGCGGAGAAAGCAATTAAAGTCGGAAGGGTTAAGTTAGGCTGGACCTCCTGCAGGATTAGAGAAAGGAGACAAGAAGCGAGCAGTAGCAGATGCTACAAGTGTCTAGAGTTCGGGCATGTGTCAGCTAAGTGCACCAATGCAATGGATCGGAGCAACTGCTGCATAAGGTGCGGCAAAAATGGGCACAAGATCAAGGAGTGCAAGTCCGAGGCCGTTTGTTTCCTGTGCTCCACTGACGGCGACATTAAGAGGCATATAGCTGGTAGTCGGGCGTGTCCCAAAGCGTCCAAACAAAGTGCCAAAAATGTCTAGCGCCCTCAACTTTCTTCAAGTGAACCTAAACCACTGTGAAGCTGCTCAGGACCTACTCACGCAGACAAGTCGTGAAAATTGTACTGATGTCTGCATCCTCAGTGAACCTTACAAATGCCCACGGCAGAGTAGCTGGCTTTCGAGTACGTTGGGAAAGGCCGCCATCTGGACTTGTGGCTCTTCAAACCTCCAGCTAAATCATAAGTTCTCAGCGTCGCACTTTGTTAGAGCAAAGCTCTCCAGCTATTGGGTGTATAGCTGCTACCTCCCACCAAGCTTGGCATATGAGGATTTCTCCCGCACCCTGGATGAGATTGCATGTGATATTCGTATCCACCAGCCCGCTATTGCCAGAGGCGCAGCTGGGTCCATAATAGACCTGACTTTCGTCAGCAATCGCCTTTTCCCCTGTTCAACATGGCGTGTCGGCAATGTGTATACTGGTAGTGATCATGAAGCGATCATTTTTTCTGTTGCCGAGCGAAATGCCAGATCACGGGGCGCCTCCTCCAGGAGCGGCTACAGAGTGGCCACTCTCAGCATGCCTACGTTTTCGGCAGCGATGAGCACCGTGGAAGCTGTAGGCACAGCACAAGAAGTAGCTGATCAGGTAATCCACCGCATACAAGATATCTGTGACGCAAGTATGGAACGCCGTTCAGCGCACCCAAGACACCACGCCCCGACTTACTGGTGGAACGAGGAGATTGCGGAAGCGCGCCTTGCCTGTATCTCGGCCAGGAGGCGGTACCTAAGGGCAAAGAAACGCAATCGTACAACATGGCCGGACCTTCAAGCACTTTTCAGCGCAAACAGAAGAGGCCTGAAGCATGCCATACGGAAAAGTAAGCGTGAGTGTTTTCTCCAGTTATGTGACTCTGCAGACCAGGACCCCTGGGGGAAAGCCTACAATATCGTCGTCAAGCGTGTGGGTGCAGACGCCCCAGCAGTTCCCTCGGACCCCGTAGAGCTACAGTCCATTGTGGAAACTCTATTTCCGCTTGGAACAGTAGTTCCCCCCCAAGGCACTGAACTTCGGCTGCCCTCACAGCCCTTTCAGCGAGAAGAGGTCCAATGCGTCTCAGTTGAGGAGATCCTCATGATTGCGCGCAGCATCAAGCCAAACAAGGCGTCAGGTCCAGATGGTATCCCAAACCGCGTTGTTAAGCTCGCACTCTCGCTAAGGCCTGAGCTTTTCGCTGAGGTATTCACACGGTGCCTGCTCGAAGGAGTCTTTCCAGAGCGGTGGAAGAAGCAGAGGCTAGCGTTAATCCCAAAACCGGGCAGACCTCCCGAGGAAGCGTCGTCCTACCGGCCCATCTGTCTTATAGACTGTTTTGGTAAGGTTCTCGAGAAGGTGATAGCCATGAGACTGGAGGGAGCGATCCGCGAAGCTGGAGATTTATCGCCAAACCAATTTGGCTTCATCAAGGGGAAGGCCACCTTCGACGCAATCAGCAAAGTGGTTGACGTAGCGGCAAAAGCAATTGAGGGCGTCAGGTGGAAGGGCGGCGCAAAAAAGTATTGTCTTGTGGCCATGCTGGACATAAAGAATGCTTTTAACACGGCTGATTGGCAATGCATCCTCCAAGCACTGACACTTTTCAATGTGCCAGCTTATCTGCAAGCCATTATCCACAACTAGTTTCACTCGAGAGAACTTGAGTACGCTACTTCAGAGGGCGCCAAGTTGCACCAGGTTTCTGCTGGAGTGCCCCAGTGCTCCGTCTTGGGCCCGCTCCTGTGGAACGTAATGTACGACGGCATCCTACGCCTAGCTGTGCCCGAGAATACACAGGTTGTTGGTTACGCAGACGATGTGGCTGTTGTGGTGGTGGCCAAAGATCTAGCAGTAGCTGAAGAATCCTGCAGTGCAGCGATCGATGCGATCATCTCCTGGCTTGACAGCGTCCACCTTAAGCTTGCAACGCACAAGACAGAGGCAGTCCTCGTAAGCAGCCGGAAACTCGTGGAAACCGCGCATATTCGTGTAGGCGACGACATGGTCACATCAAAACGAGCGATACGCTACCTAGGAGTCATGATTGATACACGACTTTCCTTTCGCGAGCATCTGCATCTGGTCCAGGAAAAGGCTGCCTGCACCAGCAAAGCTCTCTTCAGGATAATGTTAAATACCAGAGGGCCAAGGCAGGAAAGCAAGTTGTTGCTGACCAGCTGTATCCGGTCTGTAGTCCTGTACGCCGCACCGATCTGGGCCAATGCGATGGGAGTAAAGAGCTATGCTCGTGGTGTAACGGCTATTCACCGCCTGTCAGCAATCCGTGTCTGCAGTGCGTTTAAAACAATTTCTGACGATGCGGTACTGGTTATTGCCGGCATGATACCCATTGACCTTCTAGCCGAGGAGGAAAAAGCAGTAGCGGAGGGCACTGCCAGTGGCCGGACCAGACGAGAGGCTCGCTGTTTAGTGCGTCCGTACACTATCCAGAAGTGGCAGGAACGCTGGGAGGCAGCCACCAAAGGCCGGTGGTCCTTCCGACTAATCCCCAGCATTCAGACTTGGTTAGACCGGAAACACGGCTCAGTCAACTATTATTTGACGCAGTTGCTGAGCGGGCACGGCTGCTTCAGGGCATATCTGAACCGCTTCAAGCATGAGGAATACGCATACTGCACATGGTGCGGGGAGGAGTACACCGAGGATGCACAGCATATAATTTTCTATTGTGGGAGATTCACTCCAGAGAGGATGCTCCTGGAAGCCGCAGCTGGGGAACCCATCAACGAGGACAATTTGACACTACTGATGACCGCGTCTTCCCTAGTTTGGGAGGCAGTGTGTGTTTTTGCAGCGACGATAATGCGTGAACTACGTCGACTGGAAAGGGAGAGGGCGGCAGTGTAGGAGTGAGTTTTTCCCTGCGAAGCATTGTTCAGCGGCCGTACTGCGGGGCCTGCCTCACTCTACACCTACTCCGCCACCTCATAAATCTTAATCTTAAGCATACTTTTATAAGTTAGTTTAAGCTATACTAAGAGAAATAAATGAATTTACACACACATACATACTAGAGCTTCGACTAACATCAAACGTGTGCACGTTCGAATGCGGCGTACGCCGTCGCAACCAAAACCGGTTTTATGCAGTTATTTGTCGGTGGACAGCAACGTCCTACGACCCAACATGTTCGTGGGCAGCATCGCAATAAAATAGTGTGCCCGAATAGGCTCTCTTGAAAAGCCCAGTCTATCTCTTATATGGTTAGTGGCAGAAGCTTTGCCATCGTAGTCTTAACTGGAACTCTATCATTCAATTGTCATCTTATCGTAATATAGTTTTAATTCATGTTCGCCATTCTAATTAGTTGTCAGCCGTCAGAGGAAGCAAGGGGATACCTGGATACCAGTCGTCCTCCAATTTCATTTAGACTTTCCACGGTATGCGGGCTATGCCGTGGATGACCTTCCCTTCCCGCCTACTCGTGGGATCTTTAATTCATGGATCAAAACTTCAAAATAGAAAAGTCTGATACGGTTTTAAAATTATCATCTCTGGGCGATGCCTTCACGGCTGACCCCTACACCAGCACTGCAGCCAGTGGGCTGCTGGCTTCCACCCCCAATACTACGGGTCTCGACTCTAGTATTCTAGGGGACCCGGATAGGCCACGAACTCCCTTGGACACAGGGTTCGCTAGTGCTGAACTTCCGTCCAGTAGCGGTTCAGTCCGTCAGCAACCCGTCGAGGTATTGTCCTCGGACGAGGAAGCTAACTGCGACCGAATCAGCTTTGCTGACGACGCTTCCGTGGCCTCTCAGAGGTCAGGCCTTACGGAAGCAGGCTCTCAGATCCAGTTGCTGCGGCTGGAATCTAAGGACGCCTTTATTAAACTGAAGAGCCGCGAGAAGAAGCTTTTTAAAGCTGCACTCGCAAAGGGTTCTAACAGAGAGGAGGCTCTGGCTATCGCCACTGCGCCCCCCGTTAACACCAAGGCTAAACGGACGTGCGCTGACGATACCATCGTCGAGGCCACCAGCTCTTCAAAGAGGCCCAAAAAGACTCATAAGGAATCTACGAAACCACTCTTCAGCCAAGTGGTTAGCAGCGTGAAATTGGGCTTCACTTCGGCTGATTCAACCAAACCCCTCTCAGCGGAGCAGGTTTTTTTTTTTTTTTTTTAGTCCAGTTAGTCCAGGTTTCGAGGGCTGTGTACCCCAAAATGAGTGGCTGCTTTTGGTGTGCGAGGATAGCAGCACTGCCAATTGGGTCAGGGGAGCTGTTGGACGCATTAGGTCCATCAGCGCCCTTGACATCAAATTGCTGGAGGAAACGGAGTTCCCCAAGGCTCCCCTCATCAGAGGTTACTTTCCCAGTAGTGCTGAGTTTACTCCTGCAACCATCCTGGAATTCATTGGGCTCCAGAACGCCAGCAGCTTCTCCACGAAGCTGTGGCGGGTGGTGCAGCACAGCCTGCACGGCACAACGACTCGCCTAGCAATGTTGGTTGACGAGGAGTCGTACAGGGCTCTGACGGAGTGCCAAGGGAAGGTGAAATTCTGCTTTGGCAGGGTCAAATTGATCCGAAAGAATTCAGGCAAGTGGCCTTGTCTCAACCGCCATCAGGAGGGAAGATGAGCAAACTTAAAGTGCTCCAGGCGAACCTGCACCACGCTAGAGGAGCGTCGGCCACACTGTGCAGGGTCGTCTGTAAAGATCAAATCAACCTGGCTCTCGTCCAAGAACCATGGTTGATCGGTGGCCCTATACGTGGTCTATCGTGTGGATCATGTAAGTTGTTATATGACCGTATGGGAGGTGCCCCGCGCACCGCTATACTTGTGGATAATAGTGTCAGACATTTGCCACTAACTAACTTCATCCACAGAGACCTGGTAGCAACGGCTATTGAGGTAGCCACTGCAGACGGTGTCCGGGAAGTTGTGATCGCCTCCGCATACTTCCCGGGCGATGTGGATGATGTACCCCCAGCAGAGATCCAGCGGCTGGTGGAATTCTGTCGCCGCAACAACAAGCCGCTCGTGATCGGCTGTGATGCCAATGCACATCACACGATCTGGGGGAGCAACGACATCAATAAACGTGGTGAGTCCCTCTTAGACTACTTATTGTGTTGTCAATTAGATGTAGCTAACATAGGGTGCAAACCCACTTTTATCAATGCTATTAGGGAAGAGGTTTTAGATCTCACTCTAATCAGCACGTCGATAGCAAGTTCGCTTGTTAATTGGCGAGTCACAGACGAAGCCACTTTGTCAGACCATCAGCACATCAGGTTTGACCTTCCTGGCCAAGTCGAAATTCGCCAAAACTCCTTCTGTCCCAAAAAGACAAATTGGGAGCTCTTTAAAGCCTCTGTAGCTTTCAAAGCAGACCTATTGGTCAGCAATCCTAGCTCTATCAGTGAGATAGAAATCGCTGCCAATCTGCTCCAAGATGTGATTATCTCATCCTTCGAGGACAGCTCAGTCCAGAAGACCCTAAGGGTCAATCGGAAAATTCCGTGGTGGAATGAGGAACTGGCTGTCCTTAGAAGGAGGGTCAGAAGCCTTTTTAATAAGGCTAAATCTAACCGTGCTAGTTGGGACGTCTATAGGGACGCTCTTACCAACTACAACAAAACCATTAGATGAGCTAAACGCGATACATGGCGCAGCTACTGTTGTAGCTTCGAATCGTTGCCAGAGGCAGTGAGGCTTTATAAAGTATTGGCTAAAGGGTCGTCTAATGGAATAGGGCTTCTTAAAAGAGCAGATGGCTCTTTCACTCAAGATCGCAGGGAAGCACTTGAGCTTCTACTGCAAGTCCACTTCCCGGGTTCTGTGGCGAATCCAGATCTATCCGGTCGCGATGACGTCACTTTGTCACCGGACTTACGCGGATTCAGCCTATCTGGATCCATCTTCAACCCCGATAAGGTCAAATGGACTGTAGATTCTTTTGCTTCTTTCAAAGCCACAGGTGGTGACAAAATCTTCCCAGCCATTATTCAAAAAAGCATGGCGCATATTCTTGATCCACTGGTCGGCCTTCTTAGAGCTAGTTTTACTTGGGGATACATACCCATCTCTTGGAGGAGAGTTAATGTGGTATTCATCCCCAAGCAAGGGAATCGTCCGCTTGACCAGCCTAAGTCCTATCGGCCGATCAGTCTTACTTCCTTTCTGCTTAAAACGGTGGAAAGGCTTATAGATATGCACATTCGGTGCTCTCTGCAGACGTCGACACCTCTGCATCCCACGCAGTTTGCGCACATAGCCGGCAGATCGACGGAGGTCGCTCTCCACAGGTTAGTGGGAAAAATTGAAAGAGCCTTCGTATCCAAGAACATTGCTTTGTGCTCTTTTCTGGATATAGAAGGTGCTTTTGATAATACCGGCTACGGGTCAATCTCTACTGCTCTAGAACGTAGAGGAACTGCCCGTCCATTGATCCGGTGGATTGAAGCTATGCTCAAACACCGGATTATCACTTCCACCCTGGACTCCACGACTGCATGCATTAATGCAGTCAAAGGCTGTCCCCAGGGAGGGGTTCTATCCCCCCTACTCTCGTCCCTAGTAGTTGACGAACTACTAGTCTTACTCTCCGAGCAGGGCGTTGAAGCTATCGGCTATGACGACCTGGCTCTAATAGTGACCGGGAACTATACCAGCACCGTGACAGAGTTGATACAATCAGCTCTGAACACGGTAAGTACATGGTGCGCAGATGTTGGTCTTAGCATCCATCCACAAAAAGCTATTAAAGTTCCTTTCACTAGGCGCTATTCCGTTGACATTGGTCAACTTTATATTAGCGCCTCCCCTGTGGGGCTATCCAACGAAGTCAAATATCTAGGGGTAACCCTCGATAAAAGACTAAATTGGAACTCCCACCTCAGCAACACCCTCACAAAGGCGACCCATGCCATGTGTCTGGGGTCTTAAATCCTGCACCATCCGGTGGCTTTTTGCCATGATGATCAGACCGATCGTCACCTATGCTGCTATTGTGTGGTGGCCAAAGGTTACATCAGCAAATGCAATAAATTGCACAGGCTGCTGTGCCTCTCACTGACAGGTGCACTTCGTACCTGTCCCACCGCAGCAATGGAATCGATATTGAATCTGACTCCGCTGCATATCCAAATTAAAGAAGTCGCCGCTATGAGCCTTCTTAGAATCAAGCTCCAATCAGGGCTTCTAGCTACCGAATCAGGACATGCTAGCCTGATCAAAGACATTCCTGGCATAGATATCTGCACTAGATCAGATACTATGACTTTCTTTGGTGCTAAATTCAGAACCCTCATCCCGGACCGGAAGGACTGGGACACTGGCAACCCCATCAGCGACCCCTACGGTACTCACTGGTATACCGACGGGTCAAAAACTGATCAGGGGGTTGGAGCTGGGATCTTTGGACCCAATATCAAAACCTCAATTGCTATAGGCAAATGGTCCACAGTCTCTCAATCTGAGGTTCATGCCATCGAGTTCTGCTGCCGTCTGATCCTAGAGAATGGGATTAGAGGAGTGAACATCTACATCTTCTCTGACAATCAAGCCGCCATCTTAGCCCTCTCCTCCAAAAGCGTAAGCTCTCGACTGGTGACCGATTGCTGGAACTGCCTCCAGAGACTGTCTCTTATTAACAATGTCACCCTTCTATGGGTACCTGGACACTCTGGTATCCAGGGCAATGAGCTGGCGGACGAACTTGCGAGGGTCGGTTCGTCAGCCACTTTTTCCGGCCTTGAGCCCTTCTGTGGCGTGGGTTGGTCAACCATCTCAGCTATTGTGAAAACCTGGGCTGTTAGGTTGACTGATCGCTACTTGTCGGTCCAACCAGGGATGCGGCAAGCCAAGGAGCTTATCAATCCCGTGGTTGACCGGAAAACCAGCTTACTTTCTAGGAGGGATCTTCACCTCTTCGTTGGCTTTATTAGTGGCCATCATTCGGTGAACTATCACCTCAGCAAAATGCGTCTGTCTTCTGATGCTGAGTGCAGACTTTGCAAAGAGGACGACGAGACAACCAAACACATTCTGTGCGACTGTCCAGCCTTGGTGTGGACTAGGAGGAAACATCTGCACGTACCGCAGGTCCCGAGCATATTGTGCGTTCCTCGACAAAAGATCTGCTCTGCTTCATTAGGGAGAGCCTATAGGCACAAAAGACCTTCATGGTCGCAGTGCCTCGCACCTTCTCTGTTGGGAGACACCCTTTTACTAATAATAATAATAATTAGATGTGAAATTGACTCTTCGGAGCTGGTTATCCAAATTAGTTTTGCTGTTCTGGTTAGGTCGACTAGAGACTTTTTCCTCTCTCACTTTCACGCTGTACTCATAATCCTTTTTATATTTTTCTCATGTAAGTTGTAATACTAACACTCTTTTAATTGCTAAAACTTTAACATGACAACATTTGTCTCGTAGTCAATTAATGTTAATGGTGGAGTGCCCTTCGGATGGGTTTGCGTCTGCCTGGGTCCGCGAAACTCGTTAATTGTGCAAAAAGCTGTAAAACGCCAATTAGACATTAATATATCCATACATTATTATGTAAATTAAATATTTAAATGGGATTTTTTATCAAAAGTAAAAGAGAGTTCATTGTTCATTCTGGTATATTAAATATACAAATTTAAATTTACGTGGATCATGGAAAGTACCATTGGCAATCAGTGTAACAACTGGAATGCAAGTTTGAACAAACTGGTTTGATAGTGGATTTTGTTGGAACTGCTGATAGATACATTTCACATTTATATAACCCTTGTCGTTGGGCTATTTTAATCCTTGATGACAGTTGCTTCTTCCATTTTGTTCGACGATTCTGAAACCAAGTCTTGACTTGAACTTCGGTCAGGGACAGACTATTTGAAAGTTCCATTCGTTTTCGCACGCTTAGATATTTATCCAGTTTAAATTCACTTTCGAGAAGATCTAATTGTTTTGCACTGTAGGTCTGTCGCGGTTTTCTATCAATTCCTTGTTTTCTTAACCTTTTTCCTTTATCAAAAATAAGAAGAAATTACATAGCTTTACAAATGAATTTCTGTTAAACAAACAAAAAGTTACCTTGGAAACTAATAAGGTGTTGAAAATAAGAAGGCACTGCAAATCCGAGGGGATAGTGAAAAAAGGATGTTGTATTTGTATGTTCTGCTGAACATGGAAAAAATGCATTAACATTGGTCCAATAATCTGTCGTTTCGTCTACAAATAAAAAGTATATTTCACTTAGTGATGGTGATAAAATCATATAGTCTGTATTCAACAAAACCAAAAAAAAACACATACAGCTCTAAGAAGCGACTTGTAGGAGTACAATTCGAAAAAATAAGAAAGCTACAATCGTGATCGCTCGATTGTAAGATATGCAACAAAGTGCAACAAAAATTTGGATTGACCAGCAATATACTATTTTTTTGAGAAAATACTAAAAATATACAAAAAAAAATTGAAGGGGTCGAGGCTATAATTTAAGACGAACAAGATCTGTGTGAATAAAAAGGTCATGTTATCACAAAATGGCTTGATTGCTTTAGCTTTTATAATCTCTGAGCTCAATTTTAATTTCTTAATTTTTCTATCCGCCTACCCAAAGGGTAGAACACCTAGCTCTCAGAGACTATTAGAGATAGAGCAACAAATTTTTCGGAATAGTGTGTCTTATTGTTGCATTCAGATCAAGTTTGTTTTGGATTTTGGCCACGCCCCTGTAAAAAACACTGAAGTTATTAAAGAATTATTTTTATAAGGCCAAATCAGGTGCAGCTACCCTTGATCAGCTGATATGTCACTCAGTGACATTATGCAGTACTACCAAGTTAATAATTTTGAACAAAGATAACAAAAGTGCAGCTGCACCTGATTACGCCTTATAAAAGTAATTCTTTAATAACTTCTGTGTTTTTTATCCGAATGTAACCAACTTTTTCGATTTACGGGGGCGGAAGCGGGCTGGCAGAAATCTAAAACAAACTTGATTTGCGTGCAATAAGACAATAACAATAAGACATATAGTCTCTGAGATCTAGGTTTTCATACGGACGGACAGACGGACATGGCTATATCGTATCGGCTGTTGACGCTGATGAAGAATATATATACTTTATGGGGTCCGAGATGCTTCCTTCTGCCTGTTACATACATTTTCGGTCGGCACAAAGCCATAATACCCTTCTACCCTTTGGGTAGGCGGGTATAAAAATGCGGTCCTCGCGGGTGCTTTCGTTCTGATACATACGTGTATGTTGTGTAAAATTTGCACAATTATACTTCTCAGTCAGGCGCCATATGCCATTTTATTATGCTGTCCTGAAATGAACGAATTAATTCACTATTGACTTTCATTAGGAATTTGAATACGTGAGATTGCAGACGAGATATTTTCTATCAATAGTCAATTCAATGCGAGCGTCAACGAAGTCGGATGGAGCTAGTCAACAGTAAGTAAAAACGTATGCATATATACATACATCAGTGTGTATTTGGTACATAGTAGCACAAACATTTTAATAACCACCTACCCAAAGGGCAAAAGGGTATTATAACTTTGTACCAACCGAAAACTGTATGCAATAGGTGGAAGGAAGCATCTCCATCCCCACAAAGTATATATATTCTAGACTTAGCCGAGATTATATAGCCATGTCTATCCGTCTGTATGAACACCTAGATTTCAGAGGTTATACGAGCTAGAGCAAACAAATTTTTTTTTTTATATCCGCCTACCCAAAGGGTAGTAGGGTATTATGGCTTAGTGCCGACCGAAAATGTAGGTAACAGGCAGAAGGAAGCATCTCCGACCCCATAAAGTATATATATTCTTGATCAGCGTCAACAGCCGAGACGATATAGCTATGTCCGTCTGTCCGTCGGTATGAACACCGAACACGGGTAGAAACCCTTTGGGTGGAGGCGGGTATAATAACTTAACGCTTGAGAGGTTAAGTCATATACATAAGTGAAAGGAAATTTATAGAAATGAAAAATAATAATTTATTTAAAGATTCCGATATTTTAACCAACATTAAACCAAATTATGAATTATGTGAAACACGCATAAGAAGTCAAGAATAGTGATTATAAAGATAGGTCTTAATTTGTCCATCAATCAATCAATTACCTTCAACAATAGATAATAATAACATAATAAGACTATGTTGTTTTTAAGGACCAGATGTACTTGATGCATTTAGGGATTTTTTTTTTTAAAGTGAGGCACACTTTAATCTTAAAGTAGTAAATCTGTACATAGATAATAGAAAGGAATAATTTATCCAATGAAATGTGATCAAGAATATATATACTTTATGGGGTCGGAAATGCTTCCTTCTGCCTGTTACATACATTTTCGGTCGGCACAAAGCCATGATACCCTTCTACCCTTTGGGTAGGCGGGTATAAAAACGAAAAACTTTTCATATTAATAATGGCGTTGAAAATGGCCTATTGGTTGAAGGTGGCAAAGCTTCTACATTGTGAATCAGTTGACGCATCCTATAATTGAAAGTAAATTTTGAAGAAGGTGTAATTGAATATAACTAAATATACAAAAAAAATATACCGAAATTAACAACGTTGAAAATTATTAAATTGGTAGCATTTTATTAAGTTTATTGAACACTATTCATATGTTACTGAGTTACATATCAACTGAAGAGGTGCAACTGCACCAAGACTCATTTTCCTAGGAACTGCGTTCTGACTTATGTATGTACATACAACTCCAAAAACTTTTTTTAACCTTTTTATACCCGCCTACCGAAAGTGTGGAAGAGTATTATAACTTTGTGTAACAGGCAGAAGGAAGCATCTTCCACCTCCTAAAGTATATATGTACATACATATATTATTGATCAGCGTCAACAGCCGAGATTACGTAGCCATATACGTCTGTTTGGCTCTTTAACTGTAGCTCTATAGCACAACTACAGATAATACAAAATGTGTGAAAACATATTTATAAACATTGAACTAAATATGTGAGTACGCACATATGTACATATGTACATATGTGGGACATTTTATGAGGTTGGAAATACAAAATAATTTGAACTGTTCTTACTGTTCGTAAACATGATATTTTCTGTTGATTTTATTTTAATCAAATGATTATTGTTCTTTAAGCAATGTATTTGGGATTCGTTCTTGCGGCACAGTATATTTTCAATACTAAATGAGCAGGATTGATTCACATTTCTGTTACTTGAATTATCCGAGGTATTTTCAATAGATTTTTGTAATAAAACACTTGTTTCAATTTCATTGTCACTTGAAATTTCTATGGTTAAATCGGAATCTTCAGAGTCCCTTTTCATTTAAACGTCTTTAGTGAACTAATCATATTAAATATCGATTCCAGCTCAAGTGTGATATGCAAAGTACAAGATTTCAGACTCCGCCTCGAAATTAACACATTTGCCACAACGTTAACACAATCTAAACTACAAAGCAACAATGTGCTAAGTGCTTAGAATGATTGTCCTTACCTACATACATATACATATGTACTCATCTCAATGGCAGCAAAAACCAACCAATCACTCGAAGTTAGCAGCTTGGTAGATTTTTTATACCCTTTGTCAAAAAAGAGTATCACAGTTATGTGCGAAAATATGTAACAGGCAGAAGAAGGTTTCCCCATCCCTGTAAAGTTTATACTATATATTCTTGATGAGCAGATTTACTCATTTGTGTTTTAGCATGTAGATTACTAAATTCAATACACAGGACCTTTCACCCACAAATCAGAAAATACTGATACAAGTAACAATGTGCGAAACAATATGCGTAAAACTTCTGTAATTAACATAATTATATATAAATCGGGTAATTTATAAACAACTAAATAAGCTGGAGTCGAGTTTGCTCGACTATGAGATACCGATTTTTATTGTATGCAACAAAAACTAAGAGCGACGATTGAAATATTCTATTATTCGAAAATATACTACAAAATATATACCAAAAAATATACCGAAATAAACTGATCTTTAAATTTTTAGCTTGGTAACACTTAAATTGGTTTATTGAACACCATTATTATGTCACTGAGTGACATGGCAACTCAACAGGTGCAGCTGCACCTGATTTCGCCCTATAAAATAATTTCTTGAATAACTTATTTATTGTCCGATCGTAACCATATTTTTAGAGATCATTAAAGTGGTGATTATTATCGCTTGAAATTTGGTTTCTTTCGATTTGCGAGGACGAAAGGGGCGTGGCCAAAATCTGACACGAACTTGATTTGCTACAAAGTTAACACAAAACTAACCACCAAAGTAGATTGCCCTTACTTACATATATATATGCATTTGTACTCATCATAACTGCAGAAAAAATCAATCAAAGTAACTAACGAAATTGTTTCATACTGAGTGTCTTCTGAAGCTAAAATGAACAAATTATGCATGTATGTGATATGTAAATGTAAATATACAAATGGGCGCAGGTAGTTCCTAGTCGAGCAATCTTCATTACAGCGTTTTTACATATTCCCAAACATACATATGTAGATATGTAATGGGTAATATTTATACAGATACATATGTACGTATCCATGTGTTTTTGAAGACGTCATCTTGGAATGCAGGTTCGTTTATTATTTTTCGGTACAATTAATATCATTAATAAAAGCTTTTCAAATGATTATTTAATGATTTCCAAATTTGGCTTGTGATAATGCTCTTTATGTATTTATCAAACAACTCTTACGATAGCTCAAGATATGTGACTTCATACATATAATTAGTAAAGGGTAGGTAATCTTACACTTTTTTCTAACAAGCGCACATGCAATTACAAATAACTGTAAAAATATGTATGTTGCTTACATTTGCAACAGACCATTATGACGGTAATATATTTGTGTAATCTGACAATTAGGTGTTAATATCAATATATGTACATATGTATATTTAAAGTGATCACGGTTCACGTTCAAAGGTAAGCTAATATTATCACATATGTATGTATGTAAATATATTAATTTGTCAATAAGTGGAAGGAATATTTTCAAATATTTAAAGAGCCGCTCCCTTAAATTGTTAGACAACTTAATATTCAGTGTAGCTAACTAAATTCTTTCAATCAATACATGAAAACTAGTAAGAGAGCTACTGTCGAAATTGCGCGACTGTGAGATACCAGCCTGAGTGGAGCAAAAATTAAGAGCGACCATCGAAATATATTTTTCGAAAATATACAAGAAACTATATACTAAAAATACAACAAAAAATATACCAAAATAAATTGCGTTCAAAATTATAAGCTTGGTAGCACTATATTAGGTTTATTAAATTCCATTACTAAATCACTGAATGACATAGCAAATGAACAGTTGCAGCTGCACATGATTTCGCTATATAAAGTATATCTCTAATAACTTCTGTGTTTATTGTCCCATAGAAATCAAATTTTCTGGGATCATTAAGATTATTTATTATTATGTGTACCAAGGTTGAACGTTCTAGGTTCTCTTGCAATTCGGTTTTTTTCGAATTACGGGAGCGGAAGGGGGAGTTGCCAAAATATAAAATAAACTTCAACTGCATACAAAAATAAGACATACTATCCCGAAAATTTGAGATCTAAGTGTTCATTCGGACAGACGAACACGGCTATATCACGGCTATTGACTCTGATCAAGAATATATATACTTTATGGAGCACAAAGTTATAATAACCTTCAATCCTTTGGGTGGGCGCGTACAATGAAGGGGCTATATTTGCCAAGACAATGTATGTAAAAATGTAAATAAAAATATTTATTATTATTATTATTATTATTTTTTTTTTTTTATACTTTGTCTTTTTTATTGAATCTTCTCATTTTCGAGACTAACAATAAGTGTATCAAATCTTATACTATAACCTAACTAGCAGTCATGTAGACTGGAAGAGTAGAAATGGCCCTGACAAATTATGGCTGGGTTGGAAGGTCGAGGTGGATGCCGAGATACGTTACTTCATTGAGTTGGGGGGTCTGATATTGTTGTGTTGCATCTCACTGCGAAGGCTCTGTTGTAGAGGTAAGATTCAAGGAGTTTATGAGTGTACCCAGGCAAGTGTGTTTTAATTTTATGCATAAGACCTTTGAGAAAGACGCGGTCGAATGCTTGAGATACACCGAGGAATATCGCGCTGCAGTATTCTCTAAGCTCGAAGGCTGTGCGAATCTCTGATGTTATTCTGTTAACTTGCGCGAAAGTTCCGTGTTTTTCTCTGAAGCCAAATTGATGGGCTGGGATAATGTTGTGAGCATCCATATATGGTAGTATGCTCGTTAGAAGGCATTTTTCGAATAGTTTGGACAGGCATGATAATAAACTAATTGGTCTGTAAGATGATGGAATCTTGTGGTCTTTTCCAGGCTTCGGTATCATTATTATAATTGATTTTTTCCATTTACTTGGTTAGTAGCCGAAACTTATGATTCCATTCAATCATATCATTTTTGTAGTTTTTAGGTCACCGCCTGAAGCCTTTTTTAGTTTTAGCTCCCTAATGACTTTTGTAATCTCGTTCGGGCGAAATGAAGTTGGCGTAGATTTTGTTTCGGAGTGGATTTGCGGATAAACATAATCATTCGATGCGGTGTTCGGCTGGAAGACGCCCCTGAGATGTAAGGCAAATGTTTCGACTCTGTCTTTGTCGCTGTGGGCCCAGCAACCTGAAGAATTTCTTATCGGGGTGACGGTTTCAGTCGGGGAGCTTATGCTTTGTGCATTTTCAGCATCTTGCTTCAGAGCCCGGTTTAGTTTGCGGGTGGCTTCAATAAGACGTTGCTTTGAGCATGGCGATGTGCTGGTTTGCCACGCCCGTCGCAGACTCCTCTTTTCCAGAACCAGCTGTTCAATTTGCAGGCTGGTTTGTACATCTTAATTTCCACATCCTTCCGTTTTGGTGTTGAGATCCTGGCTGCTGTGACGAGTACTTCTTCCAGATCGGCGGTAGAACAGTCGATGCCCGCTTCGATACTTAATTGAGGAGTTAGCTCAATGTGTAAACTCACATACTTACTGTATTTCATCCAGTTAGTGTTGTGGGACGTCAGCCTATAGGGGTGGTACGTAATTTCTGAGCTTTGAAGAAGGGTTAGCAACAAAGGCGAGTGGTCGGATGAGAGATAGCGTGGGATGTTTTTTGTCACCGCGAAATCAAATAGATCTGGGGTCTGCAGTCCAATATGTAGGGCTACCAGGAGAGACGTAGTGCAATTTATTGCTCAATTTTATAAGTGCGTTATACAGTTGCCTTCCCTTGGGCGTCACGAGGCGTGATCCCCAGTGCGTGTGTTTGGCATTGTAGTCTCCTGCAGTTATGAAGCGATCCCCCAGTGTGTTGTAGAAGTCTATGAATTGACCTTCAGAGATAGTAAATCGAGGTGGGCAGTAGACAGCGGCAATGCAAAGGTTGCCGTTTCCTGACTGCACATTTATGGACGTGGCTTGCAAGTAATTTGTTGCAAACCTTTTGTGCCAACTGAAAAATTATGTAGCAGGCTGATTCCACAAAGTATATATATTTTTGATCAGAGTCAACAACCAAACGATATAATCATGTCGACTTCCCGTCGATCTGTTCGTCCGTATGAACACCTAGATCTCGAAGAGAATAATAGCTAGAAAACAAATTTTTTATATTTGCACGTACAAGATCAACTTTTTTTTTTTGGAATTTGGCCCCACACCGCACCCTCAAATCGATAAAAACGAATTTAAAGTTTTTCAAAATAGGGTGTTAATTTTTAGTACACATAATTGTAATCTCTTTCGTGATGATTTATGTAAGTTTAGTTGTGATCGGATAAAAGAGACAAAAGTTATTCACGAAATACTTTTATGGGCCGAGCTAACTCGACTGCAGCTCTCTTGTTTATGAACAAGTTAAGAAATATCATTTAATTTTTGATGCAATTAAAAAAACAATTTTATTTCTTAAATTTAATTTATATAATCAAAAACAATCATTATTTATTGATATTATTAAAAAACTAAACTATTATTTATGATTTTTAAATTAATTAAAATTTTAATTACGTAATTCAATTTTGATTATTTCAATTAAATATAAGAATTATAAATAATTAAATAAATAAAACTGGAAATAACAATTTTTTGTGTTCCTGAGTGTGACGTTGAAAAATAGTAGATGTGTATTTTTCGTTTTACTCCCTTTTCTTGGGCTTCGATTCTTTACGTCATAACTATTATTTGCGGTGCCTGGTTTTAAAGAAGAAAATTAAATTACATTCATTTATTTTCTCGAACTTTTTTATTCCAGTCAAAAAGTAAATTTTTGTACCCGCTTACCCAAAGCATATAAGGATGTTATAACTTTGTGTCAACTGAAAATGTATGTAAGAGCAGAAGGAAGCATGTCCGACCCCACAAAGTGTATACATACATCATACATCAGCGTCAAAAGCCGAGACGATATATCCCTTTTTCCGACCATCCTTATGAACACCTAGATCTCAAATTCCCGTATTTCTGCTGATAATATTTGAGAAAAATCTGTTTTAAGAGCTAGAGCAACCAAATTTTCGAAAGCTTATTTTATTTTTGCACGCAGATCAAGATTATTTTAAATTTTGGCCACGCTCCATTCATACAATAAATCCGAATTGCAATCGTAATTTTAAACCTGGAAAGTTCAATTTCACAATACTAATCACTGAAAAGTTGGTTGCAATTAGTTACTAATGTGAAAAAGCACAGAATGCAACAAAACTATTGTACGCTCTGAGCGAGTTGAAGCGATAAAGCAGGTTGCAAACTGCTCTCTCGCTTTGTCGCTTGAGCTTGCAATTCGCTTCGCTCTCACTCTGACATCTTTCGAGCGATTGCACTTAAAATGCTTGTAGTGGTTTATCGCTCGTTCTCGCCTAATATTATCGCTTTACTTCTCGCGCGCACTCTGCCGTCAGCCTTTATTGTTGTTCCATTCAGTAAAAATACGTGGCGGGTATCTCACAGTCGAGCAAACTCAACTGTAGCTTTCTTACTTGATTTGAATATAGAATTTGTAAAATTGTATAACATTTGTTGGAATATGCGTAACAGGCAGAAGTCATCTGAGACCCCATAAGTTCTTCATCATCATCAACATTCGGGTCGATTTAGCTGGGACTTTTGTCTGTCTGTTTTTATGCACACCTATCAGAAGGGAAATCATTAAAAATTCTCTTTAAATTCGTTTTTGCGTGTTTTTATTCTAAAACAAATTGAATTCACTTGCTATAATTCATGTGACTAAATTTGATTGCTCCATAGAAATCCAAATTTTCCTACAGACAGACATTCAGACGAACAGACTTTGCTTTGTGGGGTCGGAGATTCCTCCTTCTGTCTGATACTTACATTTTTGTTCATTTCTTCCTTTGGTCTGTGTATCAAATTAACATCATTGGGTAACTTTTTTTTCGTATCCGATTGTAAACAAATTGTTCAAGATCATTTTAAATTTGGGAGTTCTATCTTTCGATTTGCGTCTCCCTAATGTAAAATAAACGTTATCTGCAAGCTACAATAAGAAATACCATTCGCAAGTTTGGCTCTTTAACTGTAGCTACATATATAGCACTACATATGCTACATGTTTCTGATGCTTCTTGATATTTCTATGCTTGATCCGGAATCTACAGAGTCCCTTTTAGTGTGGCGAGTTTAGTGAACTAATCACATTAAATATCGATTCTAGCGCAAGCGTGATATGCAAAGTACCAGATTTCAGACATCGCCTCGAAATTAACACATTTGCTACAACGTTAACACAATCTAAACTACAAATCAACAATGTGCTAAGTGCTTAGAATGATTGTCCTTACCTGCATACATATCCATATGTACTCATCTCAACGGTAGCAAAAACCAACCAATCACTCAAATTTGGCAGCTTGGCACATTTTTTTACACCCTTTATAAAAAAAAGAGTATTACAGTTACATATGTACGAAAATATGTAACAGGCAGAAGTAGGTTTCTCCAACCTTGTAAAGTTTGTAATACTTGAAAATCAACAGCCCATTCGATATATGTATTTATGTTTTTAAGTCTATGTGTCGGTTTGAGTGCGTGGAGACACATCAATTTCGTAATGAATAATAATAATCTAACCATAGATTACTATATTCAACACACAGTACAAGTTTTTTTTTAAATATTAGATGCCACATATCAGAAAATACGGAAACTACCCAAAGGGTAGAAGGGTATTATGACTTTGTGCCAACCGAGAATATATGTACATATGTAACAGGCAGTAGGAAGCATTTTCGACCACATAAAGTATACATATATATTCATGATTATGTCCGTATGAGCACCTAGATCTCAGAGACTATAAAGGCACGCAGATCAAGTTAGTTTTTGATTTTGGCCACGCCCCTGCATTTCGAAAAAATACCAAATTGTAAGCGCCGTTCTAAATCTAGAACGTTTTATTTGAGTACGCACAAATACTATTCACTATCTTAATGATCTTTACAAATTTGGTTACAAATGGACAAAAAACAGAATTACTTTTATAATGCCAAATCAGGTGCAGCGGCACCAGTTCAGTTACTCTATCACTAAGTGATATAATAATGGTGTGCAATAAAGTGCTCTCAAACTAATAACTTTCAACAAAGCTGATTTCGGTAAATTTGTTTTGGTATATTTTTAAAAGTATGTAATTTTTTCTTCCATTTAGTAAAATTATGTGGCGGGTATTTCACACTTGTTAATATTAATTTGTTTTTGTGTGTAACCGAAGGAAGTCTGTCCGTCGTACGAACACCAAGATCTCTGGGATGATAAAAACTATCGCAACCAAATTTTGGGGACAGTATATCATATTTTTGCAAGCAGATCAAGTTTGCTTTATATTTTGCCCACGCATACTTCCGCACCAGCAAATCGAAAAATGTCGAATTGCAAGTGATATTAATCACCATCTCAATGATCTCTGAAAATTTTGTTACAATCGGACGAAGTAGTAGCGAAGAGTAGTTATCTTACTAATTCGGACAAATGATATAATATTATTTATAATAGCATTTCTAATGCTTTTTTAATAATTTCCAAATTTTATGTGATAATGACTTACTTATATTTAACAAACAATTTTCACGCTTCACTCCGAAAACGTGTCTTCATAAAAATAATTAGAAGACTGGGCGAAACCCATACACAACTACATTTTCCATCACGCTATTACAAATAAACGTACAAATATGTAAGATATGTATGTACATTTATCGCAGAGCATAATGACTGGCATGTATTTGTGTAATCAGAAGATTATGTGTTAATATCAATGTATATTTGAATTTTAAATTGATCATAGTTCATTTGAAGATAATATTATCACATATATACATATGTATGTATGTATGTTTGTACATGAATGTATGTACATTCTCAAATCTTTAAAGAGTCGCACCCTCAACTTATTATTTGACAGCTTAATATTCACCGCGGCTTAGCTGCACACTGCTTATCATTACTTAGAAATGGATACAGTCAAGATTTGACTGTAAGAGGTCATGGATTTTCGTAGACAGCGCAACAAAAATACTGAATGCAACAAAATTTAAGAACTAAATATTCTTTATTTCGAAAATATGCTAAAAAATATACTAAAAAACATACTCAATATATATCGAAATTAAACGCGTTCAAAATTATAAACTTAGTTTCAGCTTATTTGGTTTATTGAAACTCTTGTTATATCACGGAGTCACATACCAACTGAGCAGGTGCACCTGATTTCGGTGAAGAAAAGTAATTTTTTAATAATTTCTGTGTTTTTCGTGCGATTGTAACCAAATTTTCAGGGATCATTCAAATGGTGATTTGTATTGTATGTACCAAAAAATAACGTTCTAAGATTATTGCAAGGTGGTGTCAAATGGGTTTCTTTTCGAATTATGGAGCCGAAACGGGTTATATCGACTTGGCTGTTGTTGGACATTCGGACAAACGCAATAGGTCACTGCTTCGTAGTGGTAGTGTTTTTATCGCTGTAGATGCTGAAATTTCGTCGTAACTTATATATTATATTTATATTATGATATAGATATTGATATTTTCAGTAGTTTTAGCATATTTATTACCTGTTTTTATACTCCAGTTACCTACGATAACTCTCTGTAAATATCTCATCTATTATCACTAACTTATTAAAATATTCATCAATTGTTTTAAATGGAATCCAATCTTAATTGCAAATGGATGTCACTTGTACAGATTTTAGTAAGACTTTTGATTCCGTCAACCATAGTCTCTTATTATATTAGATAAATTCTCTTGGATTTCCAGAAAACTTTTTTGTATAGATATCTTCAAGTCTCTCATTTATTAATTCAAAGGGAATATTACAATGACTTTGCGTCTAAGTCTGTTCAATTAACTTCTGTATTAACCCAAGGAAGTAATTTAGAACCGTTTCTGTTTACTTTATTCATAAGTGATCTTCCATCTTCTAATAGTCCCATATTGCAATCTGACCTTGACTGTTTTCAATAGTGAAAATCTAAATTGTTACAAATGTTACTTATGTATAATTTTAAACAATTATCATATTAATGAGACACAACTTCGGTGAACAGAGTGAGTAACTATTTTCGGAATCCGTCTTGATTCGAAGTTAAAGTTGGATAAGCATATTTTGTCTGCTTCTACTTCTTGCAAAAATAGGTCCTAACAATACCGAGAATTGGGTGTCTTAATAACAATGGGAGGAGATTAATAGTTGGAACGCTGCTACCCCACAAAGGGAGCAAAAATGCAATTCCATTGGTTTACTTGAAACGGATAAGGCAAGGCTCTATGGAATGTTGATATGGAATAGGTCGTTTGGAAAAAATCAGCAAACAGATCGGCAATCGGCAATCGGTTGATGTCTTCCGCTATAAATTGACGAAGTCATAAAAGCGTTTCGGGTCTCGCTGAAAGCTAGTCTGCACTTTCTCAAACAATCCTTGTAGCAAAGATTATTTAGGGTGGAGAAGTCGTACTGAGCAATAGAATTGCTGTCAATTAGACAATTGTGGAGAACGTAGAGGAACACAAGCATCAGAGAGTTTTACGTGGAGTAAAAAATCTAAATTGCGTTATCCAGGTCACTATTCGAAGAAAGTTGAGACTAGTCAGAGTGCGAATGAAACTGAGAAAATTTTTAAAAACCGGTCTTTCGAAAATAACGAACTCACTTCTCCGGTAAAACACCTGGACCCGAAACCCTTGTTGGGAGGTCAATTAACCCCGTCAGGGTAGGGTGGTAAGGATCATCAGGTGTGCAAATAGGTATTGGTTTGGAACATTGCTGTTTCAAAAAGGCTATTAACAAAAACGTGAGTTGACGAAGGATTTAATACATTGGACTCACATGGCGAAAGCCATGAGATTCTGAAGATATAAAAATCTCCAAGAACGTAGAAAATCACGATCAAAAAGCATTTCGGAAATACTATTAATTACAGAAAAATGAGATAAGTATAAAATGTTATCTGAAGCTATAGTATAGAAACAGGTAATAAACACACTAGTACTACTAAGGACTAATTTTACAACTAAAATTTAAATATCATTATTAATACACAAGTCGATAGATTCAGAGAAGATATCAGCATCGATAGCGATAAGAACCCCACCACCGCGACACCGCACGAATTAACAGATGAAGCCTTCCAGTCTTCCTTCAGTGGTCCTTTGATCCCCTTTTGTCTCTACTGTTTCTTCCCAAGTTAAATTAAAAGTATTTCCAATTTAAGGTTTTGTGGTTTTATTTCGATCCAACTCTTTTGGAGTGTCGCTTAAGACTAACTTATTACAAAGAAGAATAATGTTTTATGTTTTGGCTATGTGGTCGCGAATCTGCTGACCCAGCGGATTTGGGGAATGCCTCCGTTTTGCTGAGCTGTTTCCGCCTACACTGTTGCAACATGAGAGGACAACGAACTAGCGGCTCTGTGTGGAGGCTTTTAAGGGAAGGGGAAGTAGATGTAGACTGCTGATGTGGTCAGATGCGGGACAACGAACTAATGGTTCTGGCGTGGAGGTTTAGGGGGTGGGGAAGTAGATGTAGACTGCTGATGTGGTCAGATGCGGGACAACGAACTAATGGTTCTGGCGTGGAGGTTTAGGGGGTGGGGAAGTAGATGTAGATGTGGTAACTCCTCCCCCCCTTGAATGAAGTGACGGCCATAACGAAGGAATAGACGGAACGTAGTTGACTGAGGTAACAGGGTTGGGCAGGTAAGTAATGTTCTTCCTTACTGCTAAAGCATACAGTATAAAGATGACCAGGATGATACTTGATGCGTAGGTTAGGAATCGAAGGTTAATCGTAGATTCCTTGACTTGGAATATTTTAGCTTTATTCTCCTGAAGATGCAGTACTATTTTGCGTAGGCTTAAATCCTCCAGTGTTGCATTTATTGATATGTTCTTCGTTACTGGTAGTGATAATTTAATCCTTTCTTCGTAGAACAATTCGCTGTCATCGTATTTGGTACCGTCTATAAATATGGAACAGTTTATATGATTGATAATCGTCCTTCCCTCAATAGTGAACGGTTCAGCACAGCTTGGTTCAGCACTTAGTTGATTCTTGCTGATAATGACAATCCACTGTTGTTCCGGTTCTACTACTGCCTCGTCTGTGTTGATATTTTTGGCCTCGCAAATAGGGTTCATTCCTTGTAGTATTTGTTTCACGCATTCTTTGTTGCCCATGTTATTTTCCGCAGTTCCGGGGTCGCAGATGTATGTGCCATGTACTTTTGAACATTTTTCTTGAAAACTTAACATATAATTAAATTTATCATCGTACAATATATATTTGGGTAGAGTGAGAAAATTTGTGCTATTGATTGGTAACTTAATTAGGTGAGAAAGTGTGTAAGTGTACTTATCAAATATTGGAATCTTTATATGAAATATTATTTTTGTTTTTTTGGATTCTATCTCTATGTTGAGTAGTCTGTAGATATGCTCTTCTGAATTAATAGAAAAATTTTGAAGTTTAAAAATCTGTGCAATATCTTTCAATTCTTCTGAATTTAAATGTTCTAATCTTAGGGTACTGAACTTTTCTTTTTCCTTATCGGAGTTTATCGTACCATAGTCTTTAATATCATTTACTATACAGAATTGATCCCCTTTTGTCTCTACTGTTTCTTCCCAAGTTAAATTAAAAGTATTTCCAATTTAAGGTTTTGTGGTTTTATTTCGATCCAACTCTTTTGGAGTGTCGCTTAAGACTAACTTATTACAAAGAAGAATAATGTTTTATGTTTTGGCTATGTGGTCGCGAATCTGCTGACCCAGCGGATTTGGGGAATGCCTCCGTTTTGCTGAGCTGTTTCCGCCTACACTGTTGCAACATGAGAGGACAACGAACTAGCGGCTCTGTGTGGAGGCTTTTAAGGGAAGGGGAAGTAGATGTAGACTGCTGATGTGGTCAGATGCGGGACAACGAACTAATGGTTCTGGCGTGGAGGTTTAGGGGGTGGGGAAGTAGATGTAGACTGCTGATGTGGTCAGATGCGGGACAACGAACTAATGGTTCTGGCGTGGAGGTTTAGGGGGTGGGGAAGTAGATGTAGATGTGGTAACTCACGCTATCACGCCTATATACAGTAAATTTATTGACCATAATTTCAATACTAAGAAGGTCATGCCTTAACCAAGTTTCAATTAGTACAATGACATGAAAAGGAAAAGGTAAACTATTAAAATATAGGTTATTTAATTTACTACAAAGACCTCTTACATTTTAATAAACAAGCACTAAAGAAGATATTAGTTTTTTTGTTGTATGAAGCTTAGATGAACTAATAGTGGCAGTAGAAACCGAAATCGGAGGAAGATTTTTCTTTTTGTGTACGTATTCCTTCATAATTAGATGCTGCTGCCAGAATTCTTTGCAACGGATTGTACTAAAATGTTCTGCCGGAACACTAATTTCGAAGGATGAAATTTCCCGTTTATATGCAAAATTGAATTTTGTCGAGGAGAGGGAGATGCGAGATGCGAGGGACAAGAGTTCTAAATTATTATTAGTAACGGACAAGGCCAATTGAGTATTACCTTTTTTTGCTTTCGGGACTCAGTCAAGAGTTGCATACCCTTAAACCTATATTCCAAAGTTGAGAAGGTATCTGCAAGTTTTTTAAAACCAGCGAATAAATTTCCAAAGCCTTCGCTTGTCTTATGAATCCCGCTATGTCATTTTCTGCATTCCTGCTTATATCGCACGTCCACTTTAAACCTGACTTTGAACTAATCAACTAGTTGATGCTGATATTCGCTTACCAGAGACAAAGAGCAAACGAAAACACAAAACACAATAAGAGCGCGATCTCGAGCCTATCGAAAACACAGAAGTGCGTGATAGATAAAAGCTAGAAAGACATAAGAAAGAAGTACTTGTAATGAGAACAGTGCTAGAGAGCGAAAGAGTGTATAAAAATGCAACAATAGAGGAATGAAATGCAAGGCCAATTAATTGTTCTGCACGCCAAACAGACTTTGTATATGCAAGATGTTGTTGTATTTTTATACAATTTTGATTAGTTTTTTAGCAATTGACAATTAAAAACCTTGATAAAACGAACCGGATTTTATGTCAAGTAAATCAACGATGTTAGTACATAAATTTAATATAAAAAGGCACAAAACCGTTGAAAATTTGAAATATTATTTGGAAGAAAAAAAACACATTCGACTGCAAATGCGAGAGCGAGCGAATTAAATGAATTACAGTAGAATCCGGTTATAGCGACCTTCAAGGGACCGACGATTTTACGTCGTTATACTCGGATACGCACTAACCGGAGTTCCTTTCATACGTAACTTTGTATGGGGACCAACCAAGCCATCGAGTTTCCGTCGCAATAACCGGACTAACGCTATAAGCGGAGTCGTTATAACCGGATTCTACTGTATATCCTAGGGTCCACAGATTTTTAGCAACACCCTATTAAATTCATATAAATTTTAAATATCAAATTTTAAAATGGGCATGAATCGAACCCCCAACCTTCCGCTGCCTTCTATTTTACTAGCCTATACAGCATACTATCTTCTCACTTTGAGAACCATGGACAGTTATTGAAAAAAAATAAAAGCAAATCTTTGAGAGCTTGAGCTCATTTGAACCCGGGATTACTTGCTATATTACTATTTCTGGAATAAAATCCATATTTATTGCTCAATTCTATTGCAAACATTTGTGTTAGGGCACTTAAAATATGGGTATACGTAAATTTATAATTGCGGTTATGGCCTAAAAATCATGTTTACTGATTTTTAAATTCTAAAACAAACAAATCCTGTATCCCCGAAATCTGGGAGTTTATTCGAATAGACAGACAGACAGAGTTATATCGTCTCGGCTGTTGTCGATGATCAAGAAAATATATACTTTATGGGGTTGCAGATGTCTCCTTTGGCCTGTTACGCACAATAGAGCGAGAGCAATAGCCCATGCATTTTTTTAAAATCATGACCTAAACAGTGAAAGTTCGTAAAGTACTGCCCACAAATTCAATGCATTGCAGTTTCATTACCGTACCGCACGTACTATTAAAATCCGAAGACACGTACCAAGTCTGCAAAAGTGTCATGAATACATAATTTAATTAAGTAAAGCATGTATTAGTTTAGTTGATAATATGATACCCTGCCCCAAAATCTATTTACGGTTCATACGTTTATTATCAAATGGATGTTTATCATGTGTCTGCATTTCTGCAGTTTTTATGTCCCACATTCAAAATATTTTTATTTAATAGCTAAACTAAATTTTAATAATACTCGCTTTAATGCCTTATGCCTAATGCCTTAATGCCTATAGGGTATTTCGAAAATCGTTTACTTTTAGCCTAATACATTTACAAGTCGAATTTGTTAATGCATACAATACGAGCTTATAACAAATTCGTCGGTTTAACCCGTGTTCATTTAAGTTTTGCGAACAGTTACATGTAATTGTGGTGGTCAAAGGGAAAAATGGGGAAATATTTTATAATTGTATTTGCATCGGTGTTGTGCGTAATCAAGTGTGGTTATACATCAGATGTATCTTCTAGCCAGGATACATATATAGATGCGTTGCAAAATTCGCAACAAACATATTTTGGTGAATAAAACAAATAAACAAAATATAAAGCTCATAGCAAATAATGAACACATTTTGTGTATTGTATTGTCCTGTAGTACTATGAGCAACATGAATTTGATTGGGATATAAAGGAAATAATTTGTCACTGTATTTAAATCTTAACAGAAAGCTTGATTAATTTGGGGACTAATTGAAGTTTAATATGTTGCCGAAAATTTGGCACTTTGGTTATTTTGGTGAATTTAAAATAATAATATTTCTACTTCTGATTGTTAATAAATCATTACGGAATTAGCTAAAATGCACTTACTCACATCGTTAATATTAACTCTTCAAGTTGACACTAATTGCTTAAATTAATGCTTAACTTGTAAATCTCTCTATTTAATCAGGCGGATATGAATATAAGTCATCAAATGATATGATCTTCTTACCACCAGTTACGTCCCCACCGGTTACTGCCTATAATCCTTCACCTGACACTACCGGAGGCGGCTATATTTATAATCCTTCAAATGACAATAATCATCTACCCCCAGGTGCGCCACTGCCCGTCTACGCACGTCAGCCAAATTTTCATTTTCAACAGGCGTCTTTTTACAAACCAGCACATTCCATGCCATATCATTCACACAGTTTATATTTGGATAAATTAAAATCTAAAATCAGCCTTTATACCATCGGAAAAATATTTTTAAAATTATTAATATTTAAAAAAGTAGTTAAATTTGTCGGAATTATTTGTTTGCTATTAGTATTACCTAAACTGAAACATTTATTTAGTAACAACGCAAATACAGAAGTAGAAGGAATGAAGCGTAAAAATGTGGAGACAGATAAAGGTGAGTAAAAATATCAAGAGTGTTGATAATAATAATTAGGTCAATCTTTTGTTTTTTACAGAAAAATTGGAAAAACATGCTCTTGTGATTTATGAATTTATCAGTAGATCGATTAAAGATTTTGAAGATAAATATACATGAAATTACGAAAGTCCATGCTTATATTTTTCGAAGTATTATATTATTTATCTTTCGCTGTTTATTTTATTAAAATAAAAATTTTTACTATAAGCTTCATACCACAATAGCACGGTAATTTAAATATTAAAATGAGATAAACAGACGTTCTAACTTTGCGGTATTAGTAAACTTTTATTTTAACTCTGTTTGGGACCACTTTTGACACAATCTTGAAATGTGTACAACAATAAGAGGTATTTGGTAGCTGTATCTCTTATAGCTGCAAATATCTAAGACAGACGGACATTGCTATATCCGCTTATTTGTTGACACTGTATATATGTATATACATTTGATTGTCCAGAATAAATGACTGAGTGAACTACCAAAGCACAGCCTAAACGGTAAGAGTCTGCAATTTTTTGTCCAGCAGTTTTAAACATTTTATTTTGAGCTGTGTCAAATGAAGGACAAGTACTGCAACTTCTTTTTGTTGTCTGTTTTACATTTGTTCGAAATGTATGTATGTACATATGTATATATAGGCATGAAGTATTTATTAGCCTACCCAAAGTGTATATGAATATTATAACTTTGTGCCAACCGAAAATGTAAGTAACAGGCAGAAGGACGCATCTTCGACCCCATAGGGTATACACATATGTATGTACATATATTATTGTTCAGCGTCATCAGCCGAGGCTATTTAGCGATGTCTGTCTATAAGAACTAGAGTAATCAAATTTGGTGACAAGGTGTAATAATATACTCACTGAATAATAGACCCCCCACAAATCGATATAAACGAATTGTAGGGTTACTTTTAAGATAGAATGACAATTGTTGGTACGCACAATTATAATTAAAATCTCAACGATCGGACAATAAATACAGAAATAAATACTTTTAGTGGGTGAAATCAAGGGCAGCTTCACATGTTTGGTTGCTCTATTATTTAGTGATATAACAATGATATTCAATAAACCTAATCAATTGCAGCCAAGATAATAATTTTGAATGTGGGACATTTAGTTAAAAATTGTTTGGTATATTAATTAAAAATAGCATTTTTCGGTGCTTAATCGTAATGTTTGTTGCATTCAGTAAAAATAGGTGGTACTTCTTTGTTTGATAGAAGAGTATATTAACTTTGTGCCGACCGAAAATGTATGTATGTATGTAACTGGCAGATGAAAGATTCTTCGACCCCATAAAGTATATATATTATTGATCAGCGTCAACAGCCGAGTCAAGATAGCCATGTCCGCCTATCCGTCCGTTTGTAAATCGAAAAAAACGAATTTCAAGCGTCATTTTAAAATTAGACCGTTTAATTTGGGTATGCACAATACTAATCAGGATCATAATGATCTCTGAAAATTTGGTTACAATCAGATAAAAACAAGTATGAAAGCTAGTGTCGAGTGTGCTCGACTGTGAGATACCCGCCGCCCAATTTTACCATCCAAATATTATACTTTTCAAAAATATACTGAAAAAATACTACAAAAAAATATACTAAAATCATACCAAAATAATATACCAAAATTTTCATTGTTCGAAATTATTAGCTTGGCGGCACTTTAGTTGGTTTATTGAACACAATTATTATGTCACGGAGTGTCATAACAATTAACTATGTCACGGAGTGTCATAGCAACTAACTAGGGGCATCTGCACGTGGTAACGCCTTATAAAAGTAATATCTTAATAACTTCTGTGTTTTTTATCCGATTGTAACCAAATTCGCAGAGATCATTAAGATGGTGATTAGTATTGTGCGTTCTAGGTTTAAAACGACGCTTGCAATTCGGGTTTATTCGATTTACGGGGGCGGGAGGGGGCGTGGCCAAAATCAAAAACAAACTTGATCTGCGTGCAATAATAAAACATACTGTCGCGAAAAATTTGTTGCTCTATCTCGGACATGGCTATATGGTCTCGGCTGTTGACGCTGATCAAGAATATATACATATACTTTATGGGGTCGGAGATGTTTCCTTCTGCCTGTTACATACATTTTCGGGCGGCACAAAGCCATAATTCCCTTCTACCCTTTGGGTAGGCGGGTATAAACACAGAAGTTATTAAGAAATTACTTTTATAAGGCGTAATCACGTGCAGCTCCACCTAGTTAGTTGCTATGTCACTCCGTGACATAATAATGGTGTTCAATAAACCAACTAAAGTGCCGCCAAGCTAATAATTTCGAACAAAGAAAATTTTGGTACATTATTTTGGTATATATATAGTATATTTGTTTAGTATATTTTTGAAAAATATAATATTTCTTTGGTAAAATTGGGTGGCGGGTATCTCGCAGTCGAGCAAACTCGATAGTAGCTTTCTTACTTGCTTCTGTTTCTCTTTGACTTCTCAAGTTGTTCTCTTCTGTCCTTCGGTTTCGTGTGTACATACTAGAGATGGGCATGAACCGAATTTTTGCGGCACGGCCCAAAACCCGGATTTTAAAATTTTGGTTACAACACGGGAATTTACTTTCAAGGCCCAGCACGGACCAACACGCATAGCTCAATCTAATTATTTTTAACAAACATAAATAGACATGAAATCAATTTATAACAGTTTTATTTTATTTTAAACTTATTTACTTAACATAACGTTACATTTTTATCTTATTAAAGAAAATCATTGTTTTTATGTAAAAATATTTTGTCCCAATTTTTGGCTGTCCGGCGTGTTCTTTTTCATTTAATATTATATAATACCTTTAGTTAAAAAAAAAAGTTCACTGGTTGCAGAACTAACAGGAATATTCAAAACGATTTGGGGCAAAATTTTCAATCTTTTTAAGTCATTTTGACTCTTCCAAAAATCTAAGATTGGTGTGTCATATGATCCATTTTTTTCAAAACTTTTCTATCTCTTCATCAATTGGATTTTTTTCATCTACGAATTTATGAAAAGCTTTTTTATTTGACAATGGTGTTCTGTGTTCAGCAGACTGATCTATACTTTCTCTTGTGTATATTTCAGACATCATTGCCTTGACCGTAAGCAAAACGTTTTAATTTTTTTCTTCGGACAAAAACAGCATCTCTTTATAAGGAGGATTTAAGAATAAGCCTACCAAATAAATTGTAGAAGGAGCAAATCATTTCTGCAAACCACTTAATGCTTGGCCTATAAGTTCTTTTCTGATTTCCGAGTCAACGCTATATACTGTGAAACTGTCAACTAATTTTTGATAGTAAAGCGCGTAAATATGAATTGTTGGTTCTTCGTCACTGTTTAATTTCTCTGAGCACTCTTTGAAATCTTTCAAAAAACTAATCATGCGTTCAAGTCAATTGTTGAAATACGCTGAAGTTTATAGCCAGTAAGATATGTTTAACCTCAGCTTGGACCTCATAAATACTATATAACATAACAAAGGTTGAATTCCAACGAATTTTTATGTGTTGTTTCAATGTTTTCGATAATTTGCGGTTAAGGCATGAGAGTGCTTGAAATATGTAACTAGCTTTTTGCAACTTTTAATTAGCGACTTGATTTCTTCAGAAGGATGTTTTTCGATTATGACTAATTTTAAATTGTAACATGCAAGTTAATTTCTTTAAGGTTTGATAAAAAAATTAAGCTTTATTGGACTCTTCTTCTTTATTACAATTTTTAGACTAATTTAAGCTAAGCTAATAAGATACCTAAGAGAGCTATGTGCATTTTCAGCGACGTTGGCAGCGGCGTTGCATTATTGCATTATTCCACGAATTTTGGCATTTGGGCTGTGCGTGCGGGAAGTTGTCCAGACGCTGCGCTCAGCAATATTGGGGTTACTCCACCTGACGGCCGGATGTTGTTGCAGTAGCTTTTGAATGATTTTGTTGTTAACTCTTCCCCCTTAGGTTTACACTTGTCCTCAAGTGTATTAGAAGAATGGTGTATTGTTGAACTGTGTGTTTGACGGCCGGTATACGGTTGCTGGGAAGATCGGTGTTACCTTGGGTATTTCGGGTTCGATGTTCCCAAGTTGTAAGTTTATTGTCTTCTTTCTACCCTTACACCAATGAAGAGTAAGTGTTAGGAGAGCCAGAATTGCTATTGATGTGATGAATGCTATCCTGGTTACGGTTGAGTGGCTTTGGAGTTTGTGTTGCTTCTCGGTGTTATCTATGTAGAGCCCCTCTAGCGCTTTTAGTGATAAGATTCGTATGCGTTCGATCTCTACCGGAGCTATCTGGATAAGTGGTATGCCCGGTTCAGCAATTTGTATTTCTGTATTGCTGAACTCTTTGTCGTTGATGATTATTGTCTCGTTCCAGAAGTTAATTAAGTATGTGTTCCCTTTATCTGCTTCGCATTGCCTGGCCATGATATGGTGCCCTTAAAGTCGTTTGCTAGGATGATTCCCTCGTCGATCTCCTCCAGTTTAAGTATGTGGTCCTCATTGGTGAATTCGCACATTGCCTGCTCTCCTCTAAGTAATTTTGGTAAACAACTATTCTGACTTAAATCTTCTATCTTATTTTTATTACAGATTTTTATATTATACAGATTCTTACATTGACCTTTAATACCAAAAAATTTGGTATCTTTATCAAATATATGAGTGTCGTTCCATTATGCAAAATGGAGACATCTGAGAATTCTAACATTTCTTCGGTAGTTAATGGTGGCATATCGCCATTTTTAAACAGATTATTTATTATATTTATTTCGTTTTAGTTTAACAGGAAAGTATTGACCATATTTAATTTTGCCCATTGGATGGCGTATTTTATATTAACAACTTCATTTTTAATAAGCCGAACTTGATTTGTGAGTTTTTTTTAATTGAATTTGCGATATCGTTAGAAATTTTGGTCAGTTTGTTTAGTCTGTCTTCTAGCTGTCTGTTGATTATTACCTGTTTATTATTATTGGTCGTAAGTTTGTCTATACTATCTGTTATTAAAACTACATCGTTATGATCGGGGCTACCTGCCACAAATTTCCAAGCAGTGCCAAGAATGTTTATTGCCCTACTTTTGCAAGAGTGAAAGGTAGTAATGGTTTTAAAGATTACAAATGTCTTCAATTTTTCATGCTGTATTGATAAAGGTTATTGTATTTGAGGTTCTTGTCAGCATATAACTGCAAGATGTTAAGGGCGTCCCGAATTTAATCCACGTTGATGACATGTAGAATCTTAGTGTCGTTGGATCGTATTTTGCCAATTCCTTTATAAATGTTCACTGTCTGTGCGTCGGTGTGATTGGTCATTGTAACTGTTGCGTTGGTTAAGCCTACCAGCATCCTATAATTGAATTGTTAAGTTTTAATGTTGCTCTCATGTACTGTGCGTCCTGATTCTGTTAGTATTGTAGTGCTCCTGTCCTCCTTTACTATTTCCTTTTAATCTATTTGATAGCTTTGAACCTAGTCTTGCATTTATCTTTTCAAATATATCTTCTCCTTCCATATAGGTTTGAATTGGTTTCTTTCTATTATTATGGTCCTGTAAGTCCTTTATCTGATTACGTCTCAGTTGTTCTATATTGCCTGTTCGTATTGTGTGGGGTCGGTTGTAACTCTTCTGCCAAAGAATACTTCCAGTGGCCTCTTCTTTGTTACCGAATGAATTGAGTAGTTTTACTCGTAGACCGCTCGATCTATAAGTTCTTCGAAGTTCCTATGAACTTGTTCTTTCTTCAAGCATCTCATTATTTCAGAGAGTGTTGAGTGAAATCGTTCAATCTGTGGGGGTGTTTTATAAATTTGTATCCCTAGTTGGTCAACCAACATGAATCGTATTGATTCAGAATTTAGGGATTTTCCGTTGTCCATTACGATGAATTTTGGTACGCTAAAATAGAAAACTATATCGCGGAGTGGTGTTCGAATATCTTCTATTGCTTTTAATTTTATTATTTGAGTTTTTGCCAACTTGGAAAATTTGTCAATTGCTGTCAGTACGAAGTATGGTTCAGTTGAGTAAATGTCCATGTGAATTATGTGTCCGGGTATGGGTGTTTCTCTAATCTCTGGGTTAGGTGGGTGTCGGTCGTATTTAGTCTCTTTACAAGTCTTACACTGTTTAACTATATTTGCTATTTTCTGTTTCATTTTTGGAAAGTAGAATTCTTCTGAAAGCTGGATTTTATTTTCTAACGCATTTTTGTGAGCCCTATTGTGTGTCTTGAGAATTTGTTCTTCTTGGTCTGTTGTGGTAGTCAAATCTTTTACTAATGTCTGCGTGAATCGTACTTTAAAATTTTTAAAATGACTTGGATATGATTGTTGTATTTTCCACATTATATCTTCCGTCGTGTGGATGCCGTTTATTACCGAAGGATTCAGATATTTTTTTAAATCGAATAATAGTTCTTCTGGATTGTACTGCTGTCTATATATCTCGTGTCTATGGAAAGTTTTAAATGGAATACTAAACTTGTAGTCAGTCATTTCTGCTTTATGGAAGAAGATCTGGTTTCTAAAGGCGTTAATAAGTACTTCCTTGCTTGGAATTAATTCTTCGCTTGAGCTCTCGGCACTATGTTGCGTCGAGGCTATTGAATTTATCTGTGCTTTGGGTGATATTGTAGGCTACCACGTTCTCTTTGCCTGGCTTGTAGAATATTTCGTAATCGTACTCCTCTCAATACGATTTCCACCGTTTGATTCTCGCATTACCGTTCCAGCTACTCAATGAATGAGTCAAAGGCTGGTGGTCGGTAAATATTTTTACTTTCGATTTACCGTACAGTTCGAGTTACCGTACAATTCTTTAGGCTTTTTAATGCCCAAATAATGGCTAACATTTCCTTTTCGTTCGCGGCGTAATTCTCTTCGGCTTTGGAAGCGTTCTTGAGAGAAATGATATAGGTTGATTGTCTTGCAATAACACTGCACCTATTGCGAAGTTGGAAGCATCGGTTGTAAGGTGAAATTCTTTTGCGAAATTTGGGTAGCGGAGTATAATATCTTTAGATATTAGGCTACTTTTTAGTTTTTTGAATGCTTCAAGTGCCTGATTGTCAAGGGAAATGGATTTTTTTGACGACATTTTTTTGGACACTCGTCCGTCTTCCCCTCTTAAAAGCGAGGTAAGGGGCTTGGCGAGCTTAGCGTAACCCTCGATAAATCTCCTGTAGTAACCGGGGACTCCTAAGAATGATCTTAAATCTCTTAGGGTCTTGGGAAGGGGATACTGGGCTATAGCTGCAACTTTATCGGGATTAGTCTCGATTCCTTTGTCGGAAACAACATAGCCAAGAAATTCAACTTTGTCCTTCATGAACTCACATTTGTCCAATTGACATTTCATATTGGCCTCTTGCAAAGTTCGAAAAATTATGTCCAGATTTCTTAAATGTGATTCATCATCTTTACTGAATATGATGATGTCATCAATGTATATGAAACATATCTTGCCGATATGTTCATGAAGTATGTCATCTAGTGTGCGCTGGAAAATTGCTGGCGCGTTTTTCAGTCCAAATGGGAGTCGTGTAAACTCATATTTTCCGTTATTCACAGAGAAGGCAGTTTTTTCTATGTCGAACGTTTTCAATGGAATTTTGTGGAATCCACTCTTAAGGTCTAATACAGAGAGCATCTTGTTGTCGCCCAATTGAGCAAGGACTTCGTTAATTTCTGGTATAGGGTATTTGTCGGCTATAGTAACCAAGTTTAATTTCCTATAATCTGTGACCATACGATTTTTTTTTTCTTTTGATGCGTCGGTTTTTTTTGGTACTATCCATACAGGAGAGTTGTATGGAGACCTTGAGGGTCTGATTATACCATCATTAAGCAGTTCGGAGACCAGTTTGTTTACCTCATCTTTCAGACTCATTGGGTACTGATAAAATTTCGAGTAGACTGGTGAGTCTGAAGAAGTTCGTATTGCTGCCTTCACATTTGTTGTGTAGGTCAGTTTCTGATTTGGTTCTGCAAATAGGTTTGATTAATTTTTTAGGAGTTCATATAGTTTGTCGCTCTGACGTTTAGTTAAGTGTTCCGTTCTCGGAACAATGGTGTTTACCGCCTCAAATTTATTTTCCTTGATAGCAACGTGAATTTTGTTTTTTATTATCATTAATTTCTTGCTTACTTTAATTTCAGCATTCAGCTCTTTCAAGCTGTCATTGCCTAGAATGGCTTCAAATGACTTTAAGGTCAGCAACAAGAAGAATTTGACATTTATATCGGGGTGATTAAAGAGATTGGCTATTTTATGATGGGTTACGCGAACACTGCTCCCTACGGACACAGCGTTAAATGGATTTTCATTAGCAATCGGATTTGTGATAAACTTGGGTTGTATGTAATTCCTATTCGATCCTGTATCTATTAATATTTTTAAGTTTTTTCCATTCCCCAGCTTGCATTCAAAGTATGGAATTCTAAAAAATTCAGTGCAGAGTTGTCGTTGTAATGGTTTTCGTCGTAGTCGACATATTCGTCTAACGTTTCGCCTAGGGTCTCGTCTTCTTGATCTGCAATTGCTTGCTCGTTTTCTGCCATAGTGGCATACATTTCGGCGGATTGCATATCATTCTGTTCGTTATCACCAGTTTGAATGTTGAAGTTCCGTTGTCTTTTCTGTCCGTCCTGCGTTAGGTCTGGGGGTCTTTTCCTGGTTCAAATCGTGGCCTATTCACATAGTTTACTACTTTTGACCTAAGGCTTAGGTCTACGATCATGAGTTCTGGTCTCGGTAAGGGTTTAGGCGCTACTGGCCTGGGTGGTGGGTACTGTTGCTGTCGGTGTAGGTTTGGTTAGTACTGTCTTGACATTGGGAATTGGTTTTGCTGTCCAAAGTTGTTATAGTTCCGAGGCTGTGCGCCTGGATGGTATTGGACATGAGGATTTCGGGGGGAACCTGTGGTGGCTGTCGAAACCCTGAGCTCGCAAATTGTATGTTTCTAGGAGCTGGTATTGGTTTTGTATTGGCGCTTTTGCTATTAGCCTGTCCTAGGGTTACAGCATGCATGGTGCGAAATTTCTGATTCTCCATTTTCAAGCATATGTTTAATGCTGAAAGGAGATCACTTGGTGCATGTGCACCCAAGATACGAGGTAGGTCTCCACGCAACCCACATATGAATGTATCTGTGTCTTTGTCGCGGTACATTTTCGTTAGAAGTTGATGAGCTTCTGTTCCCAATTCCATGCAATTAACCTTGTTTAGCAGAAGAGAAAGTTGTTGATAAACTGTCCGGTGGAATTCTTCGACCGTTTGGTTACCCTGAGACAACATTGTCATCGGATACTCTAATGTACCAAGATCCCGCTTTTCTCCGTAATGCATTGTTAGACACTTACCCATTGCTTTCCAATTTAATGGAACGCCATACGATTCTAATGCCGTGTCAGCACTATCAGTAATTTTGCTCCTAATCGTGTGAAGTATGCAAAAATATTTTGAAGTACCAACCTTCCCTGCGTAGGCTTCCATTAGGCGGTCCACATTCTTTTTCCAAGAGCTGAATTCCGCTGGATTTCCAGAAAATTCTCTGAGGCATTTTATTACATCTGCGACTTTGTCGAGTCCCTCTAAGTTTGTACGATGTTCTGCATTTATACCCTGGTCTATAGTGTTGTTGAAATCGTGCTCTGGGTTAATTAAAGCTTGCACTATTCTTAGGACTTGTTGTGCTATTAACTGTCCCACTAGCTCAGTAATTTGCTCTAATGATGCCATATTTCTATTCTGCTCGTGTTCCCCGTGTCTCTGGGCCTGTCTTTGTTGTTGTCTTTCGTTGGCCAGGTTTTCTTGATTTAAAATGGGTGGCCGAATCAAATTGTTAAAATTGGCCATACATTTTCATAGTTAAAAAGGCTTTATATATGGGAATTTAAGTATTTTTCTCAAAATGTGTATTATATAAAATTTTTAAGGTGTTCTTAAATTTTAATATAAAATTATGTTTTGTGTTTGATATATTTTTGTTTATGAACTTATTAACTAGCTTACATTAGGAATAATGATGTGGCTGCTCCTCTCGACTGTCCGGATTTCATCCTTTTTGAATCTTCTACTGGGGATCCTGCGACCAGTACACGATGAGGATGTTCTGCGAACAGATCAAACAGAACTGCAGTCCACCGATGAGCAGTGATCAATTAAGATCCACTGCCTTGCCGAACATACAATTAAGTACTTCGGTTTGAAGTGCCCGGCCGCGCGATTTAACGCGACGGAGTCTATCCGTACACTTCACTTATGCCAGCGGACGGTAGGCAACTGTCGTCGCGAACCGAAACTTAGATGCGGTTTTGCACTTTCGTTTATTTTCACGCTGGCCCCACCTTGGGCGCCAGTTAATTTCTTTAAGGTTTTGTTTGATGAAAAAATTAAGCTTTTTTGAGTCCAATTGGACTGCTCTTCTTTATTACAATTTTTAGACTAATTTAAGCTAAGCTAATAAGATACTTAAGAGAGTTATGTGCATTGGCAGCGGCGAAAATTGCCAAATGTTCCACGAATTTTGGCATTTGGGCTGCGCGTGCGAAAAGTTGTCTAAACGCTGCGCTCAGCAATATTGGGGTTACTGCACCTGACGGCCGGATGTTGTTGCAGTAGCTTTTGAATGATTTTGTTGTTAACTTGCACAAGAAAGACGTTTACGATCTTAAAGCTGATACAATATTTTTACCGTTATTGGTTACAACAACCGCGGTGCTTAACTTACCGGATAGTTCGAAATCTTCAAGAATATTCTTAATATTATCAATGATGTTCTGCCCAGTTTTTTTGACGTCTAAAAACTCTTTAATTCCTAACAAAGTTATTCTTAAATTAAAATTTGTATCTATGTAATGCGCACTCAACGAAATAAAACTCCTCTGCGTATAATCGTCGCTCTACATATCAGTTGTAAATTCAAGGTGTTCGTACTTCAAACTCTCCTGAAGCTGTTCCTTGACTCTTGTGTATGAGTCAGCCATGACTAACATAGTTAGTCTTTTCCGTGATACAACAAGGTCAGCAAAGTTTTGCTTGCCATATTCTGCCCCTACACTTATTAGTGCTTGGGCATACTCCTAAAGCCTTTCCCTAAGGTAAAAAATTTTCATAAGCTAAAATTCGTAAACAAAAAAATTAGGTTAAAATTCACCTTCAGCGACACTTAATGTATGTAAATCACTTGTTATTAAGCCAAGCTTTTTTTCGCCAGGTTGTCCAAAACTGTGGCAAGCACTGTCTTTTTCGAGAACATTGATATCAAAGGTAGGTTTGGTGTTAGAACCGTTTGCTGTGCCAGTCTTCTGTTGGTACGCGAACACAATTTTGCATCCGGACAGACGGACATGTCTATATTGTCTCGGCTGTTGATGCTTATCATGATAATAATAATAATTTTACTGAGTCTAAAAAATAATACATTTTATGTGATTGTAAAATTGAGTTCTTTATTACGTTATAATTCTTTAAAAAAAAACTTATGAAAACAATAAAATTTTTTTTTACTTTTGCATTTATTTTCATAATTTAGTATATTTTTCATTAATGTTTGAGAATTGAATGTAAGTAATTCATTAGTATTCATCAGCTTCGTCAACATCGGCAATTGAATCAATTCCAACCTCTTCATAATCCTTCTCTAGTGCAGCTAAATCCTCTCTGGCTTCAGAGAATTCTCCCTCTTCCATACCTTCTCCAACATACCAGTGTACAAAAGCTCGTTTGGCATACATAAGATCAAACTTATGATCCAAACGAGCCCAGGCTTCGGCAATTGCGGTAGTATTCGACAACATGCAAACTGCACGTTGAACTTTGGCTAAGTCTCCACCAGGAACTACGGTGGGCGGTTGATAATTAATACCCACTTTAAAACCAGTCGGGCACCAGTCAACGAATTGAATTGATCGTTTCGTCTTAATTGTGGCGATTGCTGCATTGACATCTTTAGGTACAACATCACCGCGGTACAGCATACAGCATGCCATGTACTTTCCATGTCGGGGATCACACTTAACCATCTGGTTAGCGGGTTCAAAGCATGCATTTGTTATGTCAGCGACAGTTAATTGCTCATGATAAGCTTTTTCAACGGAAATTACAGGCGCATATGTGGCAAGAGGAAAATGAATGCGTGGGTAGGGAACCAAATTTGTTTGGAATTCAGTTAAATCTACATTAAGAGCTCCGTCAAAGCGCAGCGAAGCAGTTATTGAGGAAACAATTTGCCCAATTAAACGATTTAGATTCATGTAGGTGGGTCTCTCAATGTCCAAATTTCGGCGACAAATGTCATATATGGCCTCATTGTCAACCATAAATGCACAGTCAGAGTGTTCCAGAGTAGTGTGTGTTGTCAAAATAGAATTATATGGCTCTACTACAGCTGTCGAAACCTAAATAATAAAACATAATATGTTGTTGTTATATTATAGTCTTAAACTTTAATTTAATTTGAAGTTTAGCTATAGTTTATCATTTTGTAATTATGTAAATCATTAATCTGAGTGTTAATGTTCTATAAATAATATACGTACTTGTGGGGCAGGGTAGATTGAGAACTCTAACTTTGACTTCTTTCCATAATCAACTGAGAGCCGTTCCATAAGCAACGATGTAAATCCGGAGCCAGTTCCTCCACCAAAAGAGTGAAATACTAAGAATCCCTGAAGACCAGTACATTGATCAGCTAGTTTACGTATCCGATCTAGTACAATATCAACAATTTCTTTGCCGATTGTGTAATGACCGCGAGCATAATTGTTGGCAGCATCCTCTTTGCCAGAAATCAACTGTTCTGGGTGGAATAATTGTCGATATGTACCTGTACGCACTTCATCAACCACAGTAGGCTCTAAGTCAATAAATACTGCACGTGGAACATGCTTTCCGGCACTAGTCTCACTGAAGAAGGTATTGAAGGAATCATCTCCACCGCCAACAGTTTTATCAGACGGTATGTTCCCATCAGGCTGGATCCCATGCTCTAAACAGTACAACTCCCAGCAAGCGTTACCGATCTGAACGCCAGCCTGTCCAATATGAATTGATATACACTCTCTCTACAATATAAAAAAGTTTTACTTAAAATATTCGCTTTTTTTAATAGACAGTGTACATATACATATATATGCACTTTCACAGACTTAAATACATATGTTCAAGTGCAAGGGTTTTTATTAATAACCAATGATTTTTGGGTCTAAAATATCCATCTATACTATCGAACTTTCGACATTTCAGAATCTAAAATCTCCACCCATAGAATTGAACGTTTCGTATACGTGCATTCAGCAACACATTCAAAAGAATGCTAAACGAACTGAATGCAACCGAAATTCTTAACACAGTTTTGCTCGAGCCAACATGCAACTAAAATGCGTCCTTGTTTTTGAGAATATAGAAAAGAGTGTGTGCAAAAACGCTTGTATGGGATGCCAGATATATGTACTATATGGTTAGTAATGAGAGCAAGAAAAATCAAATTTAGTGATAATGTGTCTTATTTTTGCACACAAGATCAAGATTGTTTTAGATTTTCTCGAAAATCGAAAAAAAAAAATTATTTCAAGGATAGTTTTGTTCATTTTTGGTGCACGCAATATTGATTTCTGTATATTCAGTTACATTCTGTTAATAAACACAAAAGTTATTTATGATATAGATATTGCTGCACCGGTTTAGTTGCTATTTCACTCTTTGATATAATAATGGTATTCAATAAACCCAATAAAATGCAAACAAGCTAATTGTTTTCAAACGTGATTTTTGATTTATTTTTTAGTATATTCCTGAAATATAGTATATTTCGATGGTCGCAGCTAATTTTTTTTTAACCATACTATATCACGGAGATGGGTCCATCTGTCTGTTATATATATTTTCTGTTGTCATTCTACCCGTCGGGTAGCCGAGTATAAAAATACGCACATAAGCATGCATACATATGTTTCTCTAATAATTTATTCGTTTTTCAAACAGTTGTTGATTTCAATGTACTTGACCAAATAGACAGAAACTGGCGGCTGCTAATATTTATTTAATATCGAAATTAGCAAAAATTTGGTAGCTTAAGCTCTTTTAGACTCAGAATTCGGGGTGTTTATTCAGACGGACAGAAAAGGCTGTATCGACTCAACTATTGACGCTTATTAATTATAAATACTCGTAATATATTTTACTAATTGTTTTGTCCATCCTTATGTTATATACATTTATTGGGTAATTGATTCCTTAACTTGTAAATACAATACACACTATATTTAAGAACACTGACTCTGCCGACCACTCACCATATTTAATTAGTAGTAAATCTGGGAATAGGAACCAACTTTTGTCTGTAATGAAACACAGCCGAATATTCACTAATCGAAACTGCGATTCCAAATGCTCTCTTATAGGCGACATGCTTCTTAATAAGATCAAATCGTACACATTCAAAAGACCATATAAGTATACGAGGGGAGCTATAAGATTAAGCGACAGTTTAGTTATACAGCAAACATACATACATATGTATGTGCCTATACATTTAAAAATTAAATTATAAATATAATCACGTAAGACCGTTGCAGTTAGTTATGGGAACCTGTTCACTACAATCCGAACAATTTTAATTTTACACGGAAGCGTTCAAATTTTGAATATACACACTTATACCCCCCACTTTTTCTTGTTCTAAAACATATGCATTTTTGGTTTTCTAATTTTAACAAAATAAGTTATATATTTAAGGCCATTAAAACTTATGGTCATTATTAATAAAAAATGTGTTTAAAACGTACAAACCAAAAATTAAGTCGATATCTCTATCTATCTATATCTCTATATCTATCTATATCTATATATATCTATCTATATCTATATCTATCTATATCTATCTATATCTATCTATATCTATCTATATCTATCTATATCTCTATATCTATCTATATCTCTATATCTATCTCTATATCTATCTATATCTCTATATCTATCTCTATATCTATTTATATCTATCTATATCTATCTCTATATCTATCTATATCTATCTCTATATCTATCTATATCTATCTCTATATCTATCTATATCTATCTCTATATCTATCTATATCTATCTATATCTATCTATATCTATCTCTATATCTATCTATATCTATCTCTATATCTATCTATATCTATCTATATCTATCTCTATATCTATCTATATCTATATCTATCTCTATATCTATCTATATCTATCTCTATATCTATCTATATCTATATCTATCTATATCTATCTATATCTATGTATATCTATCTCTATATCTATCTCTATATCTATCTCTATATCTATCTCTATATCTATCTCTATATCTATCTCTATATCTATCTATATCTATCTCTATATCTATCTATATCTATCTATATCTCTCTATATCTATCTACATCTCTCTATATCTATCTACATCTCTCTATATCTATCTACATCTATCTATATCTATCTACATCTATCTATATCTATCTACATCTATCTATATCTATCTACATCTATCTATATCTCTCTACATCTATCTATATCTCTCTACATCTATCTATATCTCTCTACATCTATCTACATCTCTCTACATCTATCTACATCTCTCTACATCTATCTACATCTCTCTACATCTATCTACATCTCTCTACATCTATCTACATCTATCTATATCTATCTACATCTATCTATATCTCTCTACATCTATCTATATCTCTCTACATCTCTCTACATCTATCTATATCTCTCTACATCTATCTATATCTCTCTACATCTATCTATATCTCTCTACATCTATCTATATCTCTCTACATCTATCTATATCTCTCTACATCTATCTATATCTCTCTACATCTATCTATATCTCTCTACATCTATCTATATCTCTCTACATCTATCTATATCTCTCTACATCTATCTATATCTCTCTACATCTATCTATATCTCTCTACATCTATCTATATCTCTCTACATCTATCTATATCTCTCTACATCTATCTATATCTCTCTACATCTATCTATATCTCTCTACATCTATCTATATCTCTCTACATCTATCTATATCTCTCTACATCTATCTATATCTCTCTACATCTATCTATATCTCTCTACATCTATCTATATCTCTCTACATCTATCTATATCTCTCTACATCTATCTATATCTCTCTACATCTATCTATATCTCTCTACATCTATCTATATCTCTCTACATCTATCTATATCTCTCTATCTCTCTATCTATATCTCTCTATCTCTCTATATCTTTATCCCTCCATCTATATATCTATATCTCTATCCCTCCATCTATATATCTATATCTCCCTATCTCTATATCCCTCTATCTCTATATCCCTCTATCTCTCTATCCCTCTATCTCTCTATCCCTCTATCTCTCTATCCCTCTATCTCTCTATCCCTCTATCTCTCTATCCCTCTATCTCTCTATCCCTCTATCTCTCTATCCCTCTATCTCTCTATCCCTCTATCTCTATATCCCTCTATATCTATATCCCTCTATCTCTATATCCCTCTATCTCTATATCCCTCTATCTCTATATCCCTCTATCTCTATATC